>CM052542.1:43924059-43961470 GCA_028533065.1 Trachops cirrhosus | reverse complement strand
ATAAATTAATATATGTTTTATATGCTTATATAAATATATAAAATGTATTTTATATAAATAAAATTTTGTGTATAAATATATTTTATACATAAGATTATATATTTATATTATTTATGATGTCGATAAAATCTTATATATAATATATTTATATATAAAGTCTTCTTTTTAAAAAATATATTTTATTGATTATGCTATTACAGATCGTCTTTATCCATTCATCTACTGATGGACACCTAGGTTGCTCCCATGTCTTGGCTATTGCCAATAAGGCTGCAAAAAACATAAATGTGCATATATATCTTTGCAAATTAGTGTTCTCATTTTCTTTGGATAAATACACAGAAGTGGAATTGCTGAGTCATATGATATATCTATCTTCAGTTTTTGGGGAATCAACACAGTTTTCCACAGGAGCTGTACTAGTTTGCAGTCCCACCAACAGTGCACAATGGTTTCCTTTCCTCCACATCCTTTTTAAAAGAGGTCAAGAAGTAGGCTGTTCTACATTTCTGGTTTTTGAATTTCTGAGGTTCTGGTTTTTGGATGAGGCACATCATTTTTGCCTACATAGAAATGTTGTCTGGTGTGTGTCTACCTATTTTTCTCCTGCATGGAATCTTTCTGCTACGCTTCCTATGTTTCACAACATCCTCCAGAAACATCTATCCCAATCCCATTGCCAGAGATAGGCAGACAAAATGAAGTGACTTGTTTTCCTAATATGTTTGGAGAATGCTTGGCAAAGGGCTAAGAGACCCAAACATGTGTAACAGAGAATGGAGAAATCTGTATTTAATATCAAGCTCGAATTAGAAAGAGAAAAAAGAGGCAGCTTCTTTTAGACCTTCCAAAGCCCAGAACTAGTAAGCAATTTTCACATTTTCAAGCACCAAATCCAGTTAACCTTTTGTGAGGAGTCTGATCCAGGCTGCATTTGGGCAGTTGATTGATTAGCAACGTTGGCCATTAGCTTGGAGTGGGAAATTCAAAAGTCTTACGTCACAGCCATTTGCACAAAAACCTAAAGCTATTTCACTGATTCAGATGTAGAGTTTATTTTTGACATCTGGACAAAAATCTCTAAATTATAATTACTACTTACGAGATAACAGCGCATGTTGTAACATGACGTGGTTGCTGGACACTCAGCTAGGTATATCCTTTACTTGACCCCACCTAACACCCTACATTCCCCATGTGGGCAATTCATATTCACACCTCAGGAAACCTACATGTTATTCCTTGCTGTGCGCCTAAAATGCATTTTATAAATACAGGAAACCTGAATGTTAAACTTGTAAATATCAAGATACTACTATAATTGTCATTGGTCAAACATGGATTCAGAAAAACATAATTTAAGCAGGCTGACATTTGCTTACCTAACTGGAACCCACACGATCAAGATCTTGGTTTTTCTGAGGAAAACCTTTTCAAGTACAGCAAATATTAAGCTTGAAAAACCAGAAAAAGACAGTTTAAGGAATCTTCCGTTACTCATCATTTTATCTATGATGGACCCACTCACCCTTTAAAAAACACTTTCCGGGGTGACCACCGGGAGGCGGGGAATCGGAAAGCGAACTCGCAGTTCCCAGCATTCCTAGTGGGCGGGGCTTCCCTTTGACCCCCGCCTGCGTGCTACACATCCGGGCTTCTGTTGCTAGCGAGAGGAAGATGGAGGCCTCGAAAGTGTTGGTTCCCGTAGCGTGGATAAAGAACTGGGAGAAATCAGGGAGAGGTGAATTTTTGGATTTATGTTGGATCCTCAGTGAAAATAAAAGCCATGACAGTTCAGCTTACAGAGATTTCCAGCGAGCTCTCTATGAGTTATCATACCATGTCATAAAAGGAACTCTGAAGCACGAACAGGCATCTAATGTTTTTAATGACATCAGTGAATTTCGTGAGGATATGCCCTCCATTCTTGCTGATGTATTCTGCTTATTAGATATTGAGACAAATTGTTTAGAAGAAAAAAGCAAGAGAGACTATTTTACGCAATTGGTATTGGCGTGTTTGTGTTTAGTTTCGGAAACGATTCTAAAGGAACGCCTGGATCCAGAAACATTGGAATCATTAGGGCTTATCAAACAATCACAGCAATTCAATCAAAGGTCAGTAAAAATCAAGACAAAACTTTTTTATAAGCAGCAAAAATTCAATTTGTTAAGAGAAGAAAATGAAGGTTATGCCAAGCTGATTGCCGAATTGGGGCAAGATTTATCGGGAAATACTACTAGTGATTTAATCTTAGAAAATATCAAATCTTTAATAGGATGCTTTAATCTGGATCCCAATAGAGTTTTGGATGTCATTTTAGAAGTGTTTGAATGCAGGCCTGAACATGATGACTTCTTTATATCTTTATTAGAATCTTACATGAGTATGTGTGAACCGCAAACACTGTGTCATATTCTTGGGTTCAAATTCGAGTTTTACCAGGAACCCAATAGAGAGACTCCTTCACCTTTATACAGAGTTGCAGCAGTGCTTCTCCAAGTTAATCTTATTGATTTAGATGATCTTTATGTACATCTTCTTCCAGCTGATAATTGCATTATGGATGAACATAAACGAGAAATTGTGGAAGCTAAGCAAATTGTTAGAAAACTTACAGTGGTTGCATTACCTTCTGACAAAAATGATAAGCGAGAGAAAGAAACAGAAAAAGAGGAGGAAAAAGTGGAAAAGCCACCTGACAACCAAAAACTTGGTTTATTGGAAGCCTTATTAAAGATTGGTGATTGGCAGCATGCACAGAACATTATGGATCAGATGCCTCCATACTATGCTGCTTCACACAAGCTAATTGCTCTTGCTATTTGCAAGCTAATTCACATAACTATTGGGCCTCTCTACAGAAAAGTTGGCATTCCTAAAGGTGCTAAAGGCTCACCTGTTAATGCTTTGCAAAACAAAAGAGCACCAAAACAAGCAGAGAGCTTTGAAGATTTGAGGAGAGATGTTTTCAATATGTTTTGTTACCTTGGTCCTCACCTTTCTCATGATCCCATTTTATTTGCAAAAGTGGTGCGTATAGGCAAATCATTTATGAAGGAGTTTCAATCTGATGGACACAAACAAGAGGATAAAGAGAAAATGGAAGTTATCCTTAGCTGTTTGCTTAGCATTACTGACCAGGTACTACTCCCATCTCTTTCTTTGATGGAGTGCAATGCTTGTATGTCTGAGGAACTATGGGGAATGTTTAAAACATTTCCATATCAGCATAGATATCGTCTGTATGGCCAGTGGAAGAATGAAACTTATAACAGTCACCCACTTTTAGTAAAAGTTAAAGCTCAAACAATAGACAGAGCCAAATATATTATGAAACGTCTAACCAAGGAAAATGTGAAGCCTTCTGGAAGACAAATTGGGAAGTTGAGCCACAGCAATCCAACCATTTTGTTTGATTATATCTTGTCACAAATACAAAAGTATGATAACTTAATAACACCTGTAGTAGATTCACTGAAATACCTCACTTCGTTGAATTATGATGTCTTGGCCTATTGTATCATTGAAGCTTTAGCTAATCCAGAAAAGGAGAGAATGAAACATGATGACACAACCATCTCCAGCTGGTTTCAGAGTCTGGCTAGTTTCTGTGGTGCAGTTTTTCGGAAATATCCCATTGATCTTGCTGGTCTTCTTCAATATGTGGCTAATCAGCTAAAGGCAGGCAAAAGTTTTGACTTGCTTATATTGAAAGAAGTGGTACAAAAAATGGCTGGAATAGAAATTACAGAGGAAATGACAATGGAGCAACTAGAGGCCATGACTGGTGGAGAGCAACTAAAAGCTGAAGGTGGCTATTTTGGCCAGATCAGAAACACTAAAAAATCCTCCCAGAGATTAAAGGACACATTATTGGACCATGATCTTGCTCTTCCCCTCTGTTTGATTATGGCTCAGCAGAGGAATGGGGTGATCTTTCAGGAAGGTGGTGAGAAACATTTAAAACTTGTGGGAAAGCTGTATGATCAGTGTCATGATACCCTGGTACAGTTTGGTGGGTTTTTAGCATCAAATCTAAGCACAGAAGATTATATTAAGCAAGTGCCTTCAATTGATGTGCTCTGTAACGAATTTCATATACCCCATGATGCAGCATTTTTCCTGTCTAGGCCAATGTATGCACACCATATTTCATCCAAGTATGACAAACTTAAAAAATTAGAAAAGGGAAGTAAACAGCAACATAAAGTTCACAAGTACATTACAGCATGTAAAATGGTGATGGCCCCTGTCCATGAAGCAGTGGTCTCCTTACATGATTCCAAAGTCTGGGATGACATCAGCCCTCAATTCTATGCCACCTTCTGGTCATTGACAATGTATGACCTTGCAGTTCCACACATCAGCTATGAACGGGAAGTCAGTAAACTCAAAGTCCAGATGAAAGCAATTGATGACAATCAGGAAATGCCTCCAAATAAAAAGAAAAAAGAGAAGGAGCGCTGTACCGCCCTTCAGGACAAGCTTCTTGAAGAAGAAAAGAAACAGATGGAGCATGTACAGCGAGTTCTGCAGAGACTGAAATTGGAAAAGGACAACTGGCTTTTAGCAAAATCTACCAAAAATGAGACCATCACAAAATTTCTACAGTTGTGTATATTTCCTCGATGTATATTTTCAGCAATTGATGCTGTTTACTGTGCTCATTTTGTTGAATTGATACATCAACAGAAAACTCCAAATTTTTCCACACTTCTTTGCTACGATCGAGTGTTCTCTGACATAATTTTCACAGTTGCAAGCTGTACTGAAAATGAAGCTAGTCGATATGGGAGATTTCTTTGCTGCATGTTAGAGACTGTAACCAGGTGGCACAGTAATAAAGCCACATATGAAAAGGAATGTGGAAATTATCCAGGATTTCTTACTATATTACGGGCAACTGGATTCAATGGTGGAAATAAAGCTGATCAATTAGACTATGAAAATTTTCGACATGTTGTACATAAATGGCATTACAAAATAACCAAGGCATCAGTACATTGCCTTGAAACAGGCGAGTATATTCACATCAGGAATATCTTGATTGTGCTAACAAAAATACTTCCTTGGTTTCCAAAAGTTTTGAATCTGAGTCAGGCTTTGGAAAGCAGAGTGCTTAAAATTTGCCAAGAAGAAAAAGAGAAGAGGCCTGATCTATATGCATTAGCTATGGGCTACTCTGGGCAGTTAAAAAGTAGAAAGTCATACATGATACCTGAAAATGAGTTTCATCATAAAGACCCTCCTCCAAGGAATGCAGTTGCCAGTATACAAAATGGGCCTGGTGGTGGGTCTTCTTCATTGTCCATAGGAAATACCTCTAAACATCATGAAAGCAGTGCTGAGGAGAATGATAAATCAAGGGAGAGATCTCAGTGTGGTGTGAAAGCTGTTAATAAAACATCTTGTGCCATACTAAAAGGGAATTCAAGCAATGGAAACAGTGGCTCTAATAGCAGCAAAACTGTTCAAGAAAATGACAAAGAAAAAGGGAAAGAGAAAGAAAAAGAAAAAGGAGAAAAGACTCCAGCTACTACTCCAGAGGCCAGGGTACTTGGTAAAGATGTTAAAGGAAAACCAAAGGAAGAGCGACCAAATAAAGATGAAAAAGCAAGAGAGATTAAGGAAAGAACACCTAAGTCCAACAAAGAGAAAGACAAATTCAAGAAGGAAGAAAAAGCTAAAGATGAGAAATTCAAGACCACTGTCCCTAATATAGAATTAAAATCGACTCAGAAAAGGGAAAGAGAGAAGGAGCCATCTAGAGAAAGAGATCTAGCAAAGGACATGAAATCAAAGGAAAATGTCAAAGGAGGAGAAAAAACACCAGTTTCTGGGTCCTTGAAGTCACCTGTTCCCCGATCAGACATTACTGAGTCTGAAAAGGAACAAAAACGCCGAAAAATTGATACCCACCCTTCTCCATCACATTCCTCAATGGTAAAGGACAGTCTCATCGAACTCAAGGAGCCTTCAGCAAAGCTCTACCTTAATCATACTCCTTCACCATTGTCTAAGAGTAAGGACAGAGAAATGGTCAAGAAAGATTTGGACAAGTCAAGGAAGAGATCTGGAGAAAGAGAAAGAAAAGATGAAAAGGACAGGAAAGAGCGGAAGAGGGATCACTCAAACAATGACTGTGAAGTGCTACTGAACTTAACCAAGAGGCGAAAAGAGGAAAATGGAACAATGGAGATTTCAAAACACAAAAGTGAAAGTACATGTGAGTCTCCTTGTCCAAATGAGAAAAACAAGGAAAAAAATAAGTCAAAATCTTCAGGCAAAGAAAAAGGCAGTGATTCATTTAAATCTGAGAAGATGGATAAGATCTCCTCCAATGGCAAAAAGGGTATGTACAGACCCTTAAGCTGAAGGTCTCCCAGAGGAAGATGCCAAAGCTCCATGCATCACTCTCAGAACAGGATATCTCCCATAAGGAAGAGCTTCTGGTGCTGTCCATTTACTGGGAATCTGCTTAAGTCAGAAGATGAATATAAACCACCATCCTCTTGACAAGACATTCCAAAGTAACTGATTTTCAGAACATTCTTTTCACCTCCAGACAATTCGTTGCAGCAAGGTCACTGTGTATACATTTGTTTTACTTGAGATTCGCCATCCAGAAGTAGCATCTAATGAAAATTAGCCACTAACTGTTTTAGTTCATCCTTTTTTCTCAGAAAGGAGAGGAAATCATCTCCTGGAACCAGTTCATTAATGAGGTAGATAGACTGCATTTATGTGCAAACTCCTGTAAGTTTGACAATATTGAGATGATTGTATTGCTTAGGATTTTGGTTTCTTGTAAAAATTGTAATTTCAGTTCCTGGGAAAGATCATCTTTACATGTTTTTTTTTTTTTAATTGTCCTCTCGTGCCTTTAAGAGCCCTAAGGACAGGACATGCCTTTAAGAGCCTATACTCAGAACAGCCCTCTCTTACACTGAGAGGGAGACTGCTGTGTGTCCTGTCAGACTCCCCTGTTACAACTGAAGCACAGGGGAGCAGAGAAAGCATAGGCCAGGACAAGCACCTTTACATGTTTGAAGAACAATAGCAGTTTTATGCTCTTAAATATGTCATCAAATTTTCTCTGGCTCAGTAATTCTCCTATTGTCACACCTTCATGATTGAGAAACCATTTCTTCTTCTAGTTATGGCCATACTGATACCATGATACTCTTGATTGAAACATTGACCTTTTTGCCATTTAAAAAAATTGAGATAAAACTTACAGAACATAAAACTCACAATTTAAAAGTGGTTTTTTTTTAGCATATTCACTATGTTGTCTAAATATCACCACTAATTTCACAACATTTTTGTCACCCCCAAAGAGACCCCACACCTGTTAGCAATCACTCCCAATTCTCCCCTTCCCCCAGTCCCTGGAAACAATTACTGTACTTCCTATCTCTAAAAATTTTCCTGTTTTGGACATTTTATAAACATAGAATCATGCAATATGTGACCTTTTGTGTCTGGCTTCTTTCACGTAGAATAATGTTTTCAAGGTTTACCCATGGTAATGATACAACATGTATCAGAACTTTAAATCTTTTTATAACAATAATATTCCACTGTAGGAATGTGTACCATAGTTTGTTTATCCATTCATCAACTATGGACAGGAACAATGATTTTTAAGTATTAAAACTGTAAGTTCAATATTAGTGTATACACAATTATCATGATGATCTCAAGATTCTACAGGGTGTGAACAGAATGCTGTATAGAAATATGTAAATTATTTTCAGCAGTTCATGCAATTGTGATGATTTTCTAAGGCTCTTCTAGCTCTGGCTTTATGAAATATGTGAATGTGAGTATTTTCATCTTATAAAGTTTAATGCATTAAGCATTAGTTTAAAAATGAATGAGAAAAATGTTAGGCAGATAAGTTATGTGCCACACATAATGATCATGTTTTGAATTTATTTTAGTATGCAGTATTTGAAAATGTCAATACATAAAGGGAAGAAAAATGGGTATAATTAAGTCAATATATTTTTAAAGCAATTTTTATAATTTAGCAGACATTGCATCTTAATATGTCACTATTAAAATCATGCCCTTGTAAAAATAAATAAAAAACACTTTCTGATCTGCACGCTCATTTGAACAGGGTCCAGTTGGCATCAGAAGTAGGGCATTTTGCACAAATCACCCTGTGACTGGTGGGGGAGGGGGAGTTCTGGAGCCTTGGTTTTAAAGGGTACCACTAACACATATCCAATGCCAGGCTTTGCAAGGAAGCTGGGCACACAGTCTGCTTTCCTCCATCTCCATTGGCATCCTGGAAGCAAGCCTGTCTATCCTTTTGTGAATCTGAACCTACATCAGATTGAGCCAACTCAATCAGTGAGGAAATACAAATGCCCACTTCATTTTAATTCAGCTGCTCAGAGGCTTGCAGTGCAGTTTCCTCAGACAGCATGCCAGAGAAGCTCCAGGAAGTAGGGCTTCCGTAAAGAAGGCACATTCTGCCATTAGTCATGTGGCATTTCAGAGGGACAGCAAAGACCCTTTAAAGGAGGGATAAAACAGCTCCAGCTAGGGCTAGGTTGTTATCTTTTAACACCAAAACACAAGAGTACAACTAGTCATAAACAACTAGGAGAGCATGTTACTAGGGATTATAAATAAACAAGAGCTAAATCTAAAGGGCTATCCATTTCTAATGAGAATATATTACTGTAGAGTCTGACTTGGGAGGTTTGGGTTTTTTTTTTCCATTCTTGGGGTTAGTTTGGTGGTACAGTCAATATTTTCCTGTTTTGCAGTAATGTGAGAGATACCATGGTATAATGCTGACAATTACACGTTCTGCAGCCAGAATGTCTGGGTTTGAATCCTGGTTTAACCATTCTGTAACTTTCTTATCTTGGGCAAGTAACTTAACCTCTCTGAATCTTGGTTTTCACATCAGCAAAATGGGGATAACATAGCAGCTACCTCACTCTTGTTGCAATGGTTCAGTGAGTAGGTATTGACAGAGCACTAAGAGCAGGGCCTGCCACACAGGAAGTGCTCCCTCCTCCTCCAGTCTATAAGGAGAATAGCCAGGGCTTGGATTTGGCTAATTTAAAACCTTTGATTTTATTGACCTTATTCTTCCTTAATTGTATGAAAATAAATCAACTCTTTGACATTATAAGGCCACAGAGCTGCTAAAATGGTGCCATCAGGGTTAAAGAATCTTGATACACATGTAGGATGAAGTAGTCAAGGATACCTTTGTGAGAGTCATACATTAATTCAACAAATGTTTACCAAGTGCTCATTATGTACCTGGCATTGTGCTTGTGCTTCAGGATATGTGCTTCTTGATGAACGCGAGGGACAGGGCTCTTTTTTTTGGTATTTGGACTGGACCTTGAAAAACTTGGATGAATTCTATGAAGAGAATTGCAAAAAACAGCCTTGGCAAAAATTCAGAGATAAGATAAAGATGGTGGACAAAGGAGAACAGAAAGTGTATTCGGGCCATTTCTGCTTATGGAAGCCTGAAGAAATTGATACCACAAACATTAGAAAAGGAATAACTGAAGTTTTGGATAAGAGCAAGAAGTGAGCAAATAAATATATATATATTTGCTTGGAGAGAAACTGGGTAGATCCTGGAAGTAAGGACAGCTTATAATTTATTTCAGGATTCCAGGATTGAAATAAGTTCCAGATTTACAGTGGTGCATGACAGAAAGAAGAAAATACAGAGAGGCATTACGAAGAAAGAACTAATAGTATTTGGTGATTGAACCTATGAGGTAAAAAAGAGAGAGAAGGTGATGCCATGTTTTTTTAATTAGTTGAGATGATTAAAGCATTAATGTGGCTCAAGGTGTAGAATTTCTAAGATTACTCAGTTTAAAGATAATCAATTTTATAGGTTGATTTTATCAATAAAGTGTGTCTTAACAAAACAGCACACTGAAAATTAGCAGCAAAGCTGGAATGAAATTTCCAATCTGGTGCCCCTTTCTACTGCTACACCAAGGGAAAAGTCATGGTAGTGACTGTATAAAAAATACAGCAGACTCAAATTTGAATTCTCTGCACAAGCTATGGAGCCTTGTTCTGTCTGAGCCTTGGAGCAAGTACCTAATCTTGGAGGAAGTGCCTACTAAAACTATGGAGAACAAGGCAAAAGATACTTAACTCAGTAGAGTTCAATGGTTGTTGGTTCCCCTCTCTTCTACACTTGACTGCAACCTTGCTTAGACTCTCAGGAACACCTTTTCTTCTGAAATTGTGTAAAATTGTGAATCAAGGGAACATATACTCAACAACTACCAGAAGAGAATTCTTGAAGCTCTACTGGATTCCTAAGAGGATTTGCTCACTGAACAAAGTGTGCTTGGTGGGTACAAAAACACGATAATTAGGGAGCTATACAATGTGATTCAGATGCAGAGTCCCACACAGCTGCAGCATAAACCAAGCAGCAGTAGGCAAATGACATCAGTCTACATATTCGGATGCACACTCAGTGTGTCTAAACTCAGATGGCAACTCAGTGCGAGAATGTCACTCTGCAAGGGAAGGAAAGGGAAGAGCCAGAAGGGAACTCCAAGTCATCATGCCAAACCCTGTCATTTTGTAGATGAGGAAACTGAGACCAGAAGAGGGGAGGGAGTATGGGAAGGAGGGTGTATGCCAAAGTGAAGGGGAATAGGACTATGATGTAAATAAGAGCACAGATGTTAGAATTAGGTAGACCTTAGTCAAATTACCCCTATTGGCTTCACTGTTGACAACCTCATTTTTACAATAGAAAAAATGATACCGTCTGTATGAGGAGGCTGTGAGCATCAGATGAAATGCTTCATGAAAAGTACTGGGCACAGCTGGCTCTGAGGGTCATTTCGAATTCTTCTTTACACTAACCCCTCCCACCTGCACACACACAGTTATCATATACGCTCTGATGCACGACTTTTGTGAGGCAAGTAGACAGAAAGCCATTTTCCCCTCAGCTTTCTGCCCAGTTCCCTAAGACCATTAGATCCAAGTCAACCATGACCCAAACGTGAAGCTATTGCCGATGCCCTCTGCATTATAAATATGGGTGGCAGGGATTTGGTGAGACAGGAATTGCAAGAGTTAAGAGAAAAACAAAGCTTGGCTAATGTTTTGGTCTCTGAGGTCCCAGTGGCAGTCAGCCAACATGCTTTGTTGTGGCCAAGGGGAACTTGAAAATGAAGGAATGGGAAATACCTTAAAGTGGGAGCTTGTTTCGCTTTCTTTCTGGAGGAAAGGTTTTCCTTGTAGTAGTTGAAATTATTTCTGTCTCCACCAAATGATGGGGTTTTCTGATATAAATTACCCACCATCATGCAAATGTAAGAACAAAATTGATTAGGTGAGCAATTACTCTGTGCCATGCACTAAGCTAAGCACTTTAAATGTGTTAGCTCATTTATTTCTCATAACAACTCTATGAGAAAAGTATTAGTATAGTAATATTGATTTTAAAGCTGAGAAAAAGATTTTAAAACAAACAAGAGACACAGAGAGAGAAGTGAATTAGCTGAGATTACACAGCTAGTACGTGAAGGGGTCAGGATTTGACTCAAGCACCCAGCTCAAAAAGGCTGCATACTCCTCTTAGTGATGCTGCTTTACAATCACCTAAACTCGATCTGGTGGCCACAGGAGAGGGGCGGGAAGGGCAGAGATCCCCAACAAGAATATACAGGAAGCTGCAGCACAGTGCAAACCAGGTAAGCGAAAGTGAGAAGAAAGAAGGGAAGAGAGAAGAGGGAGCAGTGTAACAGTGAGAAAGAGTACACAGTGCAGAAAAGGAGGAAGCAGAGGAACCACACCTAGCACAGCTTGGAAAGTGTGTTGCTAAATGAGTCTGCTGAAGTCAGGAAAGGCTTTTCAAAATGCAGTTAGCAAAGCCAGCACACTCAAGAGCTCAGTTAGGGAGATAAGTGGGGATAAAGAGGCCCCATATAAGGTCTTTGTTCTTGACAATGGACAAGCCTCACCATCCCAGCTCCCTCAGACAAGCCCAGGATGGTGTCTGGCAGTCATTAAACACAGTGACAGAAATCACAGATTTTGGAACTCAGTGGTTCCCTTCTGCTCTGCCACTTCCTACCTGTGCATTAGATCTTGGGTCTTTTTCCTCATTTATCAAGTGTAATTAAGAATAACCCTCATAGGATTATGGTGAGAGACAGGTGACAGGCCATTTAGTCCCTCAGAGTCTGGAATACTGATTATTTATGCCCAGTAATAATAATGACAACAGTTACTACCAACCTGGGAGACTGTGGCCCACCTTTCTATGAATCAGTCACATTCAAAGAGCACAGAGTCTTGGACTTTTGCACACTTTGGGGGCCTGTGCCTTATGTACCGAGTTCATCTACACTGTTGTTTTTCCTGCTCTGACTAAAGTACTTGTGATGAGAACAAGAAACACAGCATGCAGGTAAAAATGGCTGTGTTTTACTTTGCTGCAGAGTAAATAGCATAAATGCTCTATCTCAGGTTTATAAATAAAATTGGAGAGGATCTGCAGATTTTTACACATTTCTAAAGTACACATTTTATTATAGTTTTTGAGGACTGAGCATCTGGTAAAAATATTTAAATTGAAAGCAGTGTTGAGCCTTAACTATAATGAAGCTATTAATATGGAATCGGGAACTACAACTCTTGCCACCAGACAGAATAACATCATTTCTCCTGTTAAACAAAAGTCAACTGATTGAATTACCTCTGAAATGCTATAAAATAAAAATTCGATTACACCTGAAACTAGGAGATGTGTGCAATAGATTGTTAAGCAAAATGGGTTTCTCATTCTCGTGTTGAAGACATTGAAAATTTCTCTGAAACCTCCAAGATAGTTTATTAACATTTGTTTCAACATATAGTACCCACAGAAACCTCTAAAGTAAAATGTAAGGAATTGGAACCAATCTAATTAAAAATGATCAAAACAAAGACATCCTGAAGAATAGTTCTGTTATCTCTACAATCATCTACTCATTTTTTATCAGCCAGAAATTTTTATGTGAGGTATTATAGATGTTTTATGGTATTATAGGAACTGAACAGGAATCTTCTCAAATTTAATTTTTATCTGGTGGGAAGATAAAAATAGGTAGGCATGCTATAATAATATTACTTATTGTTAACTATCAAATGTGGTACAAATGATATCACTGTGTTTACCCTTATGTGGAATATATTAAATATAATTTCTCAGAGGTTAAAATTGAGAGACAATATTACTTCACAGTTTACAATGTAAGTTTGGATTCAGATCAGGTTCAAGTCCTAAATAGTTGGCCAAGTCATAAGTTCTCTGATCCTCAGTTTTCTTATCTGTGTATCAATACCTCATAGTATCAATCAACGATCAATCACTCAAGTCCTCATAGTATCAATCTCATAGACTTGTTGTATAGGTTAAATGAGATTAATGCTTATAGAAAATTTAAGAATAGCTTCTGGCACAAAGCAGGAAATCAGGAAATGGTAGTTATTTTTATATTAATAAATCTGAACTGTACTTCAACACTTCCTCCTCTTGGTGGGGAGGGGGAGCGATAGTTATAGCTGTTCCTACTGGTTAAGAGGAATTATGGAGCATTTCAAAGAGAACATTATTCTTAGTCTTTCTAATCATGCAATATCCAGGGATCTAGAGTTGTTCTGGGGCAGCTGTCTTTTAGTAAGTTAGAGGGCAGCAGCCTTTTAGTAAGGTCTAACGAGAGAATAGGAAGGAAAGGAAGGAAGAACTAAATCAGTTATGAACAATTCCAGAAGAACAGACTCAGAGGGTATTGGCCACCAAGAGCTATTCCTCTCACCAATCAGTTGCACAGATATATGTATCACACATATATGTACAGTACCATAATTTAAAAATCATATTTTCACAGGCTTTGATAGGGAGAAATCGCAATGTCTGAGAATTAGGTTTATGGTCTAGACTCAAGGTCAGTGATGAATAAGAAAGAACTTTCTGGTAAGTAACGGCAAGAAGTATCCCTCAAGTTCATAACTAAGCCAGCACAGATGCTTATAGTACAGTGTAGGTGTAGCAATGGGCTCTTCAAAAGGATTTAAGACAGAGAGGGAGATACTCTCTTTTTCCTTCAGAAAATTTCCTAAAGATTCCTACTTTCTTGTAGAACAGCCTAGCAACAAGGCAGTTGTCATGTTGAGAATCAGTTAACATTCATTTAGAAGATAGAACAGTAAGATCAGAAGCCTTCTAAAGAGTCTGGGACAGTCTAGGCATGGATGGAAGCTAAAATACGAGTGGCAAGCCCCAGGAACTGCTCAGATATCAGGTCAGAAACTAGGTAAGTTGGCAGCAGTCAGGGAGCACAGGTGCAGAGCACAGCCAGTAGACATTTGTGGAGCACCATGTAACATGTTCTGGAAAGCTCATAGATACAAGGATATACATGGCATGGGGTGTGTGTAGTATTAACAATGGCAACAGCAATGATAACAACAACAGCAACAGCTATGATCAATTGGTGCAAAGGTCATAGGAAACATGTTAAAAGCACAGTGCCCTGTAATACTTGCAACAATTTTGACTCATCCCCACCTTATCAGGTTAGGTCTCATATTTTTAAAAAAGCTCTTTGAGAAACTCATTCAGTGCTTCTTTCACAAGACTTTGCTCACTTATAATCACTTAGTTATCTGTATTTAATGTCTTTGTCACTTTACTGTAAGCTCCACATGCCCGTGTTCATAATGTTCACTTACCATATACACCTAGTACCTAGTACAGTGTTTGCAGCCTCAATAAGTACTTGCTGACAATTTGGTGAATTTGCGATAGATTAAAAAGCTAACAAACAAACAAACAAAAACCCCTGAAGCTCAGGCCTGCCCAAAGGCAACAGCCAGTATGTTGTAGAGGCAGGATTTGAATCCAGGTTTGTTTTGACTTTCAAGCCTGTGCACCTCTATATAAGCACAATGAAAGTTAGAAAAAGCCAGAATTCTTAGTATAAAGAAGACTGGAACGGGAAAAAGTCCCACATACAGGGAACCCTACATATTTTCCTCTGCATTCCAGATACAATTAGAGCATAGATAGTTTCAGCACCTGCAGGGAGCTACAGAGTTAGAGGGTTCTTGTTAAAGGAGACAGGAGGGATCTCTGTCTTTGAAATTCAGAGAGGACCTGAGAGTTTAATGGAAACATTTGAAGGAAAAAATGAACACAGAGAAGTCAACCTTTGTCAACAGCGAGATCTCTTAAGTGCTGCTAGCTTTCTGATCCGGACTAGAAGGAAAGTGCTTCAGTGATGAGAACCAACCTAATAAATGGATTCAGTATCAAAATGACTTTCGGAGAGGTGAAGTGCTTCAAAGCCATTTTAAAAAAGTACATAAAAACACATAATAGACTTGGATCTCTAATATCTTCATTTTTTTTCACCTTGGAAGAAATCTAGTACCAGAACCATTTGGGTTAGAAAAAAAGCTTATTCAATAGTTGAATTAAAGCTTCACTTTGAGCCCTCAGCCCTCAAATGGGGCCCAGTGGCTTTGGGAAGGGCACCATGATTCTTTCCAACCTCTCTTAGCTTCACCAAAAATAAATGTAAAATTTAAATATAATCATACACAGATTCAAGACAAATTTCTTTCAAAAGAAAAAAAACCCAGAATGGTACCTGGAACTACTCAAGTCCATGTCCATCCAACATCCAAAGTAATTGTTTAGAGACAGTCACCTCTGTTGCTCATAAACCCCTGCCTGACCTGAATCTTGCCTTCCTTTTCTCCTGTGTCCTTCCGCCACCTCCACTGGTCTGCAGTCACACTGGCTTTCCTTTTGTTCTTTGAGCTTACCAAGTTCCAGACCCTTTACCTCTGTATTTCTCACTCCTGAAACACTCTGTTCCAGACCTTTACATGTCACAATGTGAAGACGTCTCAGCTTAAATGCCTTCCCTGATGAGCTAATGTACCTTTTACCACCACTCCCATTCTCTTTTTTCATGACTTTTATTTATTTTTTTTCCCATAGATGTTACCACCAGCTGAAATATCAGGTTTATTAATTTGGCTTGTTAGTTTTGTTTCCTCTTAATATTAGAATGCAAGCTCTGTGAAAGCAAGGACTCCCATGTGTTTTGCAAACTTGTACCCCATATGTAGAACCAGGGCTAGCTCATAGCATTCCACTGTCACGATAAATATCCTCTGCTTGTTAGGCAATATTTATCAAGAGAGCAACAAACTCTGTTCTTCAATGAGCCAACTTGAAGTGGGTTGCCACAAAGACAGAAGACAGCAGAAAAATCAAGAGAAGAAATTCAGATTAAATAATTTGATATGGCAATTAAATTGAGTGAATTAGTTTGTTGAAATTATGTTAAAAAACTATATTTGGTTTTAAATTAGGCCAAGATAGATTTCAGTTGAACACATTTTAAAATGTACTGATTTCACTCATATGCGGAATCTAATGAACAAACTGAACTAACAAGCAAAATTGAGACAGACTCTTAGATAGAGAATAGGATGACAGCTAAGAGTAGGAGGAAGGTAGGGGGTGGAGGAACCTAGTAAAAAAGAAAAAGGACTCATGGACACGGACAACAGTGTGGTGACTGTGGGGGCGGGTGGTGGTATAAGGGGACTAAATGGTAATGGAAAAAATACAATAAAAAATAAAACTAAATAAAATAAAAGAAATTGTATTTACAATTATCCTACAATGTATTCATTATTGAAACAACATTGTTACCCAGTTTAACAACATTATATATAGTGTTCCTCATCCAAATAAATAAATTAATCAAATTAAGACAGGTGGTTCTCTCCTGGTATCTGGAAATGAAGAAAAACAGTTGTATGCATGAAAGGTGGAGGGTATGGGGAGAGGGGTTAACTGTAGTGGGGATACATCCTGAAAGCCCAGTACTAGAGCACAGAATCTTAAAACTAGTTAGCACTTACAAAATTATCTAACCTAACCCTTTACTTCAAAACAGAGTTTCCAAGATACTAAATGTAATAATAGCCCCAATACTACACTTTATTTTGATAAAGATTTTATAACTTTCAAAATACTTTCTCATATATTTCGCACTTTGATATTTATAACCTAGTGAGAAAGGCAGGAGAGCTCATATCACTCACCATTCTACACATGGGAAAATAAAGAGACGGTGAGTTGCCCAAGATACACAAGATATTCATAGAAAATCAATTCCTACTCACCTGGCAAATTCTTGGTCTCATTATCATAGCTAATAAAGAATGGTGCAAGGAGATGTCAGAATTTTTTAATTAAAATCCACTTCTTTTTCTACTACTTTACTTTCCTTTCCCAATGTTAAATAGCTTGCTGAAAGTCACTCAGCTGTCTCAGACAGTGCCAGGGCTGGAACCCAATACATAACTCTCACCACCTCACCATGCTATCTTATGACATGAGAATCAAGAATTTCTACCATACCCCATAACTCATTAATATGAACTGTGGTGTCTGCCCTGCAACAATGAACCATTGTAGCTCAGTATAAAAATCAGTCTCCAGCCCTGGCTGGTATAGCTTAGTGGATTAAGTGTGGGCCTGTGAACCAAGAGATCACGGTTCGATTCCCAGTCAGGGCACATGCCTGGGTTGCAGGCCAGTTCCCGGCAGGGAATGCACAGGAAGCAACCATACATTGATATTTCTCTCCCTCTCTCCTTCCCTTCCCCTCTGAAGATAAATAAATAAAATCTTTAAAAAAAAAAAAATCAGTCTCCAGCTAGCAGTCTAACTGTCTAACAGGGGAATAGTAAAATATATTATTATGGAATGTAATACTATACAATCAATAAAAATAATGTTTTAGAAGACTGTTTCATGACAATGATAATGATAGCTAACATTTTTTAAAAATATGCATTTTGGATGATTTTATTTTTATGTATTTATTTTTTATTAATTGATGAATTTATTTTATTTTTGAAACAATAGCTAATATTTCTTGACTAAGCATTTATTCTGTACTAAATGTTGTTCTTTATGTATATATTACATACATAGCATATGTCATAATAAAATAATAACTATATGTATAATATTAACTCATTTAATCCTTATAATAATTATAGATAAAGATTGTCTCGTACAGAAGAAGAAACTGAACCACAGAAGGGTTAAATAACTTGCTTAAATTCACACATTTGGCAAGGGTAGAGAGATGAGGATTTAAATTTGGGAAGTTTGTCTCCTGATCCCACGTGTTTAACAAATATACATGCTCTCTGGGAAAATGGTTATAATCTAATACAAAGTGAAAAAGTCATTTGTGTCTATATGTACACACATAGATATGTATTCATATGTGCATATTATGTGATGATAAAATTGGGTTCTTTGACACAAATATGTATTTTGACCATAAAGCCATTAAAAGCTAGCATTCATTGAGTGCCAGGAAAGAAAGTGCTAAGTGCACCCACATATTATTTTATTTCATTTCCCCACAATCTTATGTAGTAGGTATTATTCCACCCACTTTTTTGATGATACTGCTCAGCCTTAAAGAGGATCAGATCACCTGTCCCCATGTTTTACACTCAACAAATTGTAGCAGTGGTTGGTTATTTGATAATAATGAGATGATTGGTGATTTATAATTCTTCTTTGTATCTTCCAAATATTTTCCACATTTTCTACAGTGAAATCTGGTTTCTCTTAAGATGAGAGATAAATAAAGGAGTCAGGCAGAATGTTTATGATACTGGATCAACTGCATGCACCTAGAACCAGAGTGTGGCTCTCAGCTGGAGAGATCCTACATAGCAAAGGGGCACTTCCTTGAGGGTGGGGGGGGAGGGACAATCCCAGCACTACCTGGCAGCCAGGAACTATGCTAAAGCCTTCAATGTGCAATAAGGTTTACTATGGACCAAATATGCTTCTAAATGTTTTACATATATTAACCAGTTAATTCTCATGATAACCATATCAAGCTTGGTGGCTTGAATATTCCCCCTACACCTGCCAAAAGTCTGTGATCCCTTGACAGGGTTTATTCAATCACTGAATATTTATTTATTGAGCAGTTACACACACCACACATTGAGAATACAAAAATAAGTAAGACATGGTCTCTACTCTGGCAGAGTCCTTGGTCCTTGGGGGAGGAATGAATAAATTCAGGATAAACAGAAAATAGCTATGATATTTTGAGAACTTAACACTTAGTCTCAAGACTATAGTATCAACCTCTATCTAAACTTTCAGGCTGCCAACCTGCCAGGCCACTCTATGGATTTTGGACTCTCCATCTTGCCATGCCAGTCCCCCACAAGTCATCTCTCTCTCTTGCTCTTGCTCTCTCTCTGTTGTGTATCTCTGGAGAACTCTGAGTGCTACAAGTATACTTTCTGATTAATCCTTCCAACCATTACACATGGTTACACATGAAAAAGAGACTGATTATCACTGCTATTTTCAAGAGGAGGGTAGGTTCACTAGCTTTGCAAGGTCACAGGGTTGGGGTTTAACCTAGGTCAGTCTGACTCCAAAGACAGTGCTCCTAAACCTACTTCATGCCCTTTGGAGAATGAGAATTGAGAGCTAATGAGCACTTCATTTTCAACCTGGGGAATGTGGGAAGGCTTGTTGGCAAGGGACACTTTCATTTGACCTTGAATGATCAGAACAGACTGTTACCATGCAGAGAAAGGAATGAATAGCATATGCAAGGGAAAGAGAAGGGCAAAGGGCTCCTGTCTGGCCTGGGTATGGAGGAGTTGCACAGCACACCGAGGCATTCAGACTCTATCTGAAAAGGATTGGGAACAGTCAAAGGCAGACAACAAAAGTGATCTCTTTGATGGCTATGACAAGGATAGGTTGGAAGATGGAAGCAGCAAGGTCAGACCAGGCATGGTAGCAGAGGATGAAAGGGGGAGAACAGAGTCAAGAAAACCTACTGATGTGAGGCAGAAAGGAATGAGGAAACAGAAATGAATCCAAATACCAACTCTGGCTTGGTTGTCTGGTAGACACAGTTTTTTGAATTGGGACACAAGGAAGCTAAGAGATACTTAGTGGTTAAAGTCAATAGCTCAGAAGTAGGGTCCTACCTGCTATAGGGCTTAACGACCATTTCTTTCCATTGCTATCATAACAAGTTCTGTGAGCAATTTTTCACATGTCATTTTTCAGTGATTCATTAAGGGCATTTGTAAGAGCTGGATGCACAAGTATACCACCTGTATTGCAGTTTTATTCACTGTGTTTCAAATCTAGGAAACTGCCCATGGTAGAAAAAGCAAAGTAGTATTATCTCATGTGCCAACTCCAGTCAACTGGCAGAGGTGGCTGGGAATGTGAAATTGAGACAGATGTAGAGGCTGGTGAGAAAGACAGCTATGATTGATTAGTGATGCCTTCCGTGGTCGAGAAACAGGTAGTATAGCACCTGGACCCTGAGAATAGAGAATGATAGAATATGCTAGTAATTAACAGCAGTGTGGTGAAAAGAAGAGAGACATCTGTAAGGCCTACCTGCAGCAGAGATGCAGCAGTAATGTACTTGGAAAGCAAGATGGCAAGCAATAATGTCTAGCCATTGAATGCTAAGAATCCCACATGGAACAACCAAGATGAGAGAGAGCCATCTGAGAAAATAGCTGGCATTTGTGCCACACTTTTGCAGATGCTTTAATATTTATTACCTCATCCCATCTTCACAATGACTCTATGAAGAAGGGAGCCAGCATTACTCCTACCTTGCAAATGGGGAATCTGAGGCCAAAGCAGTTCTAGAATTCATTCAAGGTCACACAGCCAGCCAGGAGGTATAGCCCCTTCAAATCCTGGTCCTTCTCTCCACACAGCACTAACTCAGTGACAGCAGACCCATGAGCCATGGAAACACAGGAGTGAGCTATAAATGGCCACATTGTGTATGTACTCAGTAGAGCAACAACCCTGGGGACACGTTCATTTATGCATCTTTGGGCTGTCACCCAACTAGCCTCAGCACCTTTGAACGCAAAAGACACCACAGGTTCCAAGTCTTTGTCTATTCACGTTTTTGGAATCACTACTAAACTAAACTTGACTTGTTCTCTTACAGAGAGAACAAAAATCCTTGGGTATGTTATTTCACTTGGCTTTGGTTTCCTCAACTGCAAAATGAGGTTGGGCTAGATTGGTTCATCTTCAATGGTAGCCCACACCATCATGTTTGCATGATAATGGCCAAAGCTTTCACAGAATGTCAGTGAACACCAAGCTGTCCCTCTCAGGGAGAAAGGGCTTTTGTTCATAGTGGGAGCCAGGCTTTCTGATAAAATGTTTTGTAAAATGGAAGTTGTGAAAGTTTAGAGTGCAGTGGCCTAGTGATATCACATGTCCCTTTTCACGGTAAAATTCTAGGAAACAGTGATTGCCACCAAAAGGAACCCCCTGGGATAAAACGCTTCTGTGTTAGACAGGCTTCTTCAGGCTAATGGCTGAAGGATCATACCCTGCTGATAAAATTAACCTTCTTAATTCTAAAGAAGGCTTTTTGAAATACAAGGTCAAATTTAGATGACCTCTTGTTTGCTTGTCAGCCAGATACCTAGTCCAATATGAGCAGGACTTCCCAGTTCCACCATTATGCAAACAAAGAGCACTTGACTAAGAGTCAAGTTTGTCTAATAAATGCTGCCTCTGCCACTTGCTAAGGTGGTCACCTTGAACAAGTCACTTAACATCATTGTGTCCTAGTTGCCTCCTGTTTGAAGTAAGGATGGTAATAGCTATTATTTCAGCCACACAGAGATGATGTGAAAATAAAATATGTACATGAGTATGTAACAATTTACAACAGACTCAAAGTTTCTGAGGACGGAGAACACAGCTGCTCTTTTTTGCTGTCATATTCACAGTGCCTAAAATAGCATCCACAACTAAGGAAAAAGCTCTGGCTGTACCTGTTGAATGAATGAAGCATTTTGGAAAATTTAAAGTATATGCAATGTCACACAATATTTTCCACAGTATACTGTTTGATAAAGATATGCAACATGAGTCACTCTGGATGGCTCTTTAGAAAATTCTAAAATACTAGTCTTGATGGAAGCTGTATATGAACCAAAAATAAAAATAATGATCTTTGGTATGTAGTCAAAATATTTGTGAGTTGATGTGTAATTCTGATTCTGAAATCATCTTCACCATGGGGCTATATCTCTCGTGTGGAAATGCTCAAGCCTAGAGTTGTAGCTGAACTCTCAGCTCTGACTTTGGCCTTGAAACCAGAAGCTAAGGCAGGGGTAATTCATTTACTTAAATATGTGGGAAGAACAAGTCCAGGAGGCACTATTGTAAGACAGAATTAGTATCAGGATGCCAGGCTTCTGAATGCCCACCCATTGCTGGACACATGGATAGTATAGGCTCATGCTGACTGATTTCTGCAAAGGAAATTGGCTTTCCTTCCACTGAAAGGGAACATTCCCCTGTCCTTAGTTCCAGATGCACTGGCCTCCTTGCTGTTCTGCCCACATCTGAGCCTTTGCACTTGCTCTTTTCCCTGCCTCTTCATATTCTTTCTCCAGCTAATCACATGGCTCTTCAAGGCTTTCCCTCCCCTCCTTCAAGTCTTTTCAGTAAAGTCTTCCATCATGGCCGTATTTACAACTGCATCCCCATCTACTCCACTCCTTCCACTCGGTTCTTCTCCAAAGTCTTTACTCCCATATAATGTACTTTGCACATTATTTTATTATCTCTCTCCTGCACCCAACAAGAAGCAACATATAGGCAAGAATTTTTATGTTTTTTTCATTAAAGATCCTCTAATACCTACAACAATGCCTAACACCTAGTATGCATTCAGTAGATGGTTTTTGATGAATACATAAACAGTTCTATGCCAGAAGCTGTAGAAGAGGGTTGCATAAATGTGCATTTGACTCCAAATACAGCAAAGATGCAAAACTAACTTGTGGCATCCATACAAAAGACCAGTAGAGGAAGATGAAACCAGGAAGGTGGTAACACATTTGAATTGTTTTTGTGTCAGGGACAAGTTGTTTTGTGGTGGGAGGAAGGGGAGTTAATCATTCAGATTCAGACCTTGGAGGGAGGAATGTGAGGAATCCAAATCATTCAGCAAATACCAGAGACTCTCAGAGCTAGAAGTTCTAGACACATGGCAGATCAATTCCCTCACTATATTTGCAAGGAAAGAGAACCCCTGGAAGGTAAAGTAACCTTCTCTAGGCATACAGTCAGGCAGTCACAACACTTAGACTCAAACCTAAGTCTGACTTCTGGACCCATGCTCTTTCTATGAAAAACATCCAAACTGCACAAATCCTTCAATTCAGAAAATAATTCTCCAATTATTTGGTGTCTAAACAATCTCACATACCATCAAACTGTCACTGTATGCACAACTATATCATACGACATCACATGCATTTATTTATTTAAAAATCTCTCCCAAATCCCAAAGTCAAAATTTTAGCTCTATAAGCCACCATTTTCATATTTGGTCATGAAC
The DNA here is from genome assembly GCA_028533065.1 of Trachops cirrhosus. Lineage (NCBI taxonomy): Eukaryota > Metazoa > Chordata > Mammalia > Chiroptera > Phyllostomidae > Trachops > Trachops cirrhosus. Next base: position 43,937,951 of record CM052542.1, on the reverse strand, counting down.
CAGAGAAAAGAAAAAAGACACCCGAGAAAGGGAAATGTGGGAAGGAAGAATGAGAAAAGTGGAGAAAGGAAAACAGAAAGGAGAATAAAAATAATGTACAGAATATTGACAACATTGCCTCTGGATTTTCTGGGAATTTTTTTGAATAGCTGTGCTATTATTCACTTGTCTTTTTTCATTGTGAAATCTTTTACTTGGAGCTAATCACCAAAATAATTCAAGCTCAAGTACATCTTTTCAAATGGATTCTTTCCTTTCTTTTGCTTCTCAAAATGTAATATCTGACCCTCACAATACTCCATAATACATTATTTTTCCTAATTATTTCAGGTTTAAAGTTCTTGTTTCTCCAGTGAAAATATACATATGAGCATATATTTTTATATCCACCATACTGCCCAGAATAATTCCTTACAATATATAGATTGAAGTCATCAGAATCATTTATATGTGGTTGTATTCACGTATTCCATATATAAGCGTGCTAAGAGTCCACTGTGTGTCAAGAGCTAAGAACACAGAGGTGGCTGTGATAGACCAGATTCCTGCCTGCATGTAGCTTCCCTCTGAGTGAGAGGTTCAGCCTGTGCACCATTAAATAACCATGAATCACAAATTCACCTCTGAGGAGAGAGATGACTAAGATGGACTCAGTGGCCCACGGTGTGTGCTAGGAAGTTTGGGATGACAAGATTGATAGAGGACTCCTGAGGGGGTGGCAGTTTTGCTGGAACCACAAGAGAATCAGTTACTCTATGAGTTGCCAAAGCATGGTCTAGGCAGAGTCAAAGCCCCAAGGCTGGATATTATTTGTTCTAATCACTCTGGGACAGGTAGCAAGGCTGTCAGTGTTAGTGAGGCATTAAATAAGCTTGAAGTGGCACAGAAAGCCCACATGTGCAGGCTCTTTAATGCTGTGGATTTTAAGAGAAATGAGAAGGTATAGAAATTTTGTATACCTCATACAAGGAAGTGACATGATATAGGTTATTTAAACAGAGATACAAAATATCTTTCTAACATTCTATAGATGCAATTAAATGACATACCTGTTCCAAGTTGGAGACTCACCAAAACCCCCTTCCCCACTAGCTCTCTAATGGTAAGCAACCCATCCCCTGCCCATAGAAATACTTGGTTCTTGGCATATAAACCAATTAGACCCAATACCTCTGCCCCAAACCCCACTTTCTCCTCAAGGGGATCCCACCCTTACCATGCTCCCCAATTCTCTTTTATCTGTGACCTTTCACTCATTCAATTAGTTTTTTCTCATGTACTTTTTCAGACATGAACCCAAATCCATTAATGCCTTAACCTCTTGCCTCCCTTCCAACTTCTTTACAGCAATCTCAGTAAATTCTCTTTACCTTTCTTAATTCAACTTGTGAGATTACATAATGAAAATAATCATGACTTAACAGCAGTAGATATGATAAAATTGAATTGAGAAAAGTAAACCACCAGTGTGGTAGTAAAATTGAACATAATTGAAAAATCCAGTGTCGTAAGTCTCCAAAACATCTGCAAATATACTAAAAATCCCCTTCAATTTTTCCCCCACCTCCTCAGTGTCCTCTAATTAAACCCTCTTTCCTTCAAATAGCAACATTTGAAATTGAAAACACATTTAATACCATTGTGCTCTTCTGGCTAATTACTATAGTTACTGTACTGTTCTTTACACATTTCATAGCAAACACTTAGTATTTCAATTAGATAAATGGGTTTAATAGTCTTTGATGGACGAGTGTGAGAATCTAACCATCATATCATTATTCCTCTGGGAAAACTTGTTTCAAGAGAGCAATTCACAAAGTTTCAGGAACATAAAAACTGAGTTGGCGACTTCCTGCAACTTGTTTATTTGAAACACGGATAGGGTATGTGCCAAATTCAACAGAAAGAATTATCCAGAGTCTTCTAGCATGGTTTATCTAAGATATTTTTTTTAAAAAGACTGCATGTTCTTTTTAGAGATTTAGAGTTGACCCCTAGAACTGGATGGAAACAGACATATAAGGAGGTTCTTTCTGACACAGAGCCTTGAAGAAGGAAAGAAATTATATAAATGATAGAATGTATATTAGAATCTCATAGCATGCTTAAGATTTTCCAGAATAACTTCACTATTTCTAGGAAGGAAATCGGTAGAAAATTAGAAGCATTTCTTTCAAAACTTCTTAACTAAGTATAAAGTGAACAGTTCCATCTTCAAAATGCACTGTTCTGTTGTGATCACATCAAAGAGTTCTTCAAATAAATAAAACTCCATTTCTAGAGAGGAAAAAATGAGGCTTTACTATTACAAGGTTCATTGAACAACAGGTCAGTCGATCTAGAATTGTTCAAAAAATTTTACGTAATGATTTTGGAGATGCAAGGCCTTAACAAGGAATTAAAAGGCATGACTCCGTGAGTATTGGTATTTAAAAGAGGGAGAGGCAGAATATGCCACCAAAGAAACCAAGTCCTGGTTTTCCATTCAGTTAACATGACCACCTGATGCAAAATAAAAAGAACAGATTCCTATTGACAATGTAATGATAGGTCAAAAATATGAGCATTGTTGTTTAATGAACTTGGGTCCAAATTCCATTCCACCATATTTCTGCCTCAAAGTATTATTTTTTTATTTTTGCAATTTAGAAAAAGTACAGCAAACATATTGCATACAGAATACACTTATGTGCAGGTTATTGTGAACTGTAAATATAACAACAATTTTTAAAACACTCTGCCCATTATAATTAAATCCAGTAAACCCTTAAATATGCTTGTTAATTTAAAAATATGTTATATAAGATGAAATTACTGGCACTGAAAGACTTTCCTTTCCAGTAGAATACCTAAGAGCCTGAACATGGAACTGAGAACACAAGCACTTTCAGTGTAGTTCTGCGCAGACAAGAGAGAACTTCCCAGACTGCCTTACAGACACACAGATGTCCGAAGAAATCCTGACTTCGTTTCACTTACCTTAGAAGGGGTAGCTAAATGCCATTCTCAAATTTTCATAATAATACATGAAAAACAATAGAATCCTTAATCTGTTTCCCTAATCACATGGACTGTGTTGTATGCTTAGACAATACATACATCATTTAGCAAATAATTCCCTTCATTCACCCTCTTTCCCTTCACATTTATGCTAGATATGGTTCCACATCATGTGGCATTCTTTAGGAAAGACACAACTCAATACCAGCCATTGCTAAAAAATAGAGAATGCAGGAATCAACAAATCAATTACCTTAAAAATACATTTTTAATAAAACTATTTGGAGCCACAAACTACTGGTAACCTGCTTGAGGTCCCTGAAGAATTAGTTTATTGCCTTCTATGACATTAGGGTCACTGAGGAGGTAGCAATATTTTTCATCTATGACAAGAATGGCCAATAGGAATAGAATAAATGGAATCTATATCCTGTTCCATCAAGACAAGAACACAAAACTAGATTATGAGCCATTCAGATGAATATTTGTTTACTCTTATTTACACAAAGTAGAGAAGTAGCTTTCAACAGCTGCCTTGTCCATGCTTTTCCTGAGCAGCAGACTCAAACACTTTATTGGATGTACAAATATATACACACAAATGCAAATGTAGGTTCTCTTTCTAGAATGTACATGTGTGGATGCATGACCGTGTGTGTGAGAGAGAGTGAGAGAGGCTGAGAGAGAGAGAGAGAGAGATGAGATGAGATGAGATGAGATACAGGTGCTCATTAAGAAGAGACCATTTTAACTCTCTAGATGTCCAGTAAAAATTCTCAGAGCCCACTAGGGATGAGGTAGGTGGAAATAATAACTGTTACCCCATATCTTCAGAGTAAGAGAAATTCAGAAGTGAAATTCTGGGATGCAATATCAGAAATATGTATGTATATACTGCCCCCAAAACAGGCAACTAAGTTGGAAGGTCATTGATAGGCAAATTGATTTCTGGTTAAGGTTCCTACCTGCCTTTCTAAGATACCTGAACCATTAGGATAATAATTCATGAAAGCATTTAAGTAGGAAATACGTGCAGATAAAAATTATTAATTTCATTTACATTTTTAAGTCAATGGTAACATCTGTCCTGTTTCTTTTGCAGGAATCTTACAAAAGGTAACTGTATCCAAGGTATCACCTATAATTCATAACAGTGCTAACATAACATCCTTCATTAGGTGAATTTGGCAAATCCACAGCAATAGTTTTAATCCAGCTCCAACACAAGTCTTTGTTATAGTTCTCATTTCAATTTAGGCAGCTCAAATAAGCTTATTGCAGGGCTTTGAACTGACATTCTGGGATGGCACAATAGACAATATCACCAGAAGAATCATTAATGAGCATCAATAAATGTTACTTCCTTCAAAGAAGACACTTTAACTCCACAGTCTGCAAGGCAAGAAATAAAATGAAAGATGTTCCACTCCCTTGTTTAAGATTAAATTGAATCAGAATTTGTGCAGATTTATTTTTAGCAAATGCTATATAAAATTTAGCTAGAGAAATATAGTACCTCTATAGACAAGACTTTTTTTTTTCTGAAAAGGGCAATCAATCTACTTGAGCTTTTAATTGAAAAGTGCATCAGTAATACTCTTTCTGATTGCCTTGCCTTGTTATCAAAGATTAAATCCATTTTTAATTAATGAAAATAAATTTAATCTTGGAGCATTTGTAATCTCAGTTTTATTTAGGCCTGTATTTAAAGAACTGCTTGAGAGCCCTTTGCAAACAAAATCAGGCTACATATCAAAATGATGCCCAATCTCTTTTTTAAGTCTATTTTCTAAAATCTGTGGGCCAGAACTGTAAAAGTCTTCACTCGATCATGTTAACAATGTTTGACATGATGGTAGAGCGGGCAAAAAGCATTAATTTCTGTCAAATATGTGCAGGCTTCAGTGCTGTTGTTTTGAAAACGTCCTCCTCTTATTCCATTTTGGTAAATTTCTAAGGAATGTTTAAAATCTGTAGGACAGACTTTAGTTTAAGAGGTGGCCTCTCTGTCATTTTCATGGCTGATTTGAGACCCATTATGCACTGGATTCTGCACTGTGAAATCCAGGCTGGGGACAAATTTCTGCCTGTCATCTTAGGAAAGGCCAGGAGTTTTGCACCATCCCTACAGTGTGAAAACAGAAAATCAAAGCCAGGGTCAGGCTGCCTGTTTCTTTTTTAATCAGCCTGCTGTTTTTTTGAGGCAATCTCAGCTGTCACTATCTTGGGCTTGAAAGGGTAATTTAGCAGAATAAAATACAGTTTAAACAACATCTGCCCTGGAAAAGTTCCTCCTTACACTTAGTATTGAATGCAAAGGGTAATCAGTAAGTAATCATTTGATGCTTGCCTAAGAAACGTTGCACAAGGAACAACAACAACAACAAAAACCTGATAAGAACCTAAATCAGGAGCTGAGAGGCCTGGATACGTTCCTCATACTGCTCATCCTGTTGCAATGACATCCCCATAAAACTATACCTTATGGACCAAATTTGCTGCATCTGTCACCCCAACAATCAGATGTAAATTGCAGAGATAAACATACCTTAACAAGAATTTAAAATTTTTTAAACAGTTCAGAAAAAATTACAGCATGGATAACTCACTCAATGACCTCTCCTGTCTAATGTCAATTTCAGAAAACAAGTTTCCATTGTAAATGTTTAATCAGTGTAGTCCCAGGAACCCAGAGCAGACAACCTTATCTTCTCTTCCAACTTATTTGCTCTGCAAGCTCTTCAGTAGCTCTATCTCAGCTCCCTGCAAGCACTTTATGTTTTTCTCTCTCAAAATAACTGGGGATTCTGTAGGTTCTGAGCTAAACAGCAGCCCTGTGGTTTGATTCCACGAGTCTGAGCCCGGGTCCACTGCAAGCAAACTGCAGCATTTCTGCTTGCAAATGCTGGCAACCAGGTTTCCAGACCCGCCACAAGCACAGGCTGCACACATTCTTCAATGCTCTCCTGCCCAAACCTTGCCTGAAGCCTGTCAACCACAGCAGAAAGCATCCTACCTTCCATCATGGTGGCAGAATTGCATTCCTTAATTTCCAAGGAGTCTGAGAAAATACAGGAGGATAGGATTCCAGGTCCCAGCTAAATCCTCACAACACTGCTGCCGCTGCTGCCGGGAGATCTGCTCCGTCCGTTGCTGCTGAAGCCAAAGGATACAAGTGTTAACCCCAAGGATAGGCCATGGATGCAGCTGCTGCTGCTTCACCTACAGGCTCTCAGGAAGATGCTGCGAGAGAAAGGGAGAAGAGCTGCGAGCCGGCGAGCTGCACCGCCTGCGCTGCCTCAGCCAATCCCTTCAGCTCTGGACCGCGTCACATGGTAGCCAGCCCGCATCTCCTGACACAATACCCCCGGAGAGCGCACTGAACCTATTTCCCGTCCCCATTCCCCGCCGCCCCCAGCCCCTGCCGCCGGTCGCCAAATGCACAGCCCCTTCCCCACCTGGTGACGCACTTCCCCCGCCCCTCCTCTTGGTCTTCTGAAACCTTATTGCAGCTGCTGGTACCCGAGATTAATTATCAGGCGCTGCCACCTTAACAGGGATGAAAGGAGCACCTAAGTGGCTTGCTGCGGAGGGTTTGTTTTTTTTTTTTAAACTTAATTCGGTGCAGTTTGAAGTTTTAGCCGCACACTTTTAAGCTCTTATTCCCATCTCCTTTTGCCCTGAAGGAATGTCAGTGCATGTGGCCTCCCCACACATCTGTGAGAGTCCCTGGCTCCCTCCTGCCCTCCCTCCCTTTCATTCAAGAGAGAAAAATCAACCAGGCTGACGTCACAGCACAAACAATTATCCCCAAAAGGATGATGCAGAAGAAATTTCACCCCAGCTGCCTTCAAGAACGCCAGGGGATTAACCGCGCATGACATGCCGAGGGCTGGGAACTATCATTAAAACAAAGAGACAAAAGAACCCACCCGAGTGGGGGCTCCGGATAAAAACTGGCAACGCTTGAGATAATTTCTGGGGCGGGAGGCAAGAAAGAGGGCAGCGGGCAGGGAGGGGAGGCTTAGCCCGACGGAAAACAGCAGGGCACGCTGCCTCTAACCGCGGCGACCTGGGCGGGCGGGCGGTCACAGACGGGACCCCGCGGGGCGTCGCTTGGATCGCTGTTCGAGTCCCCTGGCCCGAGCACCCGAGCCGCCTGGCCGCCCCCCCCCCCGCCCCCCGCCTCCTCCAGTAGGAGTGTGGCTGCTGCCGCCAGCTGTAGTGCTTATAGGAAAGCAACTTTCGTCTAAACGACACGTTTTTCACTCCGGGCCACAGACGTCTGTAAACGCCTTCAAGCCCATTCGTTCACCCCAGTGGAAATCCGGAGGGAAGCAATTGTGTTGGGTTCTGGCTGAAGGGTGGGTGAAGCCCCAGGTTTCTCAGCTTCCAGGGATATGATCTGGATATCGTACCGCTGCCTAAGTGGGAAGGGTTATGGCTCCTGGACTGCTTGGGTTGAGAACCTGCCACCTGGCTGGTCCCCAGTGACTCCGGGAGCCCTTTCAGAGGGCCCCAGCCTTTGGGCCCCTAGGTCCTTCGTTCCCTTCAAGCAGGCTCTGTCCGCTAAGGAAGAAGAGGGCAGGTGGCATATGTGAGGGAAAGGAAGAGAAGAAAGGGAGATGGGAAGGAAGGGAAAGGACTCTAGAGCCCTAGGGGACAACAACAAAAGGGGCATTTCTCCCTCTGCAGTCTAGCAAGAGGACTAGGAGAAAAGCTATTACATCACAGAGCAATTGTGAGCACCAAATGAAATAATAATAGCCATTGCCTTCATGTTGTTCACCTAATAGCACATTTTGTCTGAATACTTGAACATTTTATCAGTAACACACAAATAGAAACAGAAAGGAAACTTATAAAGAGTAATCTTCTGGTTCGTTTTTCACATCATGACAAGCGCTTTTTCCTAGCAGTGATTTTAAAATTTTGTAAGTTTGGCAGTATTTTGTTGTTGGGTTTTTATTTGATTTAATTGATTTAATTTGATTTAATTGAAATAATTGAGAAGTAGGATGCATTACATGATCAAGATCGAGCCTCTAATACTAGTGATCATTTGTGCTCTAAATTTAACCCTGAATTCTTAATATTGCTCAGTCCTTGACATAGTCTGGTTCTTTTCACTAGAGCAAATATGAGGTACTGGTGACTAGATCTACTAAAGAAGCTGACCTGAGTGGCATATTAACAGTTAATAAACAAAAACTCTGCTCCTTAGCAACATAAAAGTTTAAAAAAAAAAAACTCATTGTTCTCCCTAAGGACACATACATCAATGGTCTCTAAATTTTAAAATGAAACTCTCCAGGGAGATACAAATTCTTGAGCCTTTTTCTTTATATCTATGAGGCGGTTGAATTTTAAAAGAGGAAAAAATTCAGAGTAAAACTTGTCTTGAGTACAACTTACACTGCTCTGAAAACAAGCAAGGGTATTATTGCAAAAAAAGACTGGTGTGTGTTTCACCAAAATTGTTGTAAATTGTTAAGAACATGGGTAGATAATGGTGCCAAACAGACTGGGATCAAATTCTGTTTCTGCCTCTTCATGAACTATGTCAGTCTGTACTAGTTATGTAACTCTCTGTGCCTCACAGTTTCCTTATCTGTGAAAGATGACAATACCATCTTCATAAGGCTATACATAGGTTTAATAACGAAACTTTATTGATGGCTTACTATGTCCTAAGCAGAGTCCTAAACACCTTGTCAGTAAATTACTTAACTCTGTGTCTGGAGCATAATAAACCCTTCATATTAGCTTTGTAATATTAGTATTTTGACCACAAAAGGGCTGCCAGAGGCACCAAAGAAATTTTTAGCCAAGTGAGATTTATATAACATGCATAAAGATCAACTTGGTGAAAGACCAGGTGAAGTAACTAGGGACGTAACACGTTGGAGAGTTCTGAGATTCTGCTCAGTGGAAAAATGCTTAGAACCAAGTGAGATCAGTTAGGGAAAGTCCTCTTACAGAGATGGAAGTTCAGAGTTCAGAGAAAATTGGAATGGACTTGGAGTGGCAGTTCTGAAAAAGATCAGTTCTAATAAGAAAAATGGCTTATGTAAAATCTGGAAGTAACTGCCAGCATTGAGATACTGGGATAGGAGGCATTGTCAGAGATGTAAGGGTGAGAGAGCCAGAAATGCTGGCTGCCTGCCTTCCCTCACCCCATGAACTTTTTTACAGTTAGAGCAAACCTCTCAGATAGATTTAATAGGGCACACAGCAGTTTTGTTTTAGACATGCAGCAAGGCAACTAGCTAGAGCCAGAGAGTTCAGAGATTCTTTTGATCAGTGGGTGTTTATAAGAAAAACAAGTGCTTAGATGTGATTGTCAGGGAAGGACAAAGGAAGGGATGTGCAGTTAAAAGTTGGTAAGGCTTGTCCCAAGATTGCTTCAACTTTGAGTGACTTTATTGAGAAGATGTTATTATCAATTGTAAGAATATCCGATTAAAAAACTTCTGCTTCAAATAAAACATTGCTTCCAGTATAAGAAAAGATTAAATAGCCTACTTTTGCCTTCTTACAGATTTTTGGGGAAAAAAGAATGTTTTGCTCAGGAACAAAGACAGCACTCTTAGATTGCGGCCCAAATTTCATCATTTTCCAGTCTAGTTTTTGCCTACCAACAAGTGCAAAGGAGAATTTATAGCTAGTAAAATAATGATATATTTTTAAAGATGCATTTATTCCCATTTAATATATTTTAATTAATTTTTTCAATTACAGTTTACATTCAATATTAGTTTGTATTAGTCTCAGGTATACAGCACAGTGGTTAGATAATCATATACATTACAAAGTGTTCTGCCTGATATTTTCAGTAAACAACCAGCACCATACATGGTTATTACAATATTATTGACTATATTTCCTATGCTGTAATGAATGGAATATGTTTTGCAAGTCAAATAGAAGTCAAAGGGTCTGTGGAAAATATTGGGTTAATTATTAACTTGCACCAAAGTTCCCAAACATTGTCTAGGAGTTTAGTGTGAGTGTGTGCCCAGATCACACCAGGTGCCCACACAGTGCCTGCAATGAGTTCCAGACCAAAACACTTCATTGCTAAAGTCACTAGTCATTAAAATTTTGTTTCGGAAATAACTTTTCACATTGGTAATGCTGTAAAACCTGTTATACATGGTTTCTGAAATCAAATCCTATTATATTCTAATCACAATAGTTGAATTCCTTCACTATTCCTCAGTTTTAATGTTTGAAGGGGAAATCAGTTAATAATGAGAATTAAATCACAAAGGAAGGAGGGAAAACTTAACATAGAGGGAAAGTTTAAATAATGTATCCGATATCCCTCTTGCTATTCCACTGAGGCAATTCAAATAAATGTAGGAGGGAAAATATTGTCCAAATCCTCTGAAAATTAACAAAAGATCCCATGTGAAGAGTTAGATTTCCATAGGATAAAATAGGTGAAAAAGCAACATACATATAAGCCCATATTCACTATATACTCTTGGTTAAAATGAACAACTACTACTGGAACTGGCACGGGCAGAATTGGGATTTCTTCAGGTAGCTTGCAGAATTATGTGAAGCACTGCACAGCTGAGGGAAAGTTAGAACAGAATGCTTCAGGAAATTTGGGTACCGGGACCAAGTACTCACAACTCTATTTCTTCTAGCATATCAGCTTCTTTCTTCTTACCGGCTTTTCTCGATGTGATCCAGGAGCCAGTCATTTAAATCCTTTAAGCTTACATCTAAACAGCTGGCCTATCCAAAATGTACTTCAAAAATATTTCTGGGAAGGGCCCTGACTGACCTGGCTTAGACCACCGTTCACCCTTTGGGCCAATGAATGGGGCCAGGCTGATGAGGTCTCATGATGGACTTATTTAAACCAAAACTTAGTCACATGATCACTATTGTGACAAAACATGGGGAGGAAGATAGGCAAGTTTCTACGGCAAACAATCCTTAAGAGAACAGCTCCTAATATGATTGGAGGGATAGAAAACACATTATTAAAGGAAGAAAAGGTAGTATTACCTGAATAAGTGTGGGGATAGAAACTGAGAAGCAAAAACTGGTCAACACACTGACATTACTTAGGGTCTGCACCTAAAATAGAACTTACAAAAGTTTCATGGTCGCAGAGGGATTCAGAATGCCACACTAATCTCACTCAGCATATTTGAAAGCTTTTGTACATATAATATTTTCACTCACTACATCCAAGAGAAACTTGTAGACCCTGTAGTCATCCTCCCCCTCACCATGGACAGGGGAGGGGAGAGGGGGAAGCAGACCCTCTTTGTTGGCCCACTTACACCAAAGACAAGACATGCCCTGGTACCCGCACTGCCTGCTGGTCTATCCCTGCCCAGAGAGCCATGTATCCAAACCTGCACAGTGTGGAAGGAACTTGGATCAGTCAGGAAGTACTGTTTAACCTAGACCTACATTAACAAGGATAAACAGTAAAGGCTGCATACACAAGAAAAATCAACAGTTTCAAAAGGAAAAGTAAACAATTATAACTCACTGAAGCAGAGGAGACATCCTCACTGAAAGCAGAGGAAATGTATAAAACTGGAGAGTCACTTTAAAAAATTATTTTTTACTTTTGGTGTACTTTCAGGGATGCAGCAGCAATAAATAAGAGCAGACTGCAATGATAAAAAAGTGCCAGAAAAAGTGCATTGAAGTAGTGAAACCATTCTTATTAAATTTTTTAAATGTTATAGCTGTGATCAAGGATAAGTCCATATTGCCGAGAGGGAACACCCAGTGGCAATAGGTTTGAAGCACAGAACCTAGACAACAAGAACTAGCTCAGACACAATGGAATTCTTTTCTCTTTGAAGAATCGGTTTACGCTGATACAAGTTTAACAGTTCAAGAAACTGGAGGAAGAGTGAAAGCTCTACAATTCACTTTTCAAATGACAAAACCTGACAAAAAAATTAAAAAGAGACCATAGCTCAATCTCATTTGTGAATATTGATGCAAAGTTTTAAATAAAATAACAGCAAACAGAGTCCAGCTTTTCAAAAACACTATCTATCATAATAAATTAGACTTTAGGAATAAGAAAAATAGTTTAACATTATGAAATATTTAAGTATAATTCACAATATTAAGCCATTGAAAGGAAAATCACATTATCTCCATAGATGCTGAAAATATATCTGATAAATTTCAACTTATATCACTCATTAGATAAACAAAAATCTTATTAAAGAAAGACAAAAACTTCTTTAGAATGATAAAATATACAAACCTTTTCCCCAAATCTACTATCTTGTTAAGTGGAGACACAATGAAAAAGTCTTCATGAAAATCAACAATAAGACTTAAATGTCCTATGAAATGCCCCTGGTTCAAACTGATGTGTGATGTAAATGTAAAATGCATACCAGATTTCAGAGCTACAAAACAAAGAGAATCTAAAATGTATCGTTGGTAGTCTTTACAACAATTACATGTTGAAATTTATTTTTACATATTTATATTTTTTGTTTTATTTTTTAAATATATTTGTTTAAATAAATGTGGTGTACTTGAAATTTTCACCCAAACGTGGTTCACATTTGTGGCTCGCATATGTTTTTATTGGACAGCACTCTTCTATATACAGACAGAAAACCAGCTCAACAAACACTGTGGGCAAGGGGGATGGATGAAGTTTAAGAGGTTATGTACTAATGGTATGTATTATCACCACACTCATATTCGTTTATTTTTTTAATCCAATAAAGATGTGTTAAGAATTATCTATGCCCAGGCATTGTGTCAGGTTTTGGGACACAGAGATAAAAAAGGCATAAACTTTCAAGATGCTTATATTACAGAAGAGGAGGTAGATGAGCAAACCAAGAATTATAATATGGGTTTATAAATATTCAGAGCTAAGACAGCATAAAGTAGGGACACCTGAGTAGAGGGGAGGAAAAGAAGCCTTCCCAGAAGAAGTACTGCTTGAGCTGTTGTTTCAAAAGCAAGTAAGATACTCATAAGAGACAACTCCTTAGCCAGCCCTACCCCCATCTTCACCTCCTCCCTACTTCATTTTCTTCTCTAACAGCTTTTAAGTGTTCTTATTTTTGTTTATTTTCAATATGTCACAGTATATATTTCCCTAATCCCTAAACTATTTATCCATTCTTCCCCCCACCCTCCACATACCATACATGTGACTGAACATTTCCTGAATCAACTTTCACCTAACTCTTAGGGCTGCTGAACCCCTTATTCATTTCTCATTGCCTTGGGAGAAAAGTCTGTGTATACGTATGATAAGGTGGGAAGAGGGCCCTTGAGAGCAATCTCTCCCTCAAAATGCCACAATACGTCCTTCATTCTGCTCTAGCCATTGTCTCCTGGCACTCATCTACTTGAATGCCTACTTTTATCTTGGTAAATATTATTCTGCAAGGTCAAACTCAAATCCTCTCCAGGAAACCAAGCAATGGATCTTTCCTTCTCTTGACTCCTACTGCATGTACTAAACCAGGTTTTGATTATATAGCTTAAGTTATCTCCTAATTCTTTTATAGACATAAAATATCAGTCATCACTCCAATAGAAATCTGTATGGAAGAGACCATATCTTCTACTTTTTGACATTTTCTACAACAAATAACACAATGCTAGATGCATATTTTGTGCTCAATAATTATTTGATAGCTATATCATTTCTTATTTTGTTATACAAATGCCACGTCCAGTTCCAGTACGGCCAACCATGTTGTCTGACAAGGTCCGGACATGGGGGATATGTCTTCAAGGAAGCATATCCTGGCCTAGAAGACGTGGCATTACTTGGAAGTTCCAGTGTGGCCAACCATGTTGTCTGACAAGGTCCGGACATGGGGGATATGTCTTCAAGGAAGCATATCCTGGCCCAGAAGATG
>CM052542.1:43906047-43923559 GCA_028533065.1 Trachops cirrhosus | reverse complement strand
AAAAAACACATGAGACTATATCAAACTACAAAGTTTTTGTGCTGCAAAGGTAACCATCAACAAATTGGAAAGATAATCCACTGAATGGGAAAACTCATATTTACATATTTGCCAGTGATACATCTGATAAGTGGTTCATATTCAAAGTTTATAAAGAACCTATAAAACTCAACACCATAACAAACAAACAAACAATCTAACTTAAAAATAGTCAAAGGACCAACCAAGATAGATACCTTTCCAAAGAGAACATACAGATGGCCAAAAGACATATAAAAACATGCTCAACATCACTAATCATCAGAGAAATGCAGATTAAAACCAGGAGATATCACCTCATAACTGTCAGAATGGCTATCGTCAATAAATCAGCAAACAAATGCTGGTGAGGATGTAGAGAAAAAGAAACCCTTTTCCACTGTCGGTGGAAATGCAACTTGGTATGGCCACTGTGGAAAGCAGTATGGCGTTACCTCAAAAATTAAGAGTGGAACTGCATTATAACCCAGCCATTCCAATTCTAGGAATTTATCTGAAGAAAACTAAAACACTAATTCAGAAGAATATATGCACCCATGTTTATTACATCATTATTTACAATTGCCAAGGTATGGAAGCAGTCTAAGTGTCCATCAGCGGATGAGTTGATAAAACAGCAGTGGGACATTTACACAATGGAATACTCAGCTATAGAAAAGGAGTCCAAGAGTGCCCATAGACACATGAAAGGATGCTCAACATCATTAGCCATCAGAGAGATGCAAATTAAAACCACAATGAGATACCTCTTCACATTGGTGAGAATGGCCATCATTAACAAATCAACAAACACAAGTACTGGCAAGGATGTGGAGAAAAGGGAACCCTAGGGTCCTCTTGGTGGGAATACAGACTTGTGCAGCTACTGTGGAAAACCGTATGGAATTTCCTCAAAAAACTAAAAATGGAACTGCCTTTTGACCCAGCAATTCCACTGCTGGGATTATACCCTAACAATCTGAAACACCAATTCAGAAGAACCTATGCACTCCTATGTTCACAGCAGTGTTATTTATAATAGTCAAGTTCTGGGAACAGCCTAATTGGTAAATGAATGAATCAAAAAAATGTGGTACATATACACAATGGAATACGCAACAGAAAGAAAGAAGGAACTCCTATCTTTCATGACAGTGTGGATGGAATTGGAGAGCATTATGCTAAGTGAAATAAGCCAAGGGAGGAAAGACAAATACGATATGATTTCACCTATAACAGGAACCTAATGAACAAAACAAATGAGCAAAATAGAACCAGAGGCATGGAAACAAGGAACAAACTAACAGGGACCAGAGGGGAGGGAAGCAGGATAAGGGAAGAAAGAAGGGGAAGGGCCTAGTAAAAGAGCAAGTGTAAATGACCCATGGACATGGACAACAAGGTAAGGATTGACTGTGGGAGCAGGGGAGGGGTGGAGCAAGGGAGAGCAATGAGGGAAAATTGGGACAACTGTAATAGAACAATAATAATTTTTTAAAATTAAATAAAATAAAAAGAAGGAATTCTTACCCTTTGTGACACCATGAATGAACCTGGAGAGTGTTATGAGAAGTGAAATAAGACAGTCAAAGAAAGATAAGTACTATATAATTTCACTTACATGTGGAATTTAATGAGCAAAATAAACTAATAAAATAGAAACAGATTCATAGATATAGAGAACAAAATGACAGCTGTCAGAGGGGTGGGTGGCTGTGGGGCTGGGCAAAAAAGATGAAGGGATTAAGTAAAAAAAATCAGCTTCATAGACACAGACAACAGTATAATGATTACTAGAGGGACAGAGGGAAAGGGGGTAGGGGGAGATAGAAAAGGTTAAAAGGGGGAGAAACGGTGATAGAAGAAGACTTGGCATGGGGTGGTGAACTCACAGTACAACATGCAAATGATGTATTATAGGATTATACACCTGAAACCTATATAATTTTATTCATCAATATCACCACAATAAATTTAATAAAAATAAATCCATTTTAAGAAAGTCAATTAGGGAGTGAGAGACAATGAAGTTGAAGTTATCTACGGCCATTTACCTTGAAAGAGTTCTGTGAGACCTGCAGCTCTTTTAATTTTAGAGGTCCCTAATCAAAATAAAAGTCAGGAGTTCTTAGTTTAAAGATATCAATGGAGTAAGAGCAATAACTATAATTTTATAAGATAAAAATCATTCTTTTAAGAATCATGCCTAAATAAAGCCATCCCATCTAAAATTGTGTTTTCCACTGGTATCAACTACTTCTTTTTTAATGATCATTATAAATAAAATAAACTAAATAAATCATATGTGAGACCCAAGAAAGGAATAAAAAGGAAATCAAAGACATTTAAATATATAATGCATTATATTAGCCAAGAAGCTAGAATTATATAAAATTTACTCCCAGAAGAAAAAGAGCGTTGGCTCTTGGTAGACCTAATTTCACTAGAATGATGTGTTGAGGTTGACATTAGGTGAGAATCAATCTTTGACAATGCACCAAAGAGGTATACCCACTCCTAATTACATGGCTGTAAAAAAGGAGCTTTTTCACTCTGCATTTTCATTTTAAAAATATAATTGCATGAGCTTAGTTTCCTCACTGGGTTTAACCAGGAATCAGTGTCAAGCAGCAGTCTCTAAAATGTAAATAATTTATTGGTTCACCTTGTAATTTCCATAGCCAATAAGGACTTTAGCACCCTGACCTCTGGGAGAGGGGTGAGATTAGGGGATTGAAGCTTTATTTAGCAAATCCTTTCCTTTCAAAACCCATAAGCTCCTTGTCCCTGTCAGCAAGGGTCCAGAAGGTGCCCTGTCAACAGATCCCTTTTGAGGGAAGGACTGCTGGGAGCTGAAAGAAGTGGGAGGTGCCTTGGGAACCTCAGCTACACTCAGGCCCGTCATGTGAATTGAAAACTGCTTTGACTTTTTAGTCGGAAGTAAATGACATTTGTTTGACTCACTTTCTGTTTTGTGATACATGTGTAGGTGTGTGAAGTATGTGTGGTGCATACATCTGTATGCACCCATACAAGGGTGTTTATCAATGAAATTGGGCAGTGTTTTCACATAGTGTATAGTCCAATAAAAATTAATAAAAACTGATGGATCTCCAATTGCTTTTGTGGGTTTTATGATTATTGTCCAGAACAAGAAAAGTACCCAAACCAACTAGAATCTACTGCCAGTACAGTCATGTAGTATGAACAAAAATTTTGCAGTGCTGCTAATTTAAGTGGATCAGTGTGTGCCCAGGCTATAATATTAATCATTCAGTGTTTTTGCTGAAGGCTTTAACATTTGAGAGTGGCTTAGGATTTACACACCAAAAAAATCAAAGATGCTTATACAATTTTTTTTCTTTTTAAGAAAATAATTTTGCCCCCATGTAGTCACTTCACTAGAAATAGGCCTTGATGAAATGTTTCTCCCATAAAAAAATAAATTGCTAAGTTCTCTAAATTTTATCACTTTTACAGTTGACAATTAAATCAAATTATTATACCCATAAAATGGAATAAGAGGAGGGTCTTGCTGAATAAATCATTTTAACATCACAGTTGCTTGATACATAGTAATAGGAATATAAATTGGATATACACAGTGGACCTGAGAAGTGGATTTGAGATAAGAAATATTCACTTTGTGAGCCAAACTAATGTAGTTGTTGCTAGTGTCATTAAGGTATTACCTGATTATGATTCACTGTGTTAATTTAATATTATGGGTAATAAGTTTTGCCCCAGTTCTAGTTCTTATCCATAAAAGCCCTGGTGTATTTGTATCTCCATCTGCATACTATGCATTTTTCAGACCCTTTGAACCAGCACTGTTGGTACCTTTCATCTGTAGCTTCAACCACAGTTCCTGTGACCCCCCTCTGAGAAAAGCCAGAGAAATGTTAGTAATTAGATTCATTCCTAACAGACGGTGAAACCTAGAATTACTTGTATTTGCAGTGCAGTGTCAGTGTGCTGAGGGTAAACTCTGGATGCCTGAGTGCCCTCCATCATTTTATCCTGGTCCTCTATGTATCTGATCTTTCCTTAGTTTTCCTCCTGGCTTCTTCATGGGACCTGCAATTTTTGTTTTTACCAAATAATTTCCCTACTATATATCATCTACTTCCAGTTTTGCATCACTGGACATAACTGCCAAATAGTACTAAATATAAAACAGCAGTACAGGATCCCTTGCTGTGTCAGCCTGAGTTTGTCAAGATGATCAAGACACTCCAAGTATTAATGTATGTAGTTGGTGCTTAATAATAAAGACAGAGCTTACACAAATGTGGAAACAGCTGGGGGAGTATCGCTCTGCTTACAAATGCAAGAATGAAGCAAAGGAAGAGGGAAAGGAAGGTACCACTTATGGGTAAGGTTTCAAACGTGGGTGACTGCTAGGTGAGAGCGGTGAAGCCATCCAGCAGCCTACCACAAGGGACTGCAATGACTTCAAAAATGCCTTCGTTTCACATCCACCCTCCAAATCTAAAGAAAGTTGTTCTCATTGAAAAACTCTAATCTAGAATCATGTAAGAAAGACAACTTTAGGAAATACACTTTCCAGGCTCAAAAGGGGATTGTCAAGATGCTCTAAATTGACAAGAAACAACCTAACAGAGTTTGAGCCATTTGGAAATTTGACACCCATGCCCCATTCCTTTTAGCCACATTTAACTCCTCAGTTAAGAATATAAAAACATAATGCTTTTAATTATCACAACACAACCATTCTTTAAAAACCAAAGATCAACCAACCCTCTCCCAAAAAGGAGATTCAAGTCCCATATGTGATTTAAACTATCTCTAGGTGATGTCTAAACCTCTTTAGCTGAGTTACTCCTACCCCTTTGAAATCCTATATAAATAATGAAAGGGTAATCTTTATTAAAGAATTTGATGTTAGATAATATGACAATGAAAGAAAGGATAATTCATTAATGTATATAAATATAATCAAAGCAATAAAGAGAATGAGTGTAATTACTACAATTATTTATTCTACAAGTGATGACTTAGCCACGATTGGTATTTATATCTTCCTTATTCTAGTAAACTTTCCTTAGTCTCTTACTTAGCCTTCAGAATGTGGTTCAGCTGGTTGTGTTTCTTTGCCCAGTGGAGCTGCTCAAATCAGCATGAAGGATCTCTGCCATTAGTAGTCCTGTCTGTATTGGTTTTCTAGTTTCCCATTATCTTTTATCACAAGATATAGGAATACTAAGAAGCACCCCATGGAATATTCTGGGTTCTAGTCATACCCCATTTACTTGCATTTTGTATTAGCAACTTAATTTCCCCTTTATACTAGAATGAATTACCCCAACCCTTATAGTAATATCCTGTTTTATTCTTGGTTCAGTAGTATGAGGTGCTCTTAGTAGCCAAAGGGCACTTGTAGTATCTAATTCATAATAACTGTTGTGTTTCCCCTGATTCTAGAAATTAAGATCTTAAAAACAGCAAGTCCAAGTTGTAATAATGGGAATAGAAAAGTTTTCTCATGGACTGTTAAAGGTAATAGTGAGAGGAGTCAATTCCATTTCCACCCTATGCTTCCCAAAGGCATGCTTCCTATCTATGGGTAAAATAACATCACATGCTGGTTGCTGATTCAGAGCAGGCAGAGTATCACGAGAACCTTTCCCCAGTACTATAAAGTTTGTCAAACAGCTGAAGCCCTGCATCATAAAGAGGCTGTGCCACTGTTATGTTAGGCCAGCTATTTCAGGGTGATGCGGGACATGGCAAGACAAGTAAATACTGAGGGCGTAAGCCAAATGCCACATTATATTTGCTATAAGATTATTTTCTTGGCTAAAAGCTATGTCTGTGTGGAATAAACTGACAGTGAATGAGGCATTCTGTAGGTCCACAGATAGTGGTTTTAGTAGAAGCATTGCAGATAGAGAAGGTACATCTATAACCATAGTAAATGTTTGTTTCAGTAAGAACAAATCATTGCCACCAGACAATCCCAGTGAATGGCAGCATTTGGGGGAATCGGTATTGATCTTTGCTTTTGGTAGGTTGGTCTCTCAGTACAGGCTCTAACCAAGAACCTCAATGAGTGCAGTCTTCATCCCTGCTGTTATGGTCATTTTGATCATAAGCACATTGGTCAAGGAAAGATGAGCCTGGAGAAAGAGACTGACTGGCATCCACAATTGGGTCAAATTGTCCCTCTGAATGTTGAATGTCATTTCTGCTATCATAGTGCTTTGGTGAGCATTATCATGGGGCACAAATATCCTATTTTGTGCCAATTTGGAGAGTTCTATGCATTTACCTCTTATCCAGACTTCCTTGTAAACAGTTTTCTAATTTTGTACCTTCCAACTCCATAACCATCCAGTTAAACTGTTAGCCACTGCCCATGAAACAGTGTAGATATGTATTTCTGCCTATATTTCCTTCCAAAAAAATAAATAATGAGGTGTATTGCGCAAAGTTCTTTTCACTGGCAGGATTTCCCTTCACTACCATTCTTTAGGGTCACCCCTAAGTGGTGCTACCCACAATTGTTACTAGAATATAATGAAGAATCATCTGTGAACAAGCTTTGGTTTTGTCAATATCTAGTGATAGGAAAGTCACCATGAGGCTATAGGTGCTGATGGAGGAAAAAAATTCTGGCTATAATTAGAGTAGGAACCATAGGAGTCTGAGTAATCTGCCCATGTAAGCTGCTTGAGCCTCATTGTATGTATACCACTTCTACTTGATGGGAAAGGGCTGCAGTACACATCCAAGTTTATAACTTGGTCAGCCAAACAACACACATTTTATGATGAGGATCTTAGGTCACATGGTAACTTGGTGGCCCATTATCAGCATTCAGTCTCTTTTGGACCCAGGAGCAAGCCAAAAGTTGTTTCTCAACAGGATAATAGTTATCTGCAAAAGACAATAAAGCTTTACTTCAAAATTCAAAAGGTACACACAGTTATTTATTTACAGGGACCCATCAAAGACTCTATGTAACATTCATGTCTGTCAGACAATTCACCATCATTTGATGCGCAGAATTATGTGACTCCAGTGGCAGAGCAGCTTGAACAGCAAGCAGCCTGAACCTACCTGTTGCATAGCATTTCCTTGCTCTGCTCCCCACTCAAAACTGGCAGTCTTAACATATTACTCAATACTTGAATCAAAGCAGCATTTCTAAATGAATTAAATATAGACTGCCTGAAAAATCCAAAGATACACATTGGTTGTTATACCTTTTCTTGTTACTGGTTGGGGCCACTTGTCCTTTACTGTGTAGGAAATATCTCAATATGTCTTAGACTACAGAATTCCTGGAAATTTTACTGAGTCTGCAAGTCCTAAATTTCGTGGTCCCACTTCCTGGCATGCATGGGTTTTGTTAAGGTACAGAAGGATATTAACTACTTCCTGCTCACCAGTTCCAATCACCCTGATATTGTCAATGCAGTGCTTCAGAATAAGGTCCTGTGGAATTGCTAGACAGTCAAGGTTCCTGAAGACTGGACTATTATAGAGGCCTGAGGTAATGTAGGTGTATTGAAAGTAGTAAAGGTGTATTGTTATTCCCTCTACATAAAAGAAAACTTCTTTGGTTGTGTTTACTAACAAGTGCAGGAAAAAAGCCCACTAGATCAATAACTGCATATCAGCTATTAGGAGCTGTGTTGATTTACTCCACTAAAAATTTATATCTCATCAATAGTTTCAAATGAAGTCATGACCTGATTAAGTTAATGGTAATCTACTGTCATTTTCAAGATCCATCTTTCTCTACACTGGTCAGATAGGTAGGTTAAATAGGTAAAAATGTAAAGGACCAATAAGCCTCCATATTTCAAGTCTCTGATGAAGTAGTATTTTTAGTTTACTATTTCAACAGGAAGAGGCCTTTCCTATCATAATAGTTGCCACTTCACAGATCAAGGAACTAATATAGGAAGTCTGACTATGGCTATTTAAACTATGCATTCCGGAATTAGGAAAATAGCCAAAGGCATGGAGACCGAATGGACTTAGAGTGAAACAGACATGAACCAAAACTCTATGAACCGCCTGACCTCCATAAATCCCTATTTCGACTATTGAACTATCTGACCTCCATAAATCCCTATTTTGACTATTGAACCACAGTGGCATTTTAGTCTCTGAGAATGAGTACAGTTCAGAGGCACTTTTTATTAATTTCTGAAGTTTGCCTAGTTCCCTTTCTTCCGTATAAACTCACCCTGGCAAGTGGACACATGTCCCTTTCAGAAAGGTTGGGAGGCAGATTTACAGCACAGTTTTTATAGGTGTAGCAGCCACTTTACTTAGAGTCACCTGGTATATTTGTTTTCCATGGCTGCTGTAATAAATTACCACAAACACTGTGGCTTTAAAAAGTACACATTTTTTAACTTATTTACTAATTTATTCACCTATAGTTTTGGAGGTCTGAAGTCCAAAATAGGTGTTGCTAGCCTAAAATTAAGATGTTTGTAGGGCTATGTTTCCTTCTCGAGGCTCTAGGGGGACAATCTTTTCTCTTGCCTTTTCCAGATCCTAGAGCCCACTTGTGTCAGGCTCCCTAATATCTTCAAAACTGGCAGTGACCAGTGGAATCTTTCTCATGATCAGTCTTTGGTTCTGACTCTTCTGTTTCCCACTTCCATCTTTTAAGGACCTTTGTGATTACATTGGGCCCAACAATACAATCTAGGATTACCTCCTTATTTTAAGGTCAGTTTATTAGAAACCTTAATTTCATCTGCAACCTTAGCTTCCCCTTTGCTATGTAAAATGACATATTTACAGTTTCTGGGGATTAGGATGTTGACATCTTTGACAGGGCCATTATTTTTCCTACCACCTTTGAGCTCCACTTTAAAGAAGGGTTCTCAGTCTCTGATTTGGCTTAAGTCTGGAAATTTGTTGAGGGAGCATAACTATCAATTGTACGGATTCATGTTAGACCTCTGTCACTAGATCAAGTTTTATTTATTTATTTATTTTTGTTGGTTTTGCTTATGTAAATAAAGTAAAACTTTAGTAGGTGTTTTATTATGGTCCTAGGTACCTCACAATAAATTAGCCACCACCAAAGATTTTTGAAGGTGAAATCATTCTGATTACTTCTTAGGTTCTGTTACTTAGGGGGTCTCATCACCCTCTGAATTCAGAGAACCCATTTCCAAGGCCACTACAGAGCCATTGAGGCTGTTGATACTGTCTTCACCAACTTATTTCTCAAAGCCTTGATGAAGGGTGTGTACTCTGGACCCGCCCAGATGACATAGTAGCTGGTGGGCAAGCTGGCCATTCATAATAAATCCACTCAGCATTCATGTCTCCATAAGCTTTAAGATATCTTCTATAGCAATTGTTCTCACCTGGAGCCAATTTTCCTTCTTCTGAGGACATTTGACAGTATCTAGAGACATTTTTGGTTGTTGTAAATTGAGGAAGGTGTTACTGGCATCTAGTATATAATGACTAGGGAGCATTCTAAAACCCACAGTCTCCCCCAACACCAAACAAAGAATTATCTGTTTCTAAGTGTCAATAGTGCCAAAATTGAAAAACCAAGGGCATTCTATGTTAGTTTTATTAATTATAGACCATTATTGGGCCCAGATTTCAGTCAACCAATCTAGAAATTGTCAGAGTCACCCCCAGCTGCTTGCATTAGTACATTGAACTCATAATCAATCGGGTAATACATCCACATTAATAAATTCAATCTGATTCAATATTATATTTATCCCACCCAGGTCTAACACCCCTAATATTTCTTCTTATCCATTATCTGGAGTTTCTGCTGATACAAATTGGTAAAACCTTACCCTCAATACCTATTCATCTGGATTATACTGGGTGTTGAGTCACATTACAAGTCTAGAATCAAGGGAAGTGTAGGAATTGGTCTTAAAGACCAACAATCACCTACAAGGAAGTTATCTCTGGCATGGTCATTACAGGTTCTGTAGGCAAGAGGAATCTAGCCTTCTGACACAGGAAGGAAAGGCTACATCTACTAGCAAGAAAGGCTTAAGAGAATTTGGAAGTTCCAGGTCCTCAGATTAATTATAATCTAGCTAGACATCCTCATCTCAATTTTTAAGGTCCTGACATTCTCCAACCAATGGCCTAAATTTAACATGAGAGCTAACACTTTAGATTTGGTCCTCAGAAATTTCTGCTCTGAGGCTACAGGAGACAGGTTTACTTTCAGGACAGTCATAGAAGTTTTCTCATGATTTACCTAGCCTGGAACTGGAATTTTGGAGCACTAAGTACATTTTTTCATTTTTCCCCTCCAAGTTCTCCATTACATTTAGAAGCAATGAATCCATCCAGTTGTTGTCATAGACATTGTTTCCATTATAATGTACTGTGACAGCTTATGGCCTTCACTTCTATAGGTACCTGAGTCAGGTGACTACAGTAATAATTTAAGAAACTGTTTTGCTACTGCCTGTCATAAACTACCTAGGGCTCATTGCAACTGGAATGAAGTTATAAATACCTTTAAATATAATCAGGTTGGAGAAAAAATACAACACTCCCATCCACGAATCTCTGTGTCCCTGACACTACTTTTAATGCCAAAAGTTGCATCAGTTTGGGTTTGGTCAGAAAACAGTCATAACAAGTAGTATTATGAAAATAAGTACTTTAATAGAGAAATTAGAGCTTATAAATTAGAAGAATCTGGGGGTCTGGTGTATTTGGTATGCTGAGGCTGGGGAATTAGAGAAACTTTCACTGTGCATCAGCAAAAGCCCTGGAACTGAGAAAGAAAACTGCTATTATTTGTGGAGAAGTCTGCAAACCATTTAAAAGTAGGCACTTCGGAATAAATTTGGAAGCCTGCCACATGTGACTGTCATGGTACTCCACATGTAATAGCTTCTGCTTCCCTTCTATTTTCAAGTCTCCTGTGAGTCCTTCACTGGCAAACTCTAAGCCAGAAATTTACAGAGAAGGGAATGTAGTTCTCAGCCTTAAGAAGAACTGGTGGTGAGGGTACCAATTTGGCAACAATAAATGCAGCACAAATGTCAATTTTACAATTACTCATGAATCCCCATTGTCAAATTTTGCCACCCATCAATAACTATGGTTTCTCAGTGCTTGCCTGTTTGACCTCAGCATGCTTTTGAATATACCTCTTAGCATTAGTAAAACTTCCAAAAGTAACTGGTTGGCATTTGATCCCAGGATATGTTTTAACTTTACCTTTCAGAACATTATAGTCGCTCGGAGGACCATATTTATAGACTGAACCAGTTGATTCATGTGCTTGAACTTGGTTGTGTTAACCCTTTGGACATTTGAAAACCAAGTCTCTGTAGTAGCTGCAGGTAGATGCCATTCAGCTTTTCCTTTGCTCTGTGACCCCAGCATTCAGATTTTAGTTCAATCATCACATCCTTGGAGTTTAGCCTGACCTCCCACAAATCTAATCTACCCTGTCAGATCGGATTGACTACATTCTCATAGCAACACTCTGTACTTCTTTACAGCACTGAACATAGTGTGCACTGACCTATTGGTATAACTATTTGAAAAACTCTAACTCCCACTAAACTGTAAGACCCAGGAAGACGGAGATGACTGTTTTGCTTACCACTACATCCATTTGCTTACCATGACGTCACAGTGCCTGATACATAATAGGTGTTCAGTAAATATTTGATGAGTGTATCATTTGATAGCACCATCTCATCCCTTGCAAAGGTGACAGCATGACAGAAAGAAAGGAATGCTAGTAGATGGTCAGAAGAACTCTGTTCTAGTTCCATCTCACTTGTTACCTTGTTTGAGAACCTTGCGCAGGTGACTTAAACTTACTGAATTTCAGTTTACTCATCTGAAGAATGAAGCAGTTGAACTGAAGACAAGGTCCATCACAGTTCTGAGTCTATAACTTCTCTGTATGATTGAATCTTGTAGAATTTTCTTAAAATAGGCTGTGCCATTATACTCATATACCTACATAGAGTATGGGGGATGTGGGAGATGAGGGTACTTGGATGACTCGCAGATTTTTGCATTCCGTGACTGAAGGCTTTATATATAAACAGTAGCAATTGGAGTCTGTAGCTTAAGACAGGGATCTTTCTTTGGATTCAGGATTAACAGTATCTTCCTTATTTTTACTCATTTTTATTCATTTTGGACTACACTTACACTACCATTTTTCCTGGAGGTAGAAGTATGTTTGTAGAAAATGCATGGGCTTGGAGCCCTGGCTGGTGTAGCTCAGTGGATTGAGCTCGGGCTGCGAACCAAAGTATCGCAGGTTCGATTCCTAGTCAGGGCACATGCCTGGGTTGCAGGTCAGGTCCCCAATGGGGACCACATGAGAGGCAACCACACATTGATGTTTCTCACTCTCTCCTTCTCCTCCTTCTCCCTCCCTTCCCCTCTCTAAAAATAAATAAATAAAATCTTTAAAAAAAAAAAATGCATGGGCTTGGGAATCCTACTGATGTAGTTTTAGTCCTGACTCTTCAATTGCTCAAGTGTCCCATGCTTAATTTAATGATCTGCTATTGCTGTCTTGAAATTCTGGATAATATTTGAACAAGGAGGCCCATGTTTATATTTTTCACTAGGCCCTGCTAATTATGTAGCTAGTCATGGTCCCAGGGCGAGGGCAGCTGAATTGAACTTTCCATCCCCAGTGTTCTCCCCCTCAGGTGCCACTATCTCTTAGGGACCCTTGAGCTGACAATGGCTGCCAAATTCACTTTGTCCCCAGGAGAGTGCTGTTCCTCATCAATACTCAGCCCTAATCTTAGCCGCAGACTTCTTGCCTCATTCCACAGTGCACAGCTAAATATGGGAATATTTAAGCAGGATTTTGAAGGGTGAGTTACTTCAAAGGGAAAGTAGATATGGAAATACACATAGATAAAAAATTACAGCCATTCATTGAGCACTTTGTTCCAATATTTCTTCCATCTGTACAACAACTCACGATATAGATGCTACTATCTCCATTTTACAGGCAATGAAACTGAGGGCCAGAGAGTTTAAGTACCTCCCCAAACAGCTAGTAAGAGGAAGAATTAGAATTTGAGCCCTATTCCATCTGTCTCCAGTGACCATGAATGGAGGCTTCTGTTTTTCCTTTGTTTGAATCTAGAAGTAAAAACTCCAGAAAAACTCAAGTAATCCAGTTTTCTTTAAGGACTTTTAAAAGAACTGTCTATGCTTTAAATTATGGCATTCTAACAACATGAGAAGCATTTGTCATAATATATCATGCATTTTCTGAGTTCATCCTAATAATCAGATGCAAAGTTATATATTATTGCCCAGTTCTAATAATCAGGCATCACAAGTTTTACAGAGTGCTATGGTCAAATATTTTTTGTCCCTCTTTCCTAAATTTATATGTTAAAATTTAATGCCCAAGGTGGTGGTATTAGGAGGTGGAGCCTTCAGGAAGTGATTGAGTCGTGAGGGTGGAGGCCTCAGGGACTGGAGTAGTGCTGTGAGAGCTGCCCGAGGAAGCTCTTTCTGGGTCTAACTCTGCAATTTGTGTCTGCTGTATCTTGTTTCATGTGTTTTTGCTTTCTGACTGTGAGCTCATGTGACTGGAAACTTAATATATATATATATTTTTATGATGGACTTTAATGTAGTTTCCTCTAAAAAAGATCTACTTATGCTCCCTCAGGCCCGTGTCAGACACTACCCACAAAGGACAACTTTCAACTACATTTTAAAAAATTATTTTATTTAATTTTTAAAAAGATATTGTTTATTTATTTTTAGAGAGGGGAAGGGAGGGAGATAGAGAGGGAGAGAAACATCAATGTATATTTGCCTCTGGCACACCCCCTACTGGGGACCTGGCCTGCAACCCAGGCATGTGCTGACTGGGAATAAAACCAGCGACCCTTTGGTTCACAGGCTGGCACTCAGTTCACTGAGCTACATCAGTCAAGACTAAATTTTTATATTTATTTATTTATTTATTTAAATTTAATTTTTATTGTATCTTGTTGTACATCACCTTTTAGTCCTTTTGTACTCCTTCCCCCCGGCAATTAAATTTCAAGTTCACAGGCCACACGCAAGGGTGAATTCTTGTACAGTGTTATGTGACCATTACCTAGTGTTTGAGAATTCTCATGGAAGATTTGTTTTCTTTTTTACCTTATTTCTACTCAGTCAAAGCTGAGAAGACAGATATCTTCACTGTCTCCTGCTAATTAATTAGGGCATTTCCCTTTTAACTATCTCTTGGGGATATTATTTAAAGACTGCCGCTTGAATGTGGTTTCTGGACCACCTTCCCACTTACTCAGGTCTTGGAAATGGCCTCTGGTCTCCCAGTTAAAAAGCATTAACATCCAAACACTTGGCCTCCAGAAGCAAAGACACTTTCAAAGCAATACTGCTCTCAGAGCTATCTGTCCTTGCTGGTTTTCCACTTTTTTGTGTTTTCTAGCCTTCATTTTTCATGACCTTACTGTGCCCTTTTTGGTGTTGTATACCAAGAAATTTTCTCCAGACGGCTCAACAATTTATCAGAAATGGAAATCCAGGAATCAGCTTTAATACAGAGAAAAACTGACAGTCCCTCTTTATGCTTCATGACCCAGATTTATTATTTCTCCATTTAATTTAATTTAGTATCTCCCCATTTCACTCTCAAGAGTTGCTGTTTGGATATGCATTATGGTCCTCCTTACCAGGAAAAACTTTCTTTGGTCATTCATATGTAAAATTTATTGATTTGATTGTGTTTTCTTGTAAGTTAATGAGAAGTGATAAGGACACCCTGTCAAATTTTCCTACAACATAGTCTGCCTTTACCCTTTTAAGATGTAAACATCTATATTTTTATGAAGGTCATACTTATGAGAAATGATAAAAGTAATTAAGGAAAATAATAAATTATAGCTAGGGAAGGAGATCATGATTGCTTTTAAGTTTAACTTATTTTTAATATTTTAGATATAACAACTTACAATAAAATTACTACATTATTTTAATGTCGTAAAGTATTTGAGATATGTAGAATGCATAAATCTAGCATAATAAGCTTAAGAAGTAAATTGTTAACCAAACTGATGATACTTCTACCTCCCCACATGCCATATCACCATCAACTCAGAAATACTATTCCAAATTGGATCTTGATAATATTAATTTATGTTTCAAAAATATTTTTATTCTGTATTTATGTTCCAATTAACAATGGTTTTAATATTATGGTTGTTAAGAAGCATCCATATTTAAGTGTAGTGCTCTTATTTATTTATTTTCACTGATAAATAGAATCTACTGTAGTCAAATCATGTAACTATTTTCTTGTAGATGGATGTTTAAGAC
Organism: Trachops cirrhosus; assembly: GCA_028533065.1. Classification (NCBI taxonomy): domain Eukaryota; kingdom Metazoa; phylum Chordata; class Mammalia; order Chiroptera; family Phyllostomidae; genus Trachops; species Trachops cirrhosus. The sequence goes on along the minus strand of CM052542.1, from coordinate 43,908,211 downwards.
TTCTTTGATTATTAAGTATTATAAAAAGTGCTTCTCTGAACATTTTTATACATGTTTCCATGCACCCATTATAAGGTATATACATCTAAGAGTTGGATTACTGGATTATAGGGTATGCTCATATTTAATTTTACTCTGATTACCTCACTTTAATGTGATTACCTCTTTAAAGGTGCCACCTCCAAATACTGTACATTCTGAGGTGCTGGGGTTAAGACTTTAACATATGAATTTTGGGAGACACAAGACCATACCATCAAATTACATCAAAAAACACTGTTAGAATTTTATATTTCATTTCTTTAAATTTTTAAAACAATTTGGGGAGAAGAAACATTGAATGCCTTCAATTCATGAAGACTTATTTAGAACTTTTTAGAGTCTTTTAGTAAGATCTTATAGTTTTCTCCATAAAAAATTTATATTTATTAGATTCATTTCTAGTGTGCTCATATTTTTAGTAGATGTTATTAATATATCTCTTTTAAATGTATATTTCCTGATTTTCTGGTCTTGAAATTGTGTGTATGTGTATGTGTGTGCCTGTGTGTGTTTAAATTCTTTCTCTACAAAGATCTAAGTTCCCTGTCTGAAATGATAAAAATCTCACAAAATCTCACAGTGATTCCTGGTATCTGGAATAGAAGCTCAGGTGGCTATCTCTCCTTTGCCGTGGTTTAAAGGCAATAGCATAATTTCATTAACACACTCTGCTAGGAAGACTTCTCTACTCACCAGCTATGTAAATCATATGTCCTTTGAATAAATCATTTCCTTTTTGTATTTCAACACTATTGATAGATAAAAACATCAGATTAAGAGGCACACATTGAGTGGTTAGGTAGCCTCACTGGATCAATTGCTTTCACAGGTTAATAAATTATTCTTACAGGTGAATGCCCAGGAAAATTCCTCAGTTTTCTATGTGACAACCTTTTGAGGCTGCTTACAAATTATCTAAATCATAAATAATTTTGAGTGCTAAAATACTATTTTGATAGTAAACATTGACATTTAATGAGTGTTTAATATATTGTAGATATTGTTTTAAGTGTTCCACATATTATCTCATTGTATCTCCACTAACAGTGCTGTGAAAGAGGTACAATTACTGTAATACCCATTTTGCAGGCAAAGAACCTGAGGCCCATAAAGATAAGTTGCAAGCAGTCTCAAACCAGTATTTGGATTGCTTTGTGTATGTTTTTAATCAAAACTCTGAACTCACATTTTGTTCCCTCTTCCAGCTGGGTCATTTTCAGGGTGGGGGGGTCACAGCAAGAGGGGGTCATTTGGGTTTCTTCCTCTGTCTTCCCTCATCTGGTCTTAACCTGCTGCCTGTGGGTTGCATATTGCAAAGCATGGACAGGTGAGAGAAGAGGATGGGAGAGTTTTCAGTTGGCTGTGTGGCTTTGTGTTCTGTGGCCCTTCTGGATGGGCCTGACAGATAATGAAGGCTTTCTCTTGGAGTGCTTTTGCAGGCTCTATGAACAAGCTATGCCAGTTCTACTCTCTTCTGTGTCCTTTGAGCTAGGCAGATGCATCCCCATTCTACATGGTAGGACTTGTGATTACTTTCTCAGCAATCAGGTATCTCCTTGCTCTTCTGAGTTGCACTGTAGACTAGGACACAAGAAGACTCCACACTCTCCAGTGTGGCCTATGTGGTCCAAAGACATCTTCCCTATTCTTTCTATCTGACTTCCTGCTTATCTTTGAGCTGATCAAAAAGTTTAAGAGACCTAGACTAGTTTCTTAGGATCATTTTTTTTTTATGAATCTGCATTTGGGAGCATGGTGGGGAAGGGCAAGTCTGTCTTGGGCTCATTTTGGTATCCCAGTGTGTATAATATGAGGGTCTTAATTGATACTAAGATAGGGCAAACAAGCATCATTGTAATATCTTGTTACATGAAGCTTATTTTTTTGAAACAGTGGATTATTTCTATTTTAATATTTCTTCGGTGACATATTTTAAGTGTTATACTTTGCCTGTAAGTTCAAAATTATTTATAGATAGCTGAAGAGTTTTATTATGCATATTAGCTATTATATTATGTCTAAGAAACTCATGTCTTTGGGGAATACTGACATATGTAAATTTGTTTATTTTTATATTGAATGACCCCAAAGGACTATGCTTTATTTTTTATTTTTATTTTTT
>CM052542.1:43700835-43905547 GCA_028533065.1 Trachops cirrhosus | reverse complement strand
GCAAGAGAAAAGGAGGCAGTTACCTACAAAGGAGTTCCCATAAGAGTGTCAACTGATTTCTCAAAAGAGACCTTGCAGGCAAGAATGGGCTAGAAAGAAGTATTCCAAGTCATGAAAGGCAAGGACCTACATCCCAGATTGCTCTATCCAGCAAAGCTTTCATTTAGAATGGAAGGGCAAATACAGTGCTTCTCAGATAAGGTCAAGTTAAAGGAGTTCATCATCACCAAGTCCTTATTTTATGAAATGTTAAAGAGGTTTTATCTAAGAAAAAGAAGATTAAAAATTTGTACAGTAAAATGACAGCAAACTCACAATTATTAACAACCACACCTAAAACAAAAAGAAAAACAAACCAAGCAAAGTAGAACAGGAACAGATTTACAGAAATGGAGATCACATGGAGGGTTATCAACAGGGGAGTGGGAGTGGGAGAAAGTGAGAAAAGATACAGAGAATAAGTAGCATAGATGGTAGGTAGAAAATAGACAGGGGGAGGGTAAGAATAGTATGGGAAATGTAGAAGCCAAAGAACTTATATGTATGACCCATGGACATGAAGTAAAGGAGGGATATGTAGGTGGGAGGGTGTGTGCAGGGTGGAGGGGAGTGAAGGGGGGAAAATGGGGCAACTGTAATAGTATAATCAAAAAATATATTTTAAAAAATAAATAAAAACAAACAATGTCTCACTGAAAAAAAAAAACCTGAGGAAAATGTGACTTGGTCCACAGGCATGAGTTATGGGCATTATTTAAAAGCAATGGCAGCAAACATCTAAAGGCCATCTCACTGAAAGCAGGTCTAAAGACCACCAGGAGACACTCAAACCTCAAGATTCAAGCCAATGTCAACCATTTGTAGGTTTGCTCCTATTGGTCCATTTAGTCACTTACCTACCATGCATGCAATATGATGGTAAAGACAGAAATGTTCTTATGCTGCTTACCATCTAGGTGACACTTTTATTTATCACCAACATACAACAAATCAGTGTTTATTAGCTGTGTTATTTGAAAGATGTATTTTTATAACAATATTAATTTTATAGGCATTAACAATGTAAGAGATCTGTTATTCTATGCCAGCTGAAAATTTCCCAACTAACCCTTATTTTTCTTGGTTACTGAGGACATAGAGAAACATGGTTCTCTAAGTTAGTGTGGACTCTCCTTTGTGTGAGAGAGAAGGGCCCAATAGGTGCCCTGGGAACCCATTACAAAAAAATAGCATATTCTTGAAAAGAGTAGTTAGAGGAATAAAATGAGCATCTTAATGTGTGACCCAGTCTGGATTTTGTTCTTTTAGTCTTATCGTTGGTCTCACTAACTGGAGTGTTCATAGAAATGACATCAGGTGAAGGCCAATGCATAGCTCAGCACAGGTACTGGCAAAAGTCTCACCAAGTAAGACTTGGCTCTGTAACTAATTCGAAGAGAGTAAAAGGGCTGTGTAGGTTGTGATTTTCTGTAGAAGTCTTTAATGTTGGAACTCAAGATGCAATTCAGCCACATTTGACTGCATGTTAATGCTGTTCCCTGTTAATGGGGTAAATGTTAAGTGCTGTTGGCTTAGTTTTTGAGAGTTTCTTGAGTGTTCTTAAGCCTTGCAGAATGGTGCTCAGAAAATGTGTGGTTAGTATGCTGGGATCCTGATGAAAAAGCTAATAAACTTAGACTGCATTTAATGAAACCTTAAAATCAAATTAAAAACAGATTGCAAATAATATAATATTATGTCTTTTTCTGAGTCTGTACTTCAACAGTGACGCTGACAATTACAAAATATACGGGACAAGAAGTGCCACTTGGGAAGGAGCCTAGGAGGGAAGTTTTACAAATAATGGTTGAGAAGATACTGGATAGTTTTCCCTAAAGAAATGAAGACTCAGTGGAATTTTCTGGCAGGCAAATTTGGGAGTCTAAGTTTAGGAAGGAAAACCAGAGCTATTCAAACATGGAAAGAGATGCCCATCCTCAAAACAGAATCCATCCCAGACTGTGGTATTGCTGACTCTGGGGACCCACCCGCTCTAATCTGTAGAAGAGAATCCTGTGGTTGGAGGAAGTAAATCTGATTTTACTTCCCCTGGGCACAAAGGTTTTTGGCTGTAAATCTAAGTAAGGCATTTACCTTATAGGAACCCAAGTTTTGTCATTTTAAAAATAGAGGAAACATTGTCCTCAACATGTTTGTTTCGTACTGAACAAATAAGACTTTGTATGTTGATGATCTATCGAAATGCTTAACACATAGGAGACATTCCTGTAACTTTTAGGACCCCTTCCAGTTTTAAGAATCTCAAATTCTGATAATGCTACAGCAGTAATAGTTTTTGCTAGGTGTCTGTTCCATACTTACCCTATCTTTCCTTATACATGGTACAGTCCCGCCTAGCTACTTCCTTTATTGGCTTGGAGTACCCTACATGGAAAGCTGCGAGGAGAGGTTCTGAAATCAATGTGAGATTCCTTGGGTGGTGTTTGGTATTTTCATGATAAGCCGTTTTACCAGAGACCCCCTGGGTCTGGAGGAAGCTGAGTAACCAGCCACTCCTCCTCCACACATGATAGTGAGAAGGAAATGCCTCTCTTTGTGAATTCTGCACTTCCCAAAAGGTTCACTACCTTTTCCCCTTTTGGGGTGTCCTTGTGATGACTAAGGATTTTGGTGCCTCCCACACTCCCTTCAGGTAAACTTCTAGAGGCCCGTTGCTCTTAAAATGTGGCATACTCGGCAGTGCTGCTCTCCTAAACCTCCAGTGGGCCTTAACTGCCTATTTGACTTTTTATAGTGTTTTGAAACTTAATGGTGCCAAGAACTATATTTTGCCTTTTAGACATGGATGTTTAGAACATCAGAAGGAAGATTAGAGGCTTCCTATGCAATTTCTTAATTATTCAATGGAAGAGCTGAGGTCCATAGACTTGAAAGGATTTGTTCAAGATCATATGTTTGTTACTGGGCATGAGAACTCCATCAGTTAAGATGTTCTTAGTTACAAGAAATCCTGACTCTAAACTGTGTTGAACAATAACAGAATGCATTATATCATAAAGTAGGAAGTACAGAGGTGGGACCTTCTACAAACAAGGCACAATCAAGATCTCTGACTCTATTACCCTGCTCCTCTCTCTCTGCTCTGTCCTTTTACCAGCTGTCAGCTTGGGCTTGGGCTTTGGCATCCCTTGTGCTCTCAACATGCCTGCATATTATAATCATGGCAAAAGTACTTTCTTGTTCTTGTCTAAATGGTAAAAGAGATTTTTTTCCTCCAATCCTGGAATGAAAGTTCTTTTTTGCAATCTGATTGTGTCAAATTGGTCATGTGTTCTGTACCAGCACTGATCAGCTTACACCTAGGCCCCTCAGTAAATCACTAGCTAGGGGAGGGAATTACTGTAATTGGCTTAGTTGTTAGGATTCATTTCTGGAGTGCAGATGAGTTCATCTATTCCGGAGTCACAAATATGACTGTCAAGGAGTGGTGAGGGCTGATTACTTAAAGAAAGTTGGGAAGAAGGGAGGATAGAATGGATACTGTGTACGCAATTAACAGTGTCAACTGTAGGATTCTGGGCCTGGGATTCTGACAGCCCAATCCTGTGTTGATTGACTAACATGAAGGAAGAAAGGTGGAGTCTGGAGAGATCTAGTAACTGAAAAGGTACCACATTCAAAATAGACATTTTATAATCCTTCCTATGAATAATGGTGCTAAGACAATCCAAACAGAAAACAGCTAAAAGAAAGTCACCACTTTTATTCTGCTGCCAAGACAATGCCATCTGCTGTGACATCACAGGTGGATACAGCTGCACATTTTCTCTTGTGAAGTTGCCAAGGCAACAGAATCTGACCTTGACAGTAGGGTAAGGGGGCAGCCTAGAAACTGTTATTTTTAAAGATCTTTTTCACTGTGATAAACAGTTTAGACTAAAACAAAACTTACTGTTGGAGAATATTTCCCAGTGGAAGATTAGCCAGAGAAAAGATAATTAATTACTATAGATCTGTATTTTTTAGACATTTTTTGGTGGGTTAGAAGGCTCAACAAATCCTGATGGGTTGGAGCCTCTTATGATGGATCTTAGATGCTCTTTTTAACTTCTTTGTCTAATTCTTTCTGAATATTTTAATTTCTTATCAATAAGACACAGGTCTGTGCAATATAGCTTTTTTTCCTTTAAAGGGATTTCTTTTTCTCTATCAACTTCTGCCTAACTCCTATAGTTGTTTGATGAGGTTTATTCCAATATGTTTTTATACCTGTCCCCTACAGTGTCTATCATAGAGCTAGAAAAATATAGGGTATTAAAGTTATACTTGTTAGTAAATTGCTCTTCCCTCATGCTTTCTTATTTTATTTTATATTCCACCACTAATTTTCCAAATTAATTTCCCTTATTTGCTTCTTCTTGTTAAGGATTTACCCAAAACTAATAACAGGTTGAAAATGCACCTAACAAGCCAGCATGGATCTCATTAAAGAAGCATAACTTACACTACCTTTTACTGGCCTGAGGTGTAATTTGGTATACATCATTTATCATTTCAATTAATGAATGAAACTTTCATATTCCCTATGAGCAGCCAAAAGTCAAATGTCTCCCTGAGGTGTCAACATTAATTGTGCCCAAAATATGGGGGTTTCTCATTCATTTATTATTTATATAAAACTATTATGGAATGACCATTATGTGCCAGAGGGCTGGTGCAGGTGCTGGAAATACAGCAGTGGAAGGATTCTACTTTCAGATAAAGAGAACCAGGAAATCTGTGTCTAGCAGCACTGATGCTTCTTTGATCATTTCTTTATAGTTCACTGCTGAACATTCATTTCATACCATTAGGGTGAAATATGTTCACCATGACGTGATACTGTTTTATGACCAGAATCTTAACCAGTGTTGCTTTAGCACCTCACCTTGAGGTCCAGAGTTATAAGACTTTAGTTCAAATTCATATCCATTTTCCGCAAAGCTTATAATTGAACCAAAAAAGGGCCAAACCTAGAAGGAGTTGTATTTGCTTGAAATGATTCCCAGTTAATTTTCCTTTTTTGAAAAGTGCCTGTTACTATGATCTAATTTTTTTTGTAGTGAATGTACATTAAATTTGTAAACACACAAACAAAAGAACAATTAAAAATAATACATCTGAGACTTCTAGTTCCTATCTAGGATGTAGAAAGCTAAAAAGAGGGTTGCTCCTACCTTACAAAAGAAGATTTCAGAAAATAAAAAAAAAAAACTTTTTTTTTGAGAGCCTAGGCAGGGGAGAAGCCACTGCTTTGGGAAAAGCACGAAATCCTACCTAGACTCTTTTTCCCTAAGGAACAGATACTTAAGCTGCCGATAAAAGGGCAGCAAACACTTTTGCCCCTAGGGTATAGGTGAAGATTCATTTCAGCTGGGGGAAGGGAAAAAGAATAAAACTGTTTGTGATTATAGGAGGGGCAGGAAACTATATGGGGCCCAGACCATTTGAGGTCTTCTACTCTGGGGAACGGCAAGACTACCAAGCAAGCCCAAACTGTAAGACCCCTGGTCATAGGGCCTACCTAAGAATAAGGTAAAAGCAAGACGACAGAGAAATTCCCTCATACCCCACTACCACTGCCATGCTAAGCAGCCAACAAATAACAAGCAATAACAAATAACAAAGACAAATGTATTGGAGAGACCAGTTCTCTAACATGTAGGTGCACAGAGAGGTCTGAAGATGAGAGGATAGCAAGAACATTTACAAGACTGTCTGGCAAACCACAAAGTGATGGGGAATATCTACCCAGAAAGTTGGAACCAAAAGAGGATGACAAATAGAAATGCTTGAAATAAAAAACATTGGTAACATAAATGACGAACAACTTTAATGAACCCATTCCTTATAAGAACAGTTTGATTTTGAGATGTTAAAACATGAAAAAATGTAGTCTTAGAAATGATAATATACAGGTAAACCATTTAATCCTCACAGCAGTCTGAGGAAACTACTGTCAGTATCCCCATTTTACAGATAAGGAACCTAACTTAGTTCAGGCTGCTTCAACAAATTACCATAGACTATGTAGCTTATAAATAGCAGAAATTTATTTCTCACACTTCTGGAGGCTAGAAGTCCAAAATTAGGGGGCCATCAGGTTGTGATGAGGGCCTTCTTCTAAGTTGCAGACTTCCAACTTCTTACATCCTCATACTGTGGAAAGGGAGCTAAAGAACTGTTAGGGGTCTCCACCTTTATGACTTAATTATCTCTTAAAGGTCCCACCTCCCAATATTATCACATTGGGGGTAAGGATTTTAACATAAGAATTTGGAAGAACACAAATATTCAGTCCATAAGGAAACCCAAGTAGCTGTAACAGTGCTTGACCATAGCAGACATTCAGTAATTATTTGTTGAATAAATTGAAAAAGTAGACTCAGGGATCTCAACCACACATATTCCTTTTTTATAAGACACAGTGGTTTTTTTTTTTTAAATGCTAGAATATGTGTCATAGTAAACAGGAATATGTTCAATATTTAGTAGACTGTCCAGTCTAATCACTGCCTTCAAGAGGTAATATTATATAATGTAGTGGTTGTAACCAGAGATTACAATAGTCTGCCTGGACTTGAATCCTGGCTCTAATACTTAGTAGTTGTATAATCCTGGGCAAGTTTACCTGATGTCTCTGTACCCCAATTTCATAGTCCTTAAATTGTCAATAATAATTTATTTACCACATAGGATTGTGTGAAGATTGAGTCAAGACATGAAAAAATACTTAGGACAGTGCCTAGCACATTTAAATATGCTCTAAGTGTTATCTATTATTATCACAACTTACTAGGCCACTGGGCACTCTTACAGACTAGATTTTTAAGATTCTTTAAATATTTTAATGTTGATACTTTATAATATACATAGAGAGAGTACCTTACTTTCTAAGAGCCAGAATACTCCAGTTTATGCTTCTATGTATCTTAAAGGAAAGACAGGGCTGATAACAGTGCCTGGGGCATAGATAGACTAAGTAAAATCACACAAAGATTTACTATTATTTATTGTGCTCATTATGGTAATGGTTTGGTTTGCAAAACAAAAACAGTAACAAAACCACCTCAGGGAATCAGGCCATTCAAAATGCACTCAATCATGACATTGGATTTGAGAAGGTTTTTCCATAAATTGGACTTCATTGACACTAAAAACTTCGGTGCATCGCAAGATACTATCAACACTGGGAAGGCAAGTCTACAGAATGAGAGAATAATATTTGAAAATTATACATCTGATAAGGGATAATATGCAGAACATATAAAGAACTACAACTGAACAACAACAAAAACAACCCAATTCAAAAATGGGCAAAGGACTTGAATAGACACTTCTCTAAAGAAGATGTACAGCTGGCTAATAGCCCACATGAAAAGATTCAACCTTATTAACCATTAGGGAAATGAAAATTAAAACCACAGTGAGATACCACTTCTGGAGACAAATGGTGGTGGTGTTGTATAACATTGTTCATATATGAACATATATGTTCATTGTTCATTATTCACTAAATGACAGTGAATCATATGCTTAAAAATGGTACAAAATGGTAAATTTTATATTGTATATATATAACCCCAATTTGTAAAAAAGAACACACACAAATACACATGTAAATGCACTCATATCTAGTTTTCTCTGGTGGTTGATCATCTCCTTAAGTTTAAGCACCTGTCATTAATTTTTGAGTGGCTCATTGTATCCAGTCTACTGATAACAAGGTGAATGTTCAAATAAGCTTCATCATGTGGTCAGACCCAAGCAGCCTTGCCCATCCAAGTTATTATTCTAGAAGTATGGCTCTGTCTGCTATGGGCAAAATTGGCATCCGGCCAAAATTCCTGTTACTGTCCTAACTCCTGCTATCTCAATATGACTTACTTGGAGCTAGTCTTTAAAGAACTAATTAAATGAGCTCCTTACTTTGTGTCTTAATCCAATAATACCGGTGTCCATATAGGAAAACTTGAGATACATACTACAAGGAGGGATGCCCATGTGAAGACATGGAGAAGATAACCATCTACTGGTCACTTGAAGCCATGGAGAGAAGTCTCCTAAGAAACCTTCCATCTTCCAGAATTGTGGGAGAATAAATTTGTTGTTTAAGTGACTCCGTTTTTGGTATTCATTACAACTCCCGGAAAGTTAATATAAAGTCTTTGAGGGAAACCTCCATCCATTTGCTAACAGATTGAAGCAAAAGAACTTCTTAGATAAAAACTCTGGTATTCAACTAAACATTTCTCCCCCAAAGAATAAGCTTATTCCTACCTATATAATTTGCCTTTCAGATAAAAACACAGGACATTGTATGCCTTAATATTTTTTCTTTTTATTTGGTAGTAGTAAAAGACTGTGAGCTCCTGCTCCCTGAGATATACTTCGCCTCTTAAGCTGTTCTGTCAGTCTTTACAACAGACTTTGTCATTTTTTATGCACTGTTAAAATGCTATTGCTTCCATTGCTAAACATGAGTTTGTTCTTTAAAATTTTTTTTGATTTTTAAAAATTTGTTATATTTCAGCTGGAAATAAATTAGCTTAATCTTGGTCATCAGTTCAAAAGACAGCCCTCAAGAGGTTGTAGTCAATTGTTCCAAAGCAAAACTTTTGGTGAACTTCTGAAGAACACAGTTACAACATCATCATGTCTTTGACTGAAAAAAAATCTACATTATGGCACAAGAGTATTAGAAAACATTTTTCTGTAAAGTGATATTCTATGTTTTCTGTGTAATAACCAGTTCAATGCCCACAACATCACAGAGGCTCTTAATATCCCTAATTGACAGGCGCAGTGAGCATATTACTCGAGCCATGTCACAAAGCCAAAGAACGAGAAAGCCAGAGTATGAGCTGTGACAGTGTCCCAGGCCCTACCCACTTGATTGCTGACCTTCAAGGCCTCCCTCCCACTTTCACACCAGTTTTTACTTCTGTGACTCCAGGAAGTTGAGGTAGAATTTGCTTTCCATGATTTATGTCTCTTGACCTATTTACATGTATATACCATCTCTCCAAGCTGCATTGTAGGTAATTCCTTCAAATGATGTGTTCCGGCTCATTGTCTGTTCAGGCCTATTCAAGCTTCTGTTTCACTCAGCCATTGGAATATGTGTATGCATTTGAAATCTGTAAGTTTTATTTAGTTCTTTCTAAATTCTGCCTTATCATTTTTTTATATTCTATTTTTCCATCCTTAGTTTTTCCCCCTCTTTTATTTCTTTAAACCTTTTACAAATGGTTATTTCACACATTTTCATCAGATCACACCAATATTTGAAGTCTTTGGGATTCTAAATCTTTCATTTGTTCTCTCAGCTAACTCTATGTTGTGTGTTTTTTAAAAAATTATAAACCATATTTTGTTAAATAAAATCTGTGAAAATCCCAAGAGCCAGTGTTGGGCATAGTGATTGCAGCAATGTCAACGTTTACTTCCAGGCAGTCCTGCCTTCCAGCTCCCTCCTCTGCCAGCCCCTGCTGCTCCCCACTCAGGTTTTAGTTCAGTGTTAATGTTACTGTTTATGGAAATCTTAAACCCTTCTGAGATTTCCCCTCTAATAAGTGCAACAATGCATTAAAGTTATGTTTATTACACTTGTGTAATTCATCATTATTATATTTTATCCAGAAGGCCCTTTAGAATAACTAGTTGGCCACATTGGTGGAAATTGAAATCTGAGTCTTTCTTTGGATAAGTTAAAATTTTCACATCAGACTAAGAGTTTGAGTTGTCTGAAGTTCTAAAAAATTTGTATACTTTCTCCAGGAGGATAACACACCATGTCATTATCCATATCCAATCATTCCAAACTCTCCATTTTTCTATTGAGAACAATGAAGGGTAGAGGGATGAAATAAATGTCCAAGTTATTTGTGCAACTGAACAACAAAAGGATTAGAACTTTTCACTAGAAACCAAGAAACTTTACAGGTTTATGTAGTTGTATGTGAAATGGACTCAGAAAAAAATCCAAAGAAAATGGTAAAGCAAGAGATCTCCTAGCAGCAGACTTCTTGATCTGTATAAGTGATCCAGAATGTCCAGCAAAGACCACTTCACCACCCATTTGGGACACAAACCTCGTTCTTTCCAACTTGAATTTGATTAGTACTCACAAGGTGAAGTCACAATAAATTGGAAGGATGGAAATTTACCAATTGATCAGATATTTTTGAGTCTTGGACGTATTATGTGTCACCTATTTTCAAGGGAATGACCCAAGACTAGATGCCTTACTCTCCAAGATACAAGAAAGCATATATATTTGCATTCTCAGACTGATAATATCTGGGCAGTAGTCTTTCCAAGGAGATTTTGCAGAAGTCTTGCTTCCTCAGAAATGCCCACGACAAGAGCTTGGGGGATTAAGAGGACTCTGTTTTCTGGGCTCTGAGCAAACTGAGGTCACTTTCAACCACAGATAATAAGTGAGGGAGATCTGGTTTAGAGACCTGTCTCACCTGTTTTGACAGTGAAGATAGAAGATTAAGGTTGTCTAAAAGAGTAACATGGACAGATATTTCTGAAAACAGTATATAGGTTGTATAAATAACACTTGTTATGTGTCCAGTGTCTGGTGTAAAGTCTGACATTTCAAAGATTCTCAAATATTTGTTGACTGAATTTTTTGGAAAGAAAGAATGACTGAATCGTTTTTGAGTTTTAGTGACAGTGCTGCTTTGTGCCACGGGATGGTGCTATAAAACCACTCATAGACACACAAATGGCAATTTGAAACTTCCAGGCCTTCCAAGCAGAAGGTATCTGTCTCACTGTCTCAGCCTGCAAACCATCTCAATATAGACATTATGTAGCCTTTGCTTCCTGAGAAAAAAATGAAGCATTTCTGATTTATTCTTTTTTTAAAGACAATTTTTTAGAGCAATTTTAAGTTCACAGAGGAAGCTACAGAGATTTCATGTACCCCATTATCAACATCATCCACCAGAGTGGTACATTTGTTACAACTGATAAACCTACATTGGCATGTTATTATTACCCAAAGTCCATAGTTTACATTAAGATTCATTCTTGGGGTTGTATATTCTATGGGCTTGGACAAATGTATTCCTCATTATAGCATCATACAGAATATTCGCACTGCCCTAAAAATCCTCTGTGCTCTTCCCATTCATCCCTCCCTTTGACTCATTCTTGAAAACACTGATTGTGACAGAAAAACTTGGCTCTGGAATTGGATCCACACCGAGATTTCTACAGCACTGACACTTGGGAGATAAGCACATTTGTGTAGCATTTTGTTGTTTTTGTCAGGAGGGGCAGTTCATTTAAAAAAGGAAACCAGGAATTTTGAGATTTGGGTTCTAGACTTAACATCTCCATAGGATTTTCCTCAAAGCGGAAATAATCAATTTGACCAATGATTTTCAAATTATATTCTTGTTCCTCAATGACCTAAGGAGTCCTCAGAGATGCCTCTGGTTGCCAAGGTAGTGTGTGTGTGTGTGTGTGTGTGTGTGTGCATACACGCATGCACATTTTGGAGGATGTGCAAAAGGAGAATGAGAGGAGTCTTTTCAATCCTTTCAACCAGAATAGCTTCATGTTGGGGATGGGGTAGAAATATGTTTTACCTTGACTTTTTTTGAAAAATGTTACCCATGGTTAGAAGAAAAATTTTAACAAACTACCAGGCACAATTATCTCAACGGCTCTTCCTGTCCTAACGTTCTGTGTTTCTAACTTCTTTAGTTTTCTTGGTTGATTATTTCACCTTGGTCTACCTGTATGCAGGCTAAAAACACATGGGACTCTGGAGGAGCCCAGAAGCAACGCCATGCAGGTCTGTGCTCACCCACAGTGCTCTCTTCTCTGTTACCCTGAGCTCTGGCTGCCTGGCTCAAACAAGCCTCCACTCAGGAGGAGGTATTTACAGAAGGATTGAAGAGACACAGAGCTTTTATGGTAATACAATTACTTGAAGATAAAAAGATATCTGCTTTCTATAGTGAGCAATGAGGAAGTACATGGGCAGAAACTGAATGTCAAGGCCCTCAAACAGGGAAGAATCAACCCAGGGTAGCCTGTGCACAGAGGCAGAAGCAAGTGGACAGGTGAGGAGGTGCGGCAAACCAGTTCATAAGCATGTTTGCATGTCTGCTGCATGCTGGGCTTTAAGGATACAGAGATGAGCATAAGAAACTGTCAGGAGATTGGAGACAGACACATAAATGGAGAGCTATCAGGCCACATGTAGAGCCTTGAGAGTGGATGGAACAGGATGCTCAGGCAACTTAGAGAAAAGATATCAAAGCTGATTGGTAGTCCAAGGGACTCCTTAGAGGAGCTGATGCCCAAACAACCTCTGTTGCCCCAGAGACCACTGCTGCAATCATTGTTGGGTAAAAGGTTTTTATCAGTGTTTTATAAAGAGTTTTCAACCAGACTTCTTCTCTGATGCTGTATCTTTGACAGTTGCTTTCATATAATTACCTAGTATTAATAGCTACTCTTCATCAAGTTTTAAGCATAGTGCTAAGCACTTTACATACAATTCCACATATAATCCCTACAACAATCCCATGAGATAGGCAGGTGTAAAAACACTTATGTTGAAAATTTTTATGAAAAATTTCAAGCCCATACAAAACTTTTTTAAAAATAAGTACAATTAGCTCTATTGTATCCATCTCTCGGTATGAACAGTTAACCACCCATGTCAATGGGATTTCATCTATATCCTATGCATTTTCTGACATTAGGAATGTGTTGGAGCAAATTTCAGACATCATATCATTTCTGTACCTAGCTCAGTGTGATACTCTAAAATATAAGGATACCTCAAAAAACTTAACCACAGGTCTGCTTCCAGCTAAGGTAGAAAGCCAGGACTGGATTTACTCTACTGCCTGAAATAACAACAACAACAAAAAGACAAAATACATCAAATGATGATGTATTTGGACATTGGACATTGGACATCAGGCAATGAAGGACAGTGATACCGGAGATATGAATAACAGATGAGTTGTACCCTTGTCTTGTCCCAGCTTATTACCTTGAGAAGGTCTAAGTGTGCACAGGGAGGAGGAACACAGAGCTGCTGGATGGACTCCCTGAGCAGGCTCTTTGTAGAAGTGGTCATTGGATTGTGGTCATTGGAATTCAAATGGAAATGAAAATAATTTAGAACAAATAAAACAACTTTGAAAAAGAAAAGCTAAGTTGGAGGAGTCGCACTACTGCTTTCAAGACTTATTATAAAGCTACACTAATGAAAATAGTATTATATTGGAGTCACCAGAGGCAAATAGATCAGTGGATCAGAATAAAGGTTCTAGAAATAGACCACATATACATGACAACAGATTTTTGATGAAGGTGCAAATAAAATCAGTGGAGAGAGGATAATCTTTTCAACAAGGAGTACTGGAACAATTGAATATCTAAAAATAAAAAAATAAAGTTTGATACATACTTTGACAATCCACAAAAAATAACTCAAAATTCATCATGGACCTAAATTTAAAACCTAAAACTATACAATCTCTAAACTTCTGGAATATAGGAAACTTTTGGGACTTTGAGTTAGGCAAAATCTTTTTAGATATGACATCTAAAGGAGAATCTACCCAATAAAAAATTGATAATTTGGACTTTATCAAAGGTAAAATGTATATTCTTTGAAAAACTGAAGAGAATGGAAAGATAAACTACAGCCTAACAGAAGATGTTGAAAATCATGTATCTCATAAAGGTCATATATATATGACCTAAATATATATATATATATTCAAGAAGAAGACATCCTTCACCAAAGAAGACATACTTTTGAAAAATGAGGACTTGAAGAGATTCTTAACATCATTAACCGTTAGGAAATACAAATTAAAACCATAGTGCAAGACCACTCCGTAAGTATTATAATGGCTAAAAGTAGAAGATGAACAGTACCAAGTGTTGTTGAGGATCTGGAGTTTTAACTGGTATAGAACCTGGAGGCAGATTTCTAAACACACTTCTAACTGCCTTGTTTTGTCAGTACTACTAGAGCGTTTTGGCTAAACACCCACATATCTAATTAGGGAACTAAAGTCTAAGGTAAATGTCATAAAATGAGACTTGAAAATGTGGTCATCTGTCTTTCAAGTCAGGAACATCGTTCAATAACATTTAGGGACCCTAAGCGATTGGAGATTTTGGGGAGTTTTAATGCACTAAGGTCCAGTGGACTCCAAACATGAACCAGGATTTAGGGGCCCTAAATGAACCACACCTGAGGCTTTCCTGTGAAAGAAGGTGGAAAGTTCTGTAATCCAGGATACACATCAGCAGGACAGTTTCTTCCCTGGACTGTCATTCTCCATAGTTCAAATACCCACCATGAAGTTGGATATTGCATCTCAACTAATTGCCAAGAATAGGAGGAGATTAAGGGGAAGCCGTAGTTATTGTCTTGTGGCAAAACATTGGATGTTGTGCATCTGATGGGGATAACCTAGAAGTGTGAAAAAAATTCAAGTAATATTTTCAAACAAGCAGGGCAATAAATCAAGTATTACAAAACATGATATTAACTTAAGCTCTTATTTCTGATCAATAACAGCACTATAAATTAACAAGGCAGTAAAAATGATTATCATTACTTAAGCAGACAATTAACGACTTAAGCCATTGAATTTTTAGCAATAGAAGCACACCTTCAGGATTCAAATTATGGAACTGAGAATTGGGACCTTTTCATTGTTCTGGACACAGCTCCTCATGCCCTGCTGCCCTTCCCCTTCCTTGGCCAAATTGTGGGTTTGTCCCAAACAGTCCCTCCAGTCATCTAGTTCCTTAATTTTCTCATCTGCAAAATAGAGACAAATATTATTGCACTGAAAGAGCATAATAGGGACTTGATATATATCCTGTAAGTGAATTAATGAGTTAGATTTCTCCAACACTTAAGTACTACCACAGGTCACATCAATGACCATAATCTTTCAGTGACAGTAAACCCTACAGAGAATATAAGCTATTTCCTGACTCCAACTGTAAAAACCAACTTCCTCATTTCAGAAGAAATGACACCATTAGCAACGAGTCAATACCAAAAAGCCTACATTTCCTATTACTTACATATTTTTTCAATTTCTCAGGGCTTTTAATTTTTTTAAAGTTGGAAAGAATCTCCACAGCCTTCTAGCCCTTCCTGCCCTTTTACGTAGGAACAAAGTGAAGACCCTAATGGCTGAAAGACTTGCAGAATGCCTATACCGATTGATCTTTCCTCAATTAAATCCCAGGATAAATAAAAGTGTCTAACGCTCCATTACACCTAGTACCAGGTGTACCAGGTACTAGGTACTAGGCACCAGGTGGCAGACCTGACTCTTCTTTAAAAAGCTGACTAAAAAGGTGGTAGGAGCCATAAGAGAGTATGGTTGTCCAGACAGGTTTAATTCTGTATCACTTGAATCATCCTGAAGTGCTAAAACATCAGTGGGGAGAGTATATCAAAGAGGAAGGATGTGGAAGAATTGTTTAGTCTTGAGGGTAGGGCATTGATGCCAAAGCATGGGATGGCTTCAACTTCCAAAGAAATTGTAGGAGGAAGCAGTGGGAGTGGGGGTGGGGAGAAGTGAGTTGAAAAACTGTTCAGTGCAAATCTCTGCTTATGGGGAGGCCCATCTCAACCAAGCTAGCTCTGGTGAGACCTGGTATGGAGATAGATGGGGGAGTTGCTGAATAATAAGATGGGTCACAATCCAATGGCCAAAGAAAGCTATTTCTAGAATATGAAAATTTGAAGCGAGTAAAAGGGAATAAGATGAGGACATTCACTTGGGGAAACTAAGGTTGCTGTATCCATACAAGTTACATATCTGATGCTTTGAAATGTACATCCTCAAAAGCAACTAACCAGAGATCAATTTCCAGCAAACATACAGGAAGCCCTGCCTCACGTTTTCCGTCCCTGCTGGGTCTGCAATTCTGGATGCAGTTAGGAGATTAGAGCTGGCCATTCCTAGCCATACCCATTATTGGCAGTCATACTCTTCTCTAAACTACAAGAACAAGTGTAATTCAGAATCATAGAACTTTAGAGTGAGAAGAACCCTTGAACAGGGTTTCTATCCTTGACACTATTGACATTTTGGACCAGATAATGATTTTTATGGGGGATTGTCCTACATGTTGTTGGGTATTTAGTAGCCTCCCTGACATTTACTCATCAGATGTCAGTAAGTAGCTTCCCAAAAATGTCTCCAGACATTGTCAAATGTCACTGGGGAGAAACAGCTCCTCCAGTTGAAAACCACTGCCCTAGAACACTGTTCCCAACCCTTCTTGCATCTTGTGTACACAGAAAGTGAAAATATTTGTATAGGACAAGGAGTAAACTGGAGGGGACCTGGAAATAGCTATGTAAAGCTCAGTGGAAAAAGTTCATTTGTATACTTAGAGAAAAAATAAAAATTAGGGAAATATTAAATATTGAAATGCATATAAATAAATTTTAAATAAAATCACTTCAAAATGTTAAATGACAAATTGGAACTTATTTCACTGACATTTTTTACCAACAGATACTATGCTTGAAACAACTAAATACAACACTATTCAATATATTTTAATGATGATTACTTAAAATCTTAGTGGTCTCTATCAAAAGGAAACTTAACTTGCACAAGATGATAAAAAAAAGTTTAAAACCATTGTTTAAATCATTTGAAGATTTGTAACTTTTGATATTAAAGAACCTAATAGACTATCCTTATACTGACAAGTCAGTGCTTTAATTTCTTATGACAAAGCAAAAGTACCTTAAATCTGTACTTTTATGTATCTTGTGTTTCAAAATAACAAGGAAGGTCTAATTTCCACATTGCAGATGCATTGAAAGAGTGGTTATCCTGCAGCTAGCATGGAAACGACCAAAAGGGCTTCTTGTCCATCAGCTGCAGATTACAGGAGAACCTGACGTTGCATGTAAAGACAGAGATTCTGGGCTAACACTTGTCACTGAGTAAATCAGAAAGCCCCACCATGTTTCTGCACCCATCTGTCTCCAGCTGGCTGAGTACCAAGCTCTGGGCACTTGGCAACAATCCTGGTCCTCAGAATTTGTCTAGGATGGCTAGTAGTGTGTTCTGAAGCTGACTGCTGATATGCCCAAGTTGTAGAGCACCTCCTTTGCTGCACTCAGGGCATCATGGTGGAGAGATGCTTGGCAAATGTAGCTCACCATGCTCACTGTTTTCTCTGGGAACGATGCGGGTGTCTCTTGGGCTCCTGTACTGCTCAGACCACTCCTCAAGGAACCTATGATGAGACTCCTCTTAGTCAGAGGCACCTAGTTTCAGGGTACTCTGAATATTGGGAGCCTCAATAATTCATGGCATGCCTGGAATCTATTTGAGACCCACCATTGTGATATGGCACATATGGAAGCTCTGCTTTAGAGAACTCTACCCAGCTCTAGGTGAGTACTCTGTGGCCCAGAGAAGGGGTTGACTCACACAAGGTCAAACGCTAAGTAAATGACAGAGCTGCAACCAGAACCTAACTCCCCTGGTTTCTGGTACCCCAGCCATGTAGATCCTTCACTTCTTGTCTTTAGTCTTTATATTTTTATTCCCCTGTATTCTTCCTGCCACTGGCTCATTTCACCACAAATCCCTCATGTGCCTAGACTGCTAGGCATGTGCAAAGACATTGGCATGCACAGCACATACCAGGGAGGGCAGTGTTTCTTAAATTTTGGTGTGCATAAAAGTAGGACTTTAAAATAAGTGTATTTTACTGCTATGTCTTTGGGAAGAAAGTTGAAGCACAAAGAGAGAAGAATAAAAATTTACAGGAGGAAGCATGAAGCAGTATTTTCATTATACTCCATGTAATTTCTTTGGCTGAGTCCTATACTGAACATTAGATCTGAATGACCTGGGAGGAGACATAATGACCCAAAGGCTACAAATATGTAATCGTTCAAAATAACAAATTATTTTATCCAATAAAAAGTTGAAATGATTTTAAATGTTTGAAGGGGTATGCAGTGATTTCTAAATTCTAGTGTGCAAGTAATTCTAAATCAGCTGGTTTGAACGGAAGCCCAGACATGGATTTGCATTTTAACAAGCACTCTGGGCTTATCTGATGGAGAAATGCTGAAATAGGAGTAAGGTCTTATAGCTTGATTATACTATATAATGGAGACATTGCAAAATGCTGGGAGGAAAATGAAATTTTTAATTAAATTCTAATTTCTTTAGGGTAATTCCTGTTTAAAATTCATGTTGTAAATTATTTACTAAAGATAAAAAACTCCCTCCCTACTTTCTCTCTGTTTTCCTTCTCTAGTTTAGTCTGTTTAAAGCTAAGAGAAGGGTTATTTGGTGTTTGTCCTCAAGTGAATGCAAGCTACTTTTAATAAATTTTTCAATTATAGTTGACGTAAATGTTGTAGACTAATGGATAAAGAAGTTGTGGTACATATATACAATGGAATATTGTTCAGCCGTAAAAAAGAATAAAATCTTGCCATTTGTGACAAAATGGATGGACCTAGAAGGCATTATGCTAAGTGAAATAAGTCAGAAAGAGAAAGTAAACCCATATTTATAAGGACTCCATCACAAGTGGAACAGCCAACTCACATAAACTTCCCTGGTTTTCTGAGTCTTTGGCCCTTTGCTCTGCACCCCAAGTCCATATATCTGATAGCACTCCCCCTGTTTTGGGCAGCCTGATTAGACACAGTTGGGCTAGACTGCCACTCTCAGCTCCCCAGAAAAGCTGAGGCAGATAGTGGAAGAACAGGACAGAGACAGTATGCTAGTGACAGCCTTTCTGAATGTAGGGTACAGGAAGGCTTGGAAACACATTTTACCAGTTATGGTAGAGGCATGGCCCCAGGGAACCATATAGTGGGGTCCATACTGGAGGCCCAGAAATGTGCTCATAAACACATTCTTACCCCGAGTTAATCTTTTTCTTCTCAATGTCCTTTCAAATAAGTCTTACATGTTTGTGTGTCATATTATCTTGGTATACATGAATTGTATGTATGTGTGTGAATTATTGCTATTATTTTATTAAGGTGAAAAGAGAAGATTGGGGATTCCTGACATCCACATCAAGTAATGTGATATATTTTTCTATACATGTATATTTTCTCATTTGGACCTCATAAAACTTTGTGAAGAAGGTTGAGTTGATTTTATTTTCCTCATTTTGAAGAAATGGAGAGTTAGAAAGTTAACATGTTGTATAACTTTAAAGAAGTTATCCTCTTCTTCTGAGCTTCAGGGTTCCCCTCCCTGCCACTTATAAAATAGGGGAATTGGCATAACCAATCTCCTGGTAACAATATATCATAATTAACTTTGCCCAAATTACACAGCTAGAAAAGGACTCGAACCCAGATCTCCCCCCCACCAAATTTGGCATATAGTCTTCTAAATAACATGGCTTATCAAAAAGGATGATGCTCAGAACAGTTAATTGGAGTCCTACAGTCTATGGCAATAATGTAAAGAAATGTCCCCTGCACTGCTATCCATTTGAGAGCCAGAATAGTCTGTGTGGACCAACCTCCTCTGTGTGGTCATGTTAGGTTAGTCCTGAGGTCATCTGGCCCTGGCTAGTTCTATGAACACACATACTCAGAGTCTGAGATTCAGGCTGAGATGAGAGGACCAGGACATAGCAGCAGCCTCACTACAGGATGGTCCTCTCAGCCATAACAGACAGATATCAGTCTGCTGGAATTTTAAGGCACCTGCACACAGTAGGCCCTAGTACCAGTCTTTCTGCCTCACAACTTAGAAAGTGAGGAAAGAGTGCCTTTCATGCAATACCAAACCATGAGATATACATCTTACATGGCATGGCAGAACAAGATCAGATGGCAAGTGAGTAGGCCTCATTCTAGTTCTAGATAGCTGTGTGACCTTGGGGAAGTCACTGGATTTCTTTGAATCCTGGCTTCCACATCTTTAAAACAAATGCAGAGATTATCTGTCAAACAATCTCTGAGACTGGTATTCTCAAAATTTTAAAAGGTATTAAGAATCACCAGAGAAGGTAGTTAAAATGCATACCTTGTAAGGGTCTTGGTCCCAGAGATTCTGATTAAGTTGAAATAGGGCACAGGAATCTGAATTTTTTAACAAGCACCTTAAATGATCCTGCTGGAGGTCATCTGTAGACATCACTTGCAGAAATACTGCAGGGCTGAGGGTCCCTCCAGCTCATGCTGTGTATATTAGATTGTCCATCTCTCGCTATACCTAACCAGTCACTAAATGCTGTTGATTCTTCAGGCAAAAGATCTGCCTCATCCATCCCTTCCCTCCAATCTCACGACAACACCAATTTTATGTCAGGCTGATGGCAATGACTTCTGATTTGAATTCCTGCCTCCATTATTCTACCCTCATGCTTTCCTATTATACCTAGATCTGTCCGGAAAAACTCCAGCCATTGTTAATATAAGGAGAACAGCTTGTGTAACATCAATGTAATCTGGCCTCCAATGAGAGTAGACTGGAATGCACATGTGTGAAAAATGATGACTTTACTGTACTAGTCACTGGGGGCAGTAGACACCATTGAATGAGCATGTGTACCGTGTGGTCCTTGCATTCAAAATGACTGAGCGAGAAGAGCAACAAATCTACATCAACTTTTGCGTTAAGCTTTAACATTCCTCCCCACAAACTATTCGGATGATTTAGAAGGCTTTCAGGGGTGATGCAATGAGTGAAGCACAAATAAAAGTGTGACACTGGCACAAAAGCTTCAGATATGGTCAAGAAGCTGTTGAAAGTGATCCACGTTCTGGAAGGCCTGCAACAAGCAGAACACCTGAGAACGTTGAACACATGAGGGCTGCAATCAACAAAGATCATCGACTGGCAGTGTGAGAACTGGAAGCTGATCTGGGGATTCCCAAACCTACTGTGTACAAGGTTTTTGACACAGGATCTTGGCATGAAACATGTCCTGGCAAAACCATGGCATGAAAAATGTCCTGGCAAAACCATGTCCATGGTTCCTGCTACCAGAGCAGAGGGAACATTGTGCTACAGTTGCTGATGATTTGATTCAAACCACTACCAATGAGCTCAATTTGGCGCCCTGCGACTTCTAGCTTTTCCCGAAACTAAAATCACCTTTGAAAGGGAAGAGATTTCAGGAAATCCAAATTTCTTAATCTAGCAACTGTCTTCATATCTTTATCATCTACATGTCCTCCATAAGAAGTTTTTGCACAAAGAGGATTTGACTGCTTGAGGTCTTCTGCATGAGCGTCATGCGTTCTAACCACCAGGCTCTTTGGTCATATCTCATTTTCTTCCTGACATTCTCTCCTTGATTCCTCTGTAGCCACTGTCTAAATTCTATTCATTTTTTGAAGCCCAGCTTTAAAGTTTACACCTTTTATGGTGTTTTTTCTGACCGAGTCTTTTGACTATGAGTGAGCTCTCTCTTTTGTATTCCTATAACTCTAGTCCAGCACTATGAAAAATCATTCTAACTTTTCTGCCAATATTACATGTTTTTCTCAGTACCCTCACTCTTCTTTAGCACAGTGGTGTCACTTAGTGGTTATGTATTTCTGTATCCTCCACAAGGCTTTGCATGCTATTCAATGCAGGCTTACTACACAGTCTTTTCTCACAAAAGGACTTTATTGGGTAAACAACAAAACTAGTATGTACTTGATTGATCTAATTAACTTCTGACACTTTTTTCTGTTTGAAAAATAGAAGAACCAAAACAGGATACCCCACAATCCAGGATGTTACAAGAAACCATTTTTGAAAATGAATAATTATTGACTAGGAAGCCAAATGCACAGGTGCACATGTCTGCTTAGATTAAGAATGCTTCCTTTAAGTAATAACACAAGCGTTTGTTCCTCTGCGAAGGATTTCCTGACAGCTTCTGACATACTTGTTGTTAATAATAACATTGATTGAACAGTACACAAAATCAGGTGCTTCTAAGTACTTTATATACAGTATTTAATGTAATTTCCACAACCATCTTATCTATTAGTCATTACTAACTTTATTTTAGAGACGTGGACATTGAAGCTTAAAAGGATAAATAATTTAGCAAAAATCGCCAGCTGGTGCCAGAGCCGGAATTTGCACCTAGGTCAGTCTGATCCCAAAGCTTAGGCATTTAATCATTACATTATCCTGCTAAGCTAACATCTTGCTAACAGAACATCAACTGGCCTTCCAGTTGTTGCTTGCAGGCTAGTCATCTGGGGAGACTGTAGGTTCTTTGGAATTGAGCTGTCTTCAATATTTGGCACATAATATGTGCTCAATGAAAGCAGAATGAATGCAGACAGAAGGAAGATAAGAATGAGACATAGACTACAATATGTCTCAGTCCAGAAATTATGACAAGTGCTAATAAGCAGCAGTAATAATGTGAGAAGCAGAGGAGAGAGGGTGTACCTTCAATAAGCATCAGGAAAGATCTTGGAGACTGCCTTTGAGATATCAATGCCCCCTTACACTAGGGTCCCTTCATCAGTACCCTTGACCTATGAAAGCTTCTAATTAGTGACCAACATGGTATCTACAGAAAAAGGCCCTACATTACTTAATAATTCAGAATATCATGTATCACCTGGAAAAGCAAGTGCAAACCCGGAAGTGAGAATGGGCTTGTCCTGCTCCAGGAAAAATAAGACCAGTATGGCTAGAGTGCAATGAATAAAGGGTAAAGTGCTTGGAGATCAGTTCAGAGGGATAGTCCAGAACATGTTATATATACCATTGAAGCCATTCCTTGATGGGAAACATAGGTTTTATTCAATACAAAGGTAGTATTGGAGCATTTTGAACAAAGGAGTGTCATGATTTGACTTGGTTTCAACTAGATTGTGGTGGAGGCTGTGTAAACATTAGCTTGGGAGTGGGGCAAGTTTTGAAAACCAGAGGTTGTGTGGGCTATTTTAGTAGTGGAACAGGATAGAGAGAGCTTGGACTGGGGTAATGATATTGGGGGACAAAAGCAGTATCTGGATTTTGGAGTCTACTTTGAAGATGGAGCAGACAGGTTTCCAATATATTTAATGGCAATGGAGAAGGAAAACTGTAACTGGGTAAATAAAGATGCCACTTCCTGAGATGCAGAAGACTTAGGAAGGAGAAGCTTTGGAGGCACAACACACCCTTCATTACACTTTTGGGTATGGACACTCTGAAGGGCTTGTTAGGCATCTGAGTGGAGATGTTCAAAGGCATAGGATATGTGAGACGGGAGATCAGGAGAGAGGTCAGGACAAGATGTACAAACTTGGGAAATATGATTACACAGATGATTCAAATCTTGAGTCTAGATGGGATCATCTTAGAACTCAATAAATACTTGCTAAATACTGAATGAATGTTTAGGGATAGAGTTTGGGTCAAAACATAGGTCTGACTCAAAACCTTAAGGCACATAACTTGCACTGATCAGTTGTATGAGCTTGGGCAATGTCCTTTCTGAACTTCAGGAAGAGAAAATAAGTTTACTGAAGGGAGGCAGGAAGGGGAGACAGAAAGAGAGAGAGGGAGAGAGAGAGAGAGAGAGAGAGAGAGAGAGAGAGAGAGAGAGACTAATAGAGGATAGAGCTGCTGAGAAAAAAATAAGTAGAAAGAGGAGTGCCAGATGGAGGAAAAAACATAAAAGGGAGAGGCCAGGGGGATGGGCAAGAAGAGGACAAGAGCCTACTATTCCTGGCTGAGATTCTAATCTTCCCTCCTTGAGGACTCACGAGCACACACGTACTTACTTGTGTCATTTGTTTACTAGCAATCGCCCTCTGCCCACTGAGTGCTTTTTTTGGTTTTGGTGATCAAATTTTCTAGAATGACTCATGGAACTTACTTTACAAGACCCCTTGGGAGCAATTTATTTCTATCTCGTATCAGGAATAGCTATCTTTTCTTAAGAAATTTTTTTAAGAAATCCTGAGAAATCTAGGAATCCAATAACTATTTAAGCTTCTTTTTTGTTCCGTGCTAGGAAGCTTAGAGCCTTGTGAGTGGCATTTTTTCATAAACCTCATCCCAACTTCATTCTATGCCCCAATCATGCTTGTCTTTTTTATTTATATGTGCTTCTTGTTTAAATTTCTTTGCTGTCTTTAAATATCCCTGACAGCTCTATCAACTGCTATATGAAGCACGGCAGGAAATAACACACAATGCAACATCTGAAAGAGCCTTCATTCCAATCTTTTGTCTTTATACCTTTATAAACTCACTTGTCAGACATGTACCCCAACTTCTGGTAGAGCAATTTGTCACTCAGGTCTACCAGGGGACTGTGTCTCAAGTTTATGTGCTGTCTTCCTTTTTCCAGGGGATGAAATAAATGAACTCAGTTCTTCCTTCAGTTAGTCTACAAATAAGGGATAGTATTAGCTTAACTATTTACACCAGGCATAAAAGGATCCAAATGTTACCAGCACACTTACCATCACCTCTTCGGTAAAATCTAGGCTAGTGAAACTCCATGTGGGAAAGAAAGCCAATAAAGTTATTTGATTGCCTTGGCTTATAGCAGAGGTCACCAACTTGACAGTCTATGTTGTGCTTGCTATAGAACACAATTCCAAGCACATATGGAGGACAGGGTTTAGTGCTTCCCAGACTGTATCCACATAATGGATTTCCATCTGAGCCAAAGTCAGCTCGTATTGGGAATGGAGAGGTCAACACGCTCTAGAAACAGGGTTGTATTATGGAGTCTTTGGCACTGGTCATGACAGAAGACACCACTGCTACAAGCTTGAATGGGAAAAGAGGAAAAGAATAGCTAAAGGCACTGTATTAAAAGAGCCACAGCCTGAAGATTCCCAGAATGAGCAAGGGAGGAGCATGATGGAGCTGGAATTACTGCAGCACCAGGTAGGGGAAGAGGCGGAGAAATACTGTTTCGATACTGAGTTATTAAGATCCAAGCTGGTTTGGCCTAGTGAAATTCTAGTTAGAGGCAATTTTTAGAAAGAGTTGAACAATTAATGGCATAGAGAATGCTTTTTAAAATCTCCTTTGGTTAGCTTCCAGGAACACAATTTCCCTGTGCAGAAGAAACCCTTGTGAAATCGCTCACTGTTGGGAATGACTAAGGTGTATACTGGAGAAGGGAGATGTACTTCCAGTCATTGATCAGTCATTTGTGAACATTTATTAAGAACTGATTACAGTGCTTTGGGCAGATCTACTTATATAACAAAAAAGTGGTTGTCATAGAAACTTTAGGTAGCTACAGCCCCTCTAGACCCTAATGAAAACTGAAAGCCCTCTGACCAAATTATTATCTCTAGCCAAAAGCTTAGGAACTTCAAGACTGTTTTATTACTATACATCTGGTTTTGTGCAGGATTCTCCCATTCTAGTTCTGAAATGTGCTGTGAAATTAGAGTGATTCTGATGGAGAAAAAGATAATGATCCAAGTGAAGATGATAAACACTTCAAGGTCTGTGCTGTCTTTTTGGGGCATGCAAATCCACCCTTGTCTTTGTGTTTGCTTTAGTCTGGCTTACACAGCAGAGTGAGCAAGAGGGTAAGGGAAGAGGGCATATTACATGTAAGATGGGTGAGTTGATCATACACTACTTCCTCTGTTTGGTTCACACTAATGATTTAAATAGACCAGAATCCCAAAGATGAATGGCACAGACTAAGGACAATGGGCTTGCCTTTCACTTACAGCACCTGCCCTCTCAAATTCCAGCTCTACAACTTGGAGATTCTCAGACATTAGGCAAATCTCTGACACCCTTACAGCCTCAGATGCCTTCTTAGTTAAATGGGGATATCAGTCATTAGATCACAGAGTTATGTGAAGAGCAAGTGAGAAGCTGAATGTGAAATATCTTTTTCCTTTCAAA
Organism: Trachops cirrhosus; assembly: GCA_028533065.1. Taxonomy (NCBI): domain Eukaryota; kingdom Metazoa; phylum Chordata; class Mammalia; order Chiroptera; family Phyllostomidae; genus Trachops; species Trachops cirrhosus. The sequence continues at coordinate 43,879,631 of CM052542.1, read as the reverse complement.
TATTAAGAATTAATGGTACTTTTATTAACTTGTATGGAAAGAGGTTAGTACTCAGTTCAAGGGCTATGTTGCACTTACGCAGCTTTGTGCGCTCAGACTCTGGCGTAGTGCCTGGTTTACTGTAGGAATTCAGTAAATGTTTGTTGTTGAAGAAATGAGAACAGGTTTTAATCACTTTGCCTGGAATCTTTTTGATGTTTGACTCCAAGAATCAGAAGGGAAGTCTGGAGATCATGTGGTCTAAGCCTTTGCCTCTGGCCATGCAGGAGAGGCCGTTGGTATAGAATGCAAGCTGTTTGAAGACTGTGAGCATCTGTAGTTCTTAGGGCTAATCAATTGGAGCCTGGGATAAAAGCTCCAAGAGGACCCAAAACACAGCAGATTTGGCCTGCATTTACATAAAGCAGGTTGCTTTCTGCAAGACATGAACCATAAGGTCTATCTCCTCTAAAATAATTCCACCATCCTTATCTCCTTGTTGGTTTAGGGGACAATGTGTTTAGAAAACTCCTATTAAACATGCAAATACGTTCTCAGAGAATCATTAATAAGTCTTTGAACCAGCAGAGAGTTGGGACCACTGAACAGTAAGCATTTTAAGCAGGGAAGAAGGGATTGAGTGTAGGGTGGACTCAGGGTTATTTTTCCAGAGCACTAATAAGCTGATGTGCCTCAGTGGGTTCTAGACAAGCTGAGGACAACACAAAAGCACTGGGGAGAAAGGACTGGAACTGTGGGGTGGGCACCTAAGGCATTTGGGTCAAACTCTTAAAATTGGTCTTAGGACCAACTTTTATGGTAATTAATATTTCAAAGAATGGTTACCTTAATTTTCTCATCTAACTCTCCTAACAGCTGTGTGGATTGTGATCATCACTCCACAGTTTCAAGTGAGCAAACTGAAGCCCAGATTAGTCAAGTGCTGTATTTAACTTCATTCAAATATGTAGCAGAAGTGGCACTACAGTTTACTTCTTTTGACTCCTAATTGAGTACTCTTTTATAAAATTCTTCCACTTCTCTGACTTGGACATCTGTCAACAAAATAATGTTGATAAAATAAAGTTAATACTAGCAGCCCTCTTTTATGATGCTATTACTGTGTAGCAGGCATTGTATAAATAACTAGGAAACATTTTTATTATTTTTAAATTATCGCATGCATTTTACAGAGGTGGGAAGCGAGTCATGGAGGAGGTCAATAATGTGCCCACCCTTTCAGCTGGTAAGAGATGGAGCATGAACTCAAATCCAGGTCTGTCTGCTGTTGAAATCTGGGAGTGCTGCGAACTTGTGCACTGAAGGACCTCTGGGTTGGAAGGACCTTAAAGGTATTTGGGTATAAATCATTCATCTAACTCCCTTTCTAATGTCTTCCTAAATGGTTCTCTATGTGTTAGGCCTAGAGAAATCAATCTTCTTATTTCCCTGGGCTGCCTGTTCCATTTTAGAAGAGTTCTCATTGTTATGTCACCAAAAAGAGAGATTTTTATTTTTTCAGCAGCAAATATAAGAACATTTTTACAGGAAAACTCTTTGATAGCCCCACTGAGGCTGATCTAAGCCTGTCAAGGTCTGAGAGTTGGCTGCTGCCCTTTTAGAGAAAAGGACCATGGGGTTGCATAAGAGTGGATGCATGGTAGCTCAGAGTGCTTGGAGAAGGAGATTGTAAAAAGGCGTGGGGGAGGGAGGCAGGGTGAGTAAAATGGTGGTGTGGTGTGTGATTCTTCATGTGTCTCCACTTTAACCACCACTCACTAAAACAAAAATAAAAAATAAAAAATACTTTTGCAAAGTTTATAAAACCCTGAAATATTTGTTTGCATTCTTATAGAAACCTTTGAAAGGGTTGGCCTGGGGATATTCCCCAAGGAATAGAGACAGTGCTTGTATTCTGGGGAGCTGCCCATACAGTTTTCCCAGAGAACTGGCAAAGGGCTTTGAGAGTAAGGCTCTCCTAGATGGTGGAATAGGAGGTTGTGGTAGCTCTAGTTAGATCTCATAAGTTTAGGGAAGCCTCAGTTGAAGCTTGACTTACAGTTAGAAGACAGTCTTCAGATCGTTGCACTCATTTTTTTCTTTTAGCTGAATTGTTACAAGTAGAGGATAGAAAAATTAGTCCAGCTCACTTTTGACGTGATATGACATACTTTCTGGGACTTTCTCAAGTCTTCAACTTCAGGAATATTACCATAGTCCATGACCTCCTATACATTAATCTATAAGATGAGGGTGATAATATCTCCCCCAACAGGGCTGTTTGTGAAGATTAAGAGGAATTGTGTACTAAGAGGAGATAAAACTCCATAGAAAATCTGATGTCAGGCAGTCAGCTAAGCTCACTCATTTGCTTAATGATTTGTTTTTCATAGTGTGATCCAAATTCATGCCTCAGCAAAATTAAAAAATGGTGGCATTACATGACCTTTGGAAGGTATCTTGAAAATAACTGAAACATCAAATATAAAAATTTCAAGTGCTTATGTCAAACAATGTATTCAAAGTATTCTTCCAAATTCTCTGGGTTTGAAACCCTAGGGTCTTTGCATGTCAACCATCAGTTTCACAATTAAAAAGATGAATATTTCAGAATAATAGTGCCATATTTTTCTGCTGGCTTTTCTTTCAAGCTAATGATGATCTCATCTCATCTCATCTCTGAGGCCTGTGTCTCCTTCTTATCAAATAAGATCCAGGGGCAGGTGGTAACTATTGATTAGATCCCTACTCCTTGCCTCTTATATCATCAGCAGAGCTAGAAGGAAATGTCATTATGTTGAGGACCGAAGAAAGGACTGGGATCAGAGATCAAAGCTTGGCTGGTTTGTAAACTAAGATCATCTTGTTTTTGTTTCCTGGGGGATTTGTAAGAGGTGAGAACTTCCCTTATTTCATTAGAGAACATGAATCTAAACAGTTGAGAGAATGAGTGAGGTCGGTATCAAATAATTTTTGGAATGATAGGGTGATCACAGACACATTGTAAGCATCCATGGGAGAGCCGGAACTCCGAGTCTGCACGTTTATACCATCTACGTGAGTCCCTGAGCTCCCTGCACGGGATGATTGACTCTCCTTTCCTTGGAAAGTGACCAGTTCAGATCCCCAGCTCTCTGAAGATAAGACAGGGGAAGTGACGACAAGAAGGGAGAGGCTGAGAAATTGCATCCTCAGGGTGATCAGAGGGGATGAGCAGAATGGCTTGGGGATGTTGTTTCTTGCAGGAAAGACATGGCATTATCTCAGAACCATCTGGTGGCAGCAGGAACGAGAAGGGGGAAGAAGGCTCTGTGAGGTGGTCACGTAGCCTTGTCTTACTGTTTTCGACACTCACAATCAACCTATTTCCTGACAGACTAGGTCAGCTAATAGCCTGGCCTAAGGAAATAATGGAGCTTCAAGAAATGAGATGGTCTTCAGAGGCTATAGGGTTCCCATGGTATGAAAACCAACACTCTTTCCGAAGCTTCTTATAAATGTCACCAGACTCAGGGAGAGTGGAAGGAGCCCTTGTTTTTTTTTAAAGGGAAAGAGGAGAGGTGGGCCCTTGTTGTCTCACTTGTTTATGCATTCATTGGTTGCTTCTTATATGATTCCCCAATAGGAGATCAAACCTGCAACCTAACCAACTGAGCTACCCTGTCAAGGCCATGCCCTTGATCTTTCAGCATAAGATTGATAACTCTCTAGGAATCTCCATGTATGATAGCATTTGTGGTACCCCAGGTTTCAATCTGGCCTACATATGACTTTTGTTTAGCCCACATTAGTGATTACAGAACAGTTGGGCTCATTCACAACTTTAAAATATGAGGCTACTTCTCACATAAAATACAGATTTCTGCTTCCTCATTAAGAATGGGAAATATGGCAACTCTGGGTCCATGTTTTGACATATAACTACATTTGTCTGGAATTGAGTAGGCGATGTCCTCAGAAGTCAGGGAGTAACTCTCCGCTCCCCATCTTTCTTGCCTTTCCACTTCACTCAAAGTCCCCGGTAGGCATTTGTATTTGTGACTCCTGCTTAGAATGTAACATTGTTCAAGGAAAGGAATGTGAGCATGTGTCCCAAGAGAAGCTTTGTCCCCAGCACATGTCTGCACAGTGCTGGGCAGGGCATAGACATTTAATAAATATGCTTTTAATAATAGACAATGAATGAGTACAGCTCCATGGAAGCAAACCAGGCCTGCATTTAAATCTAGGCTGTGTGATCTTGGGTAAGTGATTGAAACTTCTCAGCCTGGTCTCCTCATTTATAAATTAGAAAAATACTGACCTTATCGGGCAGTCTGAGAGAATGAACACAAAATACTTAGCGTGGTGCCAGCACATAGTGAGCACCCAATAAAAATTTGCTCAGTGGCTGAAACAAAGTTTAGTCAGAGGGTTATGATCCACAGGCCTCCTGTGTTGAATAAAGTAGAAAATTATTTTATTAAGCAAGCCTGGGAGTTGGGATGAGCCAGAAAGGAATACCAAATGGTGACCAAAACTGTGGTTCTTGTGGAGATTAGGGCTTGCCAGGCACGGAAGATAACTTGTCTCTCAGTTTCATTGTTAACAATCAGGGCAACAGGATGATATATTTGTAGGAATATAGAGAGAAAGCTCTGGGTGGTGATGAAGGTTAGGTTGTAAGTACAGGTTTTGGAGATAAACAGATGTGTAATATATGCCCGGTACTTTTCTAGGCCACTAAATACATCAGAGACTTCAACTTCCTCTGTTAGAAAATGAAAATTATAGTATACACTCTATGGGTTTTGATCTGATTAGTTAATATACAAATCCATATAACATATTTAACACACTGGCTAGCAGAGAGGAGATCCTCAGCAAATGATGGATCTACTTTCTGGTTTGAGAGGCCAAACACTGCTTTGAGGTTTACAGTCCTGAGTGATGTTCTTTATTCCATCACTTTACCATGTGACCCTGGGCCATTCACCTTGCTTCTCTAGGATGCTATGTGCTGTGATGTGAGGTTCAGCTTTAGTAGTAGTGCAGTGCCTCCCTTCAGAACAAAGACATTCAGAACCCCCAGTGGCTGGCAGTGTTGGCCGCTGATGGCCCATGGCTGAGCTTTTCTTGGACAATTGTTCTCATCAAAAGGTAACTGATTTGTGACAAACACACCCTCCCTGGGGGTAGGTTGGTGCAGGGGTATAAAGCACAAAGAGGCTAATTTAGGGCATATCTGAAGGGCCTTCTCAGCTTCAGAAGTCTCTCATGGGATCAGCTGTGTCCTCAGTTTCATTGTAATTCAACTTGCCCCTCTGTCCAGTCCCATTTCCCTCACTCCCTTATAGAGAGTCCAGACAGCACTCTCCAAGAAACATCTGAGTACAAATCTCCCTGGAATCTGTTTCCAGGGAACCCCACTAATGGCAGTTTGGATGGTCTCACCTTCAGTCTTTCTGATCTCAAAAGTTTTGGGCTTGCTTTATTTGGGTTAGATTATAAGGAATTGGCATGTATTACAGAAATAAATCAAGATTCTCTTCCCACAAAATTCCTAAAATAGATTCTAGAAAATCCTCTAATAAGGATCTTAAAATAATGTGGATTCAAACATATTTTCTGGAAGGACATGAGGATCCAACTAAGTGACACATCTCATCTTGTGCAGCTGACACAGGATGTTGGAGCTTGAGACGCACGTAGTGCAGCTTTATTAGACATGTCTTTCAAAGGCTCACGTAGAAACGTGGAAAGAATATCCTGCCTCATGTCTGGGGAGTTGATTAAAACTTCTTCCTCAGAATGCTACATGCAGGTTCTGCCAAGACTGTAACTTCTTGCCAGTAGGAGGAACAGACTCTGATGGATGCTGCTTCCAGAAAGAGGAAACTGTGAAATCAACTGGGATGAGGAGGGCCATGCCAGCGGCAACACCTCTCACTGGCAGGTTCTACCTAACATTGGACATTTCTGTGCTGGAAATGGTCTGGGAAGCCCGTTTATTTGCGCAGAGAAGTAAGGATCTTGACCAAAGCAGGATGACCCCCAGATGTGGCTTCGGTACTCTAAAGTTGACTGTGTGCTCAGCCCCTCCAAGAACAGTGTGAGCAAAGGAACTACAGCTGCAGCTGGTGTTTGCACACTCTGTCCCTCGGACCTGATGCTCAAAGTCATATGAGTCTCTCTCTGGTTCAGAAGCTAGGAAGAAAGGTGCAGAGCTAGGAAGCTAATTTCATACTTCACAAAGACTTGCAGGAGAAGGAAAGCACCCCGGTTCGAGTCGTAGGAGGCCAAGGTGTGAGGATGGTTTTAATGTCTGAGCATATGAGGGGAAGAGAAGGAGGCTGTGCTTGCAAGACTGAGTACTGAACTCCTGCCAGAGTTCCTGAGGTATCAAAAGAAGTTAAGTAAGGATGTGTCTTAGAGTAAAAAACAAAACAAAACTGATTTGAATACTGTATTTCCCCTTCTGGGAAACAAGGAATGATAGTAAGAATCCTGGCTTCACAGGTTGCTGTGAAGTCTAAGTGAAGTCACAGATCTAGAGCAGTTAGCTCAGGCCCTGGACCTCAGCATGCATCTCCTGAGCATTGCTATGTTTATCTTCATTTTCCAAGGTGGTTGGAGCTGAGAGGTGCAGGCTGCAGGAGTCTGGGCGCTAGGTGCTTTCAGGTCAAGTGTCCATCAGGAGTTGGTTCAGGATATCCTATAACACAGAGCAACTAGTGCCTGGAATTATTATTGCATTCTAACTGGGTCATCTTCCTGCATTCAAAATCTAATCACCATCATCAATAGAAAAGGATTTCTTTCCCTTCTAATATTCCAAACTAGCTTCTGCTGGTCCCTTGGTTCCTGTGGACATCTAGTTTAAATTGGCAGAAGAAATCAGTGGAGTTGTTTTTCTCCATTATCGATGCTGTTACAACCAACTTTGATTTGTTGAGTGCCTACTACGTGTCATCTCACTTAATCCCAATGCTCACTAGTGAGTACGGCAATTTCATCACATGGAATGAAAGTCTCATGGAAAAGGGACACTGGAAGAGAAGAAAAATGGGGTAGAAGCAATGTGGTAGCAAATAAAACCTGTTCATGAGTACCTGTGGGACACAAACTGGGGACTCTCAATCCTCAGGGTGCAATTTTTGGGACCTAGAATTTCTTCATTAGCAAGTAGAGGCAAGAGCAAGCCATAGTATAAGTTAGAGAGTCCTTCTGAACTATCTCCTTGTCAAAGGTTTTGTGTTTTCTGTAAAACACCTTCAATATCTTTCTGCACATCTCTGGGCCAGTATTTTCCTATGCTAAGAAAAACAAACTTCAACTCCCACTGCTTAAATCTATCCTTGACAATGGGACCTCACTTCTTTAATTAAACCTTTCAGCCCAGGTATGGGGCTGTGAGGGGGAGGAAATCTGCCCCTTGGGGCAGTTTTAGGATTACTGAGAAAAATTTAGTATTGCCTGTGAGAATCCAGAAGGACCTCTTTGTGGGTATTTCTCAGAAGCTTCCTTGGGGAGTTCCCTAATCAGAGCCAGAACACAATACTAATGCATTCCAATTCTGGGGAACAAGCCAGGACCTTCCCAGATTTCTCTTGCTCTGGAGAAGGCCTTGAACATATGAATTGTCTGCCTGCCTGCCTGACTGCCTTTCCTTTCTCCTTTTCTCCCTCCCATTTTTTTCCTACAGACACACACACACACACACACACACACACACACACACACACTTACTTTTGATTCCTGTCTTACCAATCTCTATGTAAGCTTGGGCAAGTTAACCTCTCAGAGCCTCCATTTCCCTCTCTAAAATGTATGAAGTGATTTCTAGTGCCCTTTGCAGCCCTAAAATCAAATTTAACATTAGTAACCCCGATAGTACATAAGAGGTTGGGTATTGGAGTCAATCAGGGCTAGAATCTGATTTGTCACTTTCTTTATGGCTTTGGGCTGGGAGGGCACAATTCCCTTGAACACTTTTTCTAACATGTAGATAAAATCGGCCTCATCGGTGAGAGGATTGGATTGTACTGAGCACACTTTTTTTGATGCCTGATTCTGCCTTAAGGTCTTTCCATGTGGTGACTCATTTAATATGCACAATATCTCTGTGAGAAGACATTTCATTTTTGTTAGTACCTCTGCCCACTTTTTTCTGGCTTGTTGAGGGTTTTTGTTTACTACTTTATACTTAATTCTGTTACTTATTTTTCACCTATCTACAACTGTAACACAGGTAGCTTCTCTGATTTATTCAATATATTTTTTAAAAATATATCACACAAGCTATAACCAAGAATAGAACACTAGGAAAACAGTACTAACCCTTTGTACAATACATGAGAACACCACAGTTTTTGAAATATACAGATAACTGATGTCCATACCACAGCAATGAAAAATCTGAATCTCTGAAGTTAGGGGCAAATGCTGACGTGCTTTAAGAGTTCCTCTGTTTATTCTAACAGCTGTCCAGGGCTGAGGACCACAGCCCTGTGTCCTGAGTCTTGGGATACTCCTCTAGGTCAATAAGCTATGAATAGATGTGGATAACATGGTTTTCAATGATGATGCTCTAGGATATTTCCCAAATTAATAGCATAGGTCTATCATTTCTGAAATTTAGCTTTTTGAAAATGAGAAACTTTGCCCATTCCCAGTCTTCTAGAACCTTACTCCATGAATGGCTCCTTCATACCTGCAAGTTTTATCAATCCTATGAGTTATAATTGATATGTATTTGGAGGCTCAAGGTTAAAAATCTTTATGTTCCTTTTCTAGGCCTCACCTATTTCAGGTTATATTCATGTGTTAGTTATTCATTCAGTAAATGCTTTTTGAACATAAATTTCATGTGTGGCACTGTGCCAGAAAAATTATAACATACTAAAATCCTGAGATAGCCAGCAATGACAGCTCACTAACAGCTCTCTCTAAAGAAATCCTTCTCACAAATCTCCTCCTAATCTCACCGTCCCAAACCTTTGATCCTCTCAGTGTGTTTGAGTCACCCAATAGGTTTCTATTCCCTTTTTGTACCCATCCTGGTAGACAGCCTCAAAATTCACTTCACTGTCTAATATCTAGTCTATTTTGCTGCCTCAGTTTATATCCTCTTACACTACTGAGGCGAATGAGCAGATAGCCCATTTATCCAACCTTGTAAATAAATGCGGAACACAAACCTGCACACCTGGTTTTTTATGTGAAGGTCTGTTGTACAGAATTCATACCTGAAGCCAAGTTGTGTTCTCCAAAACATTGCTCCGTGTCTGAAAGCATGATTCAACGTGCCTACGTGTTGGGTGTCAGCCCCTGTGCTAAGAGTTTACACAGTACACAAAAAACAGGTCAAGATCTGTTGTGAAAAGGTGAAATAATGGGCACTTCTATTTTTTTTCCTTTCTGGTCAAAGTAAGGTAATTCCAACTTTTATTATTTCATGATTATACTCCTAAATTCCCTTTCTATACTAAGGAAGTTTATTGGTATCAAGTTCATAATGTGCTGGATTGTTTAACATTTTAATTCCTATGATCTTCACAAACCCCTTGAAGGTGAGTCTATATCTATATTGCAGCTTGGGAAGCTGAGATTCCGAGTTATTATAAATAAAGGCCTACATTCTGACAGACAGCAGTGGTCAGTCTGATTTCTCAGACCCTGTGCTTAATGCAGCTTCAGTTAGAGCAGCCAGCAACAGCCCACCCCAGGCCTACGTCATTAATGGGTAACAATACTTGCTGCTGCTGGATCCAGGTATACCCACTGGATCTAGAGTGCTCAGCATACTATTACCATGGCCACTAATTGCCCTTTGGAATTGGCAGGCAAGTTGAAGACAGTCATTGCTTCACAATGTGATGGGTACTATTGTATTAACCATATCTGAAACAGATTACTCATGTTTTTATAACATCTATCAAAAATCTTAATTCCTTCTTAAATTATATTTTATTGATTATGCTATTACAGTTGACCCAATTTTCCCCTGCCCCCCCCTCCATCCAACACCCCCAACTCCCTCAGGCAAGCCTCACACCATTGTTCATGTCCATGGCTCATCTGTATAAGTGCTTTGGCTACTCCATTTCCTATACTGTACTTTACATCCCCATGGCTATTCTGTAACTACCTATTTGTACTTCTTAATCTCCTCACCTCTTCACCCACTCCCCTACAACCACTCCTGTCCAGCAACCATCAAAACATTCTCTATATCCATGATTGTCTGTGTTCTTCTTGCTTGTTTAGTTTGTTTTTTAGGATCAATTGTTGATAGGTATGTATTTATTGCCATTCTATTGTTCATAGTCTTGATCTTCTTCTCTTGTTCAAGTAAGTCCCTTTAACATTTCATATAATAAAGGTTTGGTGATGATGAACTATTTTAGTTTTTTCTTGACTGGGAAGCTTTTTATCTGCTCTTCAATTCTAAATGTTAGCTTCGCTAGGTAGAGCAGTCTTGGCTGTAGGTCCCTCCTTTTCATGACTTTGAATATATCTTGCCAGTCCCATCTAGCCTTAAGTTTCTTTTGAGAAATTAGCTGACAGTCTTATGGGAACTCTTCTGTAGGTAATTACTTATTTTTCTTTTCTCTTGCTTCTTTTAACATTTTCTCTTTATCTTTAACCTATGGCATTTTAATTATGATGTATCTTGGAGTGAGCCTCTTTGCCTCCATCTTGCTTGGGACTGTGCTTCCCGGACTTGAATGTCTATTTCCTTCCCCAAATTAGGGAATTTTTCTTTCATTATTTTTTCAAATAGATTTCCAATGTCTTGCTCTTTCTCTTCTCCTTCTGGCATCCCTGTTATGTGAATGTTGGAACACTTGAAGTTGTCCAAGAGGCTGCTTATACTATCCTCATTTTTTGGATTCTTTTTTCTTCTTGTTGTTCTGATTGGTTGTTTTTTGCTTCCTATGTCCAAATCATTGATTTGACTCTTGGCTTCATTCACTTTACTGTTGTTTCCCTGTCTATCTTTCTTTATTTCAATTAGTGTATCCTTCATTTCTGAGCAGATCTTTTTTATACTGTTGAGGTCCACATTAAATTCCTTGAGCATCCTTATGACCAGTGTTTTGAACTCTGCATCTGATAGATTGCTTATCTCCATTCCTGGACTTTTGTTCTTTTTCTGGAGTTTTGATCTTTTCTTTCATTTGGGCTATGTCTCTTTGTCTCTTTGTTTTGATGACCTCCCTGTGTTTGTTTCTATGTATTAGGTAGAGCTGCTATGATTTCCTGTCTTGGTATCATGGCCTAATATATAGTAGGTGTACTGTAGGGTTCATTGGCACAGTCTTCCCTATCACCTAAGCTGGGTACTTGAGGTTTGCCCTGTGTGGACCGAGTATACCCTCTTCTTGTAGTTGAGCCTTTGTTGCTATTGTCAGGTCAATGGGAGGGATTTTCCCAGGCCAGTCAGTTGCAAGGATTGGCTGTGACTACTGACCACCAACTTCTACCCTCCATGGAGGATCAGCTGTGCAGACTGACCACCAACTTCTACCCTCCATGGAGGATCAGCTGTGCAGTGGTAGAGTGGTGGTGCTCCCACATGGTCTGTAGCTGTCCTTTGGGTGTACAGGTCCTGGGGTTTTCCAGGTGGTACAGGCCAAGATCAACCCCCATCTCTCTTTTGCCCTAAGCCACCCTGCCTGAACTATAGAGCAATCTGAGATAGCTACTACTTGTGCTAGGTTTGGAGATTCCAAGGCAAAGCCAAGCCATGAATCCAGGCTGGCTGCTGTGAGTGCTGTGTCTGGACCCACTTAGCAAGAGGTGAGGGGATTGGGGACTCACTGAGGTCCACTGTTGCTTGTTTGAAAGGATTTAGGAAGTTGTGAAGCATGGTCCAAGGCCAGCCATTCATAAGGAAAAGTTATTGTTAACAGCTGTAAGTTGGGTGGGATGGAGCTTCAGAGGATCTGCAGGGTGGGGCAAACAGTGTTAATGAGGTTGATGGAGTCTCAGATATGGCACCTGCCTGCTGGCTCTGTGGCTCTGGCCACCTTTCTGTCTGGGAGAAAGCTGTCCCCCAGCTCCCGAACTGACCCAGTACTTCAGTTCCTCCCTGTATGTCACGAGTGCCTTTCAAGCTGCTACTGTGGTGCGAGCTCAAAGGGAGTGAGTCTGAGTAAGTTTGTATGTGGGTTCTTTATGAGGATCTACTTGGAACTCCAGTAGTTTCTTCCACTGACTCAGTCCCCACTGGGTTTTGCAGCTAGAAGTTATGGGGACTTATCTTCCTGACACTGGAACCCTGGGCTAGGGGGCCTGGTGTTGGCCTGGGACTCATCATTCCTAAGGTATCACTCCTGAATTTTTATCCACCACACATGGATGTGAGACCAGCCTATTCCCTGTCTCTGTCCCTCTACCAGTCTGAATAGATGTGGTTTCTTTAATTCCATAGTTGTCAGCCTTCCATTCAACATGATTTCTGTTGATTCTGAGTGATCATTGTTCTATAATTTAGTTATCATTTTTATGTGATTGTGCTAGGAGGTGAGCCATGTTTACCTATGATGCTATCTTGACCAGAAGAAAAAAAATCTTAATTCTTTTAAACTGAATATCTCTTAATTCTCTTAGAATAAAGGGCAGTTCTATGTGCTCACCAATATTCTACATACTCAGGTCCTTTCTTATTTTTCCAATCTCATCTTGAATCTCTTTCTCTCTCTCTTTATTCTGTCCTCTAGACACAGTGGAAATCTTTCATTTCTTTCATAGTCTACACTTCCTTCTCCCTCTGGGTATTTGCTCATGCTGTTCCTTCTCTCTGTAATATTTATGCTCTCCTTCCTCACCCGGTTAACTTCTTTTTTGCCTTTAGACCTCTTCTTGCTGTCTCTCGAGTCCAGCTACATCAGATCAGACCTCCATGTATCCCTTTAACACCACTGAACTTTTTTTTAATGGAACTTATCATGGTTTGTGAGTATGCATTCATTGTGTCACTATTTAATCAATTCTGTCACTTTTCATTTACTCTTACTGTTTTTTATAGTTCTAGTGTCTGGCACATAATAGACAAGAAACAAATAACTACAGACCAGTGTCTTCAAATTATAAGAAACTCCTGAATTGCCAGCCTCTTTTGTGCTTTGAGTGTTTAAAGTATTAACCATAATAAATGTGCAGAGGACCTGTCAGGAAATAATGAATTTATGAAATGAGGCAACACCTGCCAGATGGTGGCTTTCCTGGCCCTGGCAGGCCCCTGGCCACATGCGTGTGCACACATGCTCCCTAGCTGTGCTGCTGTGTTTCCGCCCAGAGGCAGTGGACAATACGATAGAGGGGAAGTGCAGGGGTCAGGCTGGGGCTTGAGTCCCAACTCTAATACTCCATAGCTGTGCAACATTTGTCATGTGGCTTAGCTTCTCTATTCCTCAATTTACTCAGCTGTAAAATTTCTCATTCAAAGGATTGCTGGAGATAATGGGATAATGAATCTGAAATGCCCTCCCAGCTCAGACTGGCTTGTATAAGAAAATAATTCTCCCTTCAGGGGATACTACATACCTGATAAAACAACACAGTATGTCTTTAATTAAGTTATATAATTAAAATAGCTGACTTTATGTCATGGTACATAGTTCTAAACATTCACCCATATTAATCCATTTTAAATTCACAAGAGCCCTATAAAGTGAGTACTGGTATTATCAGCCTCATTTTATACATAAGGAGACTGAGGTTCAGAGAGATTAAGTAACTTTCTCAAGTTACTTAATAACTCACATAACTAATTAGTATTGGGCCAGAATTTAAACACAAATAGTTGGTTTATGCTCTTTAGACAACTACAGGGCTGGAGAACTAGCAGTAAATCATAGGCAGTGAAAAGATCACTGGATTTAAAAAGAGAAAAGTCTTGCAGCTTTACTCTTTGCTGGATGACCTTGCCAACTAGATGGGGGCAATACCCCTGCCTCCAGGGTGAGAAGCAATGAGACAAGGACCCCTGTATACACTGGACATCAGACAAATGTTGGCCCTTTCCTCTCATGGTAATCAGGCAGGTGCAATTTCTCTTTTTTTTATAACAGCATAACCTTTGAGTTTTCTAGCCAATAACATGGGCAGGATCAAGATATCTTTGGCCCTCAACCAGCTCTAGAGTTTCTCAGACAAAAATTGTTGACAACAAGCCCACATGAAGCTGGAAACTCCCAGAGGGATAACTGCACCGGCTCTGACTCTGCACAGATTTCCCCTGATGTGTACAGAGTTTCAACACATCTGAGGCTCTTAGAGAGCCAAGCCCAGGGTTCAGGAAATGCAGAGCCCAACACAGGGGAAGGGAAGGAGAGCTCTGTTTCTTTGACTATGAGGGAGTTTTGGTGATTACATTTAGCAAACAGGGCTCCAGCCACAGTACTCCTGCCCTTCAGAACTATAATGAATGTCTCTCTGGGAACCTCCTCTGCGTAGCATCATCCAGAGTGGTTTAAAAAAAATTCTGACATTGGCCCTTTGATCATCAGTCTCCCCAGTCTGTAAACGAGAAGGGTCTGCCTGGGGTGGAGGACATATACTGAACATTCTAAGCCCTAAAGAAAGATCAAGTCTGCACAGTGCCTCAGTTCCATCCACAAAAGAGAGAAAGTAACGGCTCCTACCTCCTATGGTTATTCTGAGAGTGTGGTGAACTAATAAATATTCTGAGCTTTGACAGGGCCTCACTTTTAGTAAATGGTGAGCTGTAATTGTTGTGTTAGTATAGTGGTTAAGCTGCTTGCCCTAAATCACACAGAAAAACAAGTAAAGAAATTAGAATAGGAACGAAGATCTCAGACAATGGCAAGCCCAGCTGTTTCTGGCCTGTGAAGTGCTCTGTCTGAAGTATCTAGGTCCTAGTTTCCTCTTTGTATAGTAAAAGGGCTAAGGGCTAAGTTGGTGTAATAGGATGTAGAGTGTGACAAAGCCTTCCCAACTCCCCACCCCACCACCCACTCAACCCCATGTGGTCCAGCCTTGTTACAATCCTTCTCAGCCCCTTATCCCCCTGGGTTCTTTGACCCTGACAGGCTTCCTCTAGCTGCAGAAACTCCCTGTGGGATAGAAACACACACAGGTTTTTCTGGTCAATGTTTTCCTGCAAATTCTCATGTTTTGTTAGGCAGTAGACTCTGGGTGTGGCTCCTCTCCATCAGAAGGATGTCTGTGACCCGCAGCAGTCCTGAGCCCAGGGATGGCACATCTGGCTGTATCCTGGCCTTGGTCAGCTTGGCCGGTGAAACAAGGGCACGTTCCAGGTCTGCATGATGGAGGGGAGAGGAGCCCTGTTCCCATGGGAGCGAGTGTGTAGGGGCAGCTGACACTGAGCTGGTGGAGATCTGGGCGGGGGAAGGCAGTGCAGGCTGTGGGCAGCCTGACTATGAGAGGTAAACAGAATTCTTTTCTGCCTCAGGTTAGGTTAGGATCTTACACAAGTGATTTAGCTTCTCGGAGTTATAACTTCTCTGGAAGTGAGAGATAATTGTGCCCTCCTCGTGAGGCCCTGAGGAGGATTAAGTGGGTAATTAGTGTGAAGCATCAGGCAGAGACTCAATAAGTAGCTGTTTACATATCCCTTTCCTTTTCCCTTCTACTATAAATACAGATGATGGACCTGGGTCCCAGGAAGATGAAAGAAGAAAGAAGAGTAAACGATAATAATTCAGTGTTTTTCATGCTCTATCATTTTATCTTTATGATAACCCAGGAGGTAGGGCTTATTATCCTCATTTTACATATGAGAAAACTGAGACTTGGAGAGGATAAGTACCATACCTATCGCCACAGGAAATGGGGGAGCTGGGACATGAACACAGGTCTTTCTAAATTCATCTACCACCCAAATGTCTGTCACCCATGAACTGAGCTGGCCGTTCTCGACCAAGCAGCTACGGACCAGGTCTCCTTTCTGCATTTCTGGGAGATTTTTCTTACAGCTCATAACTCTTCTCAGCAAAGTTCTGCCCCTTCCTCTCTTGGTTTAGCCTCAGCTTCACCCTTTCCTTTTGAAACCAGAGATCTCCTGTAGGCTGCCTGCTCTCGGGCATGTGAGACGAAAATGTACAGCTGGTGCAGGGAGAATGGCCCTGGCCATCCATATGCTCCTACGAAGGATGGATGCCCAGGCTGGCCTGGGCCTGGGCTTGGGGACACTGACGAACCCATCTGTGGTCTCCTCTGCTGTGCCAGTCACCCCATCTCGGTCTTCTGTCAGGCAGGGCCTGGGCCTTGCTTTGTGCATTTCCTACTCCCTCCCATTGCTCACCTGGCTCTTGATCCCCACAGTCCTCCTTCAAATAGTCTCCAAGGCCTTTCACAATCCAGCCACATCAGCTCATATCCCCTCCGTCCCCAGGCATCCCATTCTGCTGAACTTCATATCATGCCATGTCCAAGCTCTGGGTCTTCCCACATGTGTTTCTCTGTTTGGCAAGGCTGCCCACTTCTGGTCTCTCTAAATGCAAACTCCGTCATGTCCTTCAAGACCAGGGCCACTGCATGGCATGACTCTGCTATTTACATCATAGTGGGTGGAAAGGACACTACCACCTCCACCCACAACACATCCTTTCAGATGACAGGGACCCAAGTATTAGGGCAGGAGAAGATAACCATGGTATATTTGGATATGAAGTAGATAGAACTCCCTGATTTCCCCAGTTCGCCACCTCTCAAATATGTATGGGGTCTTCCAGGTTCTGGGCAAAGAAACTCAGAATCTGCGTAAGAATCTGGGAAGGTGAGGGTTGTTCTCCGGGGCAGCAAGACTGAGGTCTTCTTCATATCCTACACTTTCTGGTCTTAAGGTATCATGCAGGAATGGCCAGAGCTTGAGATGAGTGGCAAATTGCCATGGGTCTTCTATTCCATGACTGGAAAGGGATCATCTGAAATAGTCTGGGGTTTGGAGAGAAACTTCTACTGTGCTTGCAGATAACACCTGGCTTTTCCAATCACCTCACTTTCTGGGTCTTTGGTTTCTTTATCTGAAAAGTGAGGAAATTGGGTCAGGTTCTTCTTACTAATGCTTTTTTAAGTGTGGACATCCTATGAGCTGGTGATTAATACTTTTAAACATGTTTCTTGCCATTTTGGATTATGAAGCAGTACACTCTAATCAGAAAATCTGAGTAACGTGAAAAGTATAAAACCAGAAGCCAATCAAAGGCTTACTCCTCAGGGAAAAACAATATTAATGTATTGGTGTTAATTATTCTTTCCCCTGTAGTATACATTTGTGTGTTTAGGTGCTTATTTGCTTCATATACTTGTTATACAGCACTTAATAAACTTAAACTCAAGTATATTAGATTATGCAATTAAATATTATTAAAAATATTATTTTAATGGCATAAAATCTTATCATTTGATTGTTTTCATGTTGAATGTGGACACTGAAACTTTTTGTCAATATAAATAATATTATAATGAATATCCATAAACCTATGTATATACTGAAATCATTTTCTTAGTCTATTCTACTTAAAAATAACATAACTAAATTAAAGTATGAGATTTATTTTTAGGTTTTCAACATATAATAGCCACATTCTTCTCAGAAGAGTTATATTAAGTGACAATTCTGCCAGGAACATGTGAGAATGTGAGTGACAACTTGACTGGAATCTCAGCATTGGGTTTGATATTTTAAAATAATTGTGTCAATTTGAAAAATGGTATGTCATTGTTTTAACTTGCATTTCTGTTGTTACTTGTAAGGCTAATATTTTTCACCTAATAATTGTCCATTTTGATTTATTTTTAAAATAAACTATGAATTTCTCTCACTTTTTTGAGTATTCATCTTTCCATTTCTTATTGATTTTTGAGAACTCTTTGTTGATTTTAAGATTCAAAATCAACCCTTATTGATTTTGGGGAGGTCTATTCTATTAGTTATCGTATCCTTTGCCTTTCATATATGTGACATATAGTTTCTGCATTTATTATGTCTATTGCTTCTGCTTATGGTGAGTTTTAACAAAGTTCCAATTTTATGAAGAAAAATTTATCAATTTTTATAGTCTTTTTCCTTGTATTTATGTTTAGAAAATCTAGCTCTACCTTGAGATGTCTGCTATAATTTATTATAGTTCATTTTTATGTGTATAGCTAATTTAAATTTAATTCACATATAAAATAAAATGGGAATCTATCTAATAATTAATAAATAGCATCAGGTTTGAAAAATATTAATTAAGGCTTCCTTTCAAAAATGATTTGGAATAAAGTCTCTATTACATATTAAAGGTTTATACATAGGAAGTCCAATTTTTATGCTTTCTGTCACATATGTGCATTTTCTTATTTTGTAATACTGTCCCTTCCTCAATTATTATAGTTTTATAATAATTTTAATTACCTGGAATTTTGTTGTCCATAATTTTTTCTTTAAAAAATTCTTCAGCTATTTTTACTTCTTTGGTCTTTCAGATGAATTTTAACATCAGTTTGTTTAGTTTCTCCTTCAAACTACCATTGACTGTATTTTGAAATTAAATTAAGTTCATATGCAAATTTGAGGTGAATTTAAATTATTTTATTAGGGAGTCTTTTTAACTAGGAGGATACATCTTCCTTTATGCTCTCAAGTAGTGTCCAAGTTTTTTCTTATCTCTCCCGCCTGTTTTCTCTTAAATTCATTCTTATATATTTTCTAATTACTGTAAATATGATCATATTTTTATTACACTTTCTCAGTGGTTATTATTTCGTACTGATTATTTAGCATTAAGCAATCAACTAACAGTATTAATGTAGCTTTAGGCGATAGCATACAAATCAAATGTAAATAGCATTTCTTCTTTCGTAGTGGTGTGAGGAGGCAGGGAATTCAGTTCTATTCCTACTCCTAAAGTCCATCCACCAAGGCATCAAGTATTCATTCCTGCGTATATTGCGTGCCTTCCTTTTGTACCGTGCTGTGCTTGGCAGTGGCGCGTGCTCACTCACTGGCACCTTATAGTCTCACCTTTCAGAGTTTGTCCTTCAGTTTGTCCTCTGCCCCCTTATGCCATAATGAGAGGTTGAGTGTATGCATTAATAACACTTTCTGGCAGCTGCCTGATTCTTATTTGGAGGTTTCCCGGATTTGGCTGCGTGAGCTTCCATTTTAATTAGCTTCTCAGGGGGTGTTTGCACAATTCATAAGACAAATAAAACTGCTTTGGAAGCCAGAAGCCCAGCGCATAGTGTCCTGGTCTCCTGAATGAAGCTCTCTGGAGCAATGTTTCTGGGAAGGGTGATCTAAATTGTGACAGGGGAAATGGTGCATTTGGCTCAGCTCACTCACACTGTGGATCAGAGACTTGGGCTGTTGCTGGAAATTAGTACCATGCTGAGCCATATTGGAAACGTAAGAGAAAAAAAAATCAGTAATAGAGATCCTGTCTTTATTTAAATTTTTATATTTTGTTAATTATTGACTTTTTTGTATTAATTTTTATTCTTTGAACTATTTTATTAAAATGTTTGTTTTTATTATTTGTTATTAATTCATATTTAATTATATTACTTAGCTTTTTGGCATCCTCTGAAAATTTTGCATCTGAGTCCAGTACCTCACTCTCTTTCCTGAAGTCCTGACCCCGCTGGAAAAGCCTCTGTAGTGGGTTTTATTGTGGACCCCAAAAGATGTGCCCACCTTCTAGGCTCCAGAATCTTTGAATTTGACATTATTTGGAGAAAGAATCTTTGCAGTTATAATTAAGGATCTCAAAACGAGGTCATCTGAATTATCTGGGGCAGACCCTAAATGCAATGACAGGAATCCTTTTAGGAGGCTAAAGAGATGACACAGACACACACAAGAGAAGGTCACGCGAAGATAGAGCCAGAGACTGGAGTTGCTCTTCCACAAGCCAAGGGACAACTGGAGTGACCCAAAACTGGAAGAAGAAAGAAGGATTCTTCCTTAGAGCCTTGGGAGAGAACATAGCCCTGCCAACTCCTGATTTTAGAGTTTTGGCATCCAGACTATGAAAGAATAAATTTCTGTTGTTGTAAGCCACCAAGTTTGTAGTCATTTGTTTCAATCACCCTTGGAAATTTACACAGCCCCAAGTGTGCTGGTGAAAAATTTGTAAGCCAGATTGGGGAGAAACCTTCACTCTCATGCCCAAGCAGGGGCAGCTGCAGGTGTTCCAAAGAGTGTAGAGAGGAATGCAGGCCCCAAGTTAAAAGTTAAAGACAGTTTCTGGTGGGCTAAATATGTGCGTATATAAATTGTTGTTGATTTATCAAGTATTTAGTTAGATGGTGTATGCCCCCCAAACATGTATACATGTATGCCAAGCACAGAGGTACATGACTTAACTCAAATCTTAAATGACAGAACTAAATTGTGAAACAATTCTTATCAGCTTTTCCTAGAATACTTGCCATGTCTCTTCCATCTCCTTAAGGAGATCTAACAAAAGCTCTTCTCTGAGATTTCATAATACTTTCTGTTTTCTTCCAGCATGGGATTTTCCTCACTGCTGAAAGTTTCTCTTGCCTGCCTCCTCCTCCCATTGACTGTGTATGTGTGTATGTATGTGTGTGTGTGTCTGTACACACACTAGGGTCCAGAATTTAAGGAGCACCAAAAAACTAAGTAAGGTAAAGTAAATATATAAGTAAGCTGTTTTTCAGAACAGACCCCAAATAATATTTTGAGGAAAACAATCAAGACCCTCCCCCCATGTTAGATGTGTCTAATCAGGCCATGAAATTTTAAATTTAGAAGACTTTTAACAAGCAGAACCCCCTCCCTAACAAAAAAAAAAAAAGCAAAACAAACAAGAGGGCAGTAGTGTGTGTAGTAGGTGAGCTTGCAGACTCTGGGTCTGAACTACTGAGTTTGTGTCCTACCTCTATTCCTCATTAGCTTGCCTCCTAGTTCTCTCAACTATGTGCAAACCTTCAACAAATTTTACTGTTTTCCTGTTCCTCAAAACTGATTTTATTAGCCAATGTACACAAGCTTTAATAAATTTTAGTTATTGTTATTATTATCCATTGAATATAAAACTTTGAGTAATGTAGCACTGTCCACAATATGTTGGTAAAAAAAAAGTATTTCTAGGAAAATGAAGATACTGAAATTATATAAAAAGTTGTTAGCTTTAAGCTGGGTGTCAAAGGTTTGCTGGTCAAAGTGATAACATTGGTTTTGACCTAATTGGTCTGAAGATGTTCTTCTTTATACACACATGTAATAAGCCCTACGTAACACTCTTCACACCTGTACTACAGTTGTTATTTACTTTTAGATATATTATAAACTCCATGCTAAAGTATTCTTAGTTTTGCTTAAGAAGTCAATTAGCTTCTAAAAAGATTTTTAAAAAGAAAAATGTATATATTTAATTGTATAGTTACTATTTTGGGTGCTCTTCATTTCTTGATTTAGATCCAAGTTTCCATTTTGGTTCCCTTTTGCTTGAAGATGTCCTTCAACCTCGCTTGTGCTGTAACTCTGCTGACCAAGCATCTTTCACTCTGTGTGGGTCTGCGGAAGCCTTTGTTTCTTCTCCATTTAAACAATATCCTGAGTCTTTTTTATTATTTTTTAAAATTTTATTTTTTAATTACAGTTGACAGGCAATATTATTTTATATTAGTTTCAGGTGTATAGCACAGTGGTTAAGCAATCATATAATTTACAAAGTGTTCCCTGTGCTACTTCGAGTACTCATCTGGCACTGTACATAGTTATTATAGTTATTATTGACTGTATTCCCTATGCTGTACTTTACCTCTCCATGACCATTTTGTAGCTGCCGATTTGTATTTTTTAATTCTTTCATCTTTTTCACCCAGTCCTCAAAACCCCTCCCATCTGGCACAACCATCAGTTTGTTTTCTGTATCTATGAGTCTGTTTCCGTTATGTTTGTTCATTTATTTTATTCTTTAGATTCTACATGTAAATAAAATGATATGGTATTTGTCTTTCTCTTTCCGACTTAATTTACTTTACAAAAAAACCTCTAGGTCCATGTATGCTGTCACTAATCACAGAGTTTAATGCAAATTAAACCCACAATGAGATATCACCTCATACCTGTCAGAATGGCCATCATTAATAAATCAACAAATGTTAGCAGAGATGTGGAGAAAAGGGAACCCTCCTGCTGATGGGAATGCAAATTTGAGCAGCCACTATGGAAAGCAGTATAGAGGATCCTCAAAAAATTAAAAATGAAACTGCCTTAAGACCCAGCAATTTTATTTCTGGGTATATATCTGAAGAAACCCAAAACACTAACTCAAAAAGAAATACGCACCCCTATGTTCACTGCAGTATTATTTACAGTAGCTAAGCTATGGAAGAAACCCAAGTGCCCATCTGTAGATAAGTGGATAGAAAAGTTGTGATACATATATATAACAAAATGTTACTTGGCCATGAAAAGAATAAAATTATCGTAATTTTTGAACAGTATTTTTACATGGTATAGAATTCCTAGCTAATGATTTTTTTCTTTCACTAAAGATGTTTTTTTCCTGATCTTCTTGCTTCCGTCATTTCTGACAAGAAATCTGTTGACATGATTACCTTTGTTACTCTGCATATAATATGATTCCATGCCCTACCTACCCTTGGCTGCTTTTAAGATTTTAAGATTTTTTTAAAAACCACTTGGTTTAATCAGTTTGAGTATGGTATGCTTTGATGTAGTTTCCTTTAAGTTTCTTGTTTTGGGCCTTTATTAAGCTTCTTACATTTTTGGAGCTATAGTTTTCATAAAATTTGGAAATTTTCCAACATTTATTTTTTAAAAGATTTTAATAATCCCCCCTTCCTCAGGGACTCAAACTATACATTATTAACCTCCTTGAAGTTGTCCTAAAGCACAATAATAATTGCTTCATTTCTTTTTTATTCTCATTTTTGTTTCATTTTGAATACTTTTCATCACTATGTCTTTAAGTTCAGTAATCTTTTCTTCTTTAATGTCTGATCTGCTCTTAA
Source organism: Trachops cirrhosus (assembly GCA_028533065.1). Taxonomy (NCBI): domain Eukaryota; kingdom Metazoa; phylum Chordata; class Mammalia; order Chiroptera; family Phyllostomidae; genus Trachops; species Trachops cirrhosus. Next base: position 43,856,684 of record CM052542.1, on the reverse strand, counting down.
TCTTATTGTATTTTTATATATTTTTATCTCTACTTAAAATTTTGAACATATGAATACAACTTCAATTATATTCCTAGCTCTTCATTTTAACATTTCTGTCAGTTCAAAGCCAGTTATGTTTGATTGATTTTTCTACTTATTATGGGCTGTATTCTCTTCTTTTCATGACTGGTAAATTTTCATTATATGCCATACATTCTGAATTTTACCTTGTTTGGTGTTGGAAAATTTGTATTCCTATAAATATTCTTGAGCTTTATTCTGTGCTGCAGTTAGGTTGTTTGGAAACAGTTTGATCCTTTTGGTCTTGCTCTTAAATTTTATTAGAAGAGCCTACAGTAGTTCTCAGTCTAGGCTAATTATTCCTTACTGGAGGCAGTCCTTCCTGACTATTCCAACTAATACCTCATGAATCATGAAATTTTCCAGTCTGGCTGGTAGTTTCAGGTACTCTTTCCAGCTTTATGAGAGCACAGGATACTGTTATCTCTTCTCTGTTCCAGTAATTCTTACCCTTGACTTGGGTAGTTTTCTCATAAATATATGCTGATCTCTTTTTTCATGAAGTATGAAGTGCTCTATTTTCTGGTATTCCATCCTGAGAATTCTAGCCATCTTGTTCTCCTCTGACACTTAGCTCTGTCTCTTCAACTCAGAAGTCATCTGGGTTCTGTTTGGACTATTGCTTTCTATGACATGACTTGGAAATTTTCTCAAGGACAAGTTTTGGGCTAAACACTTGTTTTTTGAAGTGACAGACAGCACTCTCCTTTGTTGTACTAGACTAACATCTAGTAGAGTGATTTTCAACTTTTTAATCTCGAAGCACATATAATCTAATTACTAAAATTCTGCAGTGCACCAAAAGTATGCATTTTTTGCCAGTATCTAAGGGAAAAGAGTTCAGTGTTCCTGACTAAACAAGTACAGCATGTTTTAAAAGTCCTTGTGGCCCACCAGTGTGCAGCAGCACATGAATTAAAAATCACTGGTCTAGTGTCTTGTGAACCATTATATCATATTTTATCAGGTTTTACTCTTTTAGTTATTTCATGAGAATGGTAAACCCTGTTTCTATTATATTAACTGTAAATAGAAGTCTAAGATTGCCTTTTCAAATTTCATACGTGCAAGTGCCTGCTAAAGTCTGATTCTGAATCTGTATTCTGTAAAAAAGAGGTATTCTGATGGATACTCCTACTTACAAACCAGAGGATTAGATCTTTCTGCTTAAAGTGTTGTTCATGTATCAGCATCATTGATCTGGGAACTTGCTAAAAAAAGCAGAATTTCAGGTTTCACCCAAGACCTACTGATTCAGAAGGTGCATTTTCATAATATCTGCAGTTTCAAGTTTGAAAACTGCCAAACTGGCTAATTTAAAAGTTCCCTTCTAACTCTAAAATTCCGTCTGTGAAATAGACAAGGTGTTTTCTAAGAGAGCAAGGTATGTTGTGGGAAAGTTGTAGTATGTTAAACACATACTTTTCTAGGGTAGATTTGTCATATTAGCTACAAAAGACCCAAAAAGAGCAAAATAAAAGAGCTAAAAAAGGCAAAAGGACAAATAATTATTCACTTGACTTACATTTATTTTTGCAATTATTTGATTAATGTCTATATGGTATATGTATTTCTTTTATTTTTCAGCAATCTAAGAGTTTGGCACATGTCAGGCTTACGGTAATTTTTGATTGACTGACTGACCAACAAAATGAGGAGTTAGATATGCTGTCAAGGCATTTTCAGGGGCATTTTTATGCCTCTGAAAGGGGTAGTTTACATATGGAGAGCTCAAAAGGGGCAGAATAATTTGACTCAGGAGAGGGCTCACACTACCTAAGAAACATTAATATTCAAAAGAATTTGGTAAAGGGTATTCTTAGAAATTTTACCCAATAATTTAATAAACAGTGTTTATAAATTCGGAAATCAGGAAGGGAATTACAATTCCATGTAATTGCAGCCAAAGAAAATTAGCTTGCTGTTGAGGAGGAAATAGTAGGCAGTTCTAGAGAAAGTGATCATGCCAACTCCTAATTTGCAATAGCAGAGAAAACAACTCTTGGGGCAGCAGCTTTACATACAGAAGATCCTAGACTTTAGGGTCATGCAGATCTCAGTTTGAAGGTCTGCTTTTCAGCTGTCCAATGTTTGACTTAAATCACTCCTCTAGTCTTCTCTGGCCCTCCATCTTTAAAACAGAGTTGATGGGGATGGCTGTGATAGTGATTACAACACTGGTAATGTTTTTGGAGCTGGTGGCACATAACTTGGATTCCAAGGACTCTTCCTGATAATCAAATGCAGTGACGCCTATGAATAGATACTATAAAATCCACAGAGTGCTATGAAGATGGCCATTTTTTCTGGATTTTAGGAAGCAAATGAGAAAATTTCATGTGACTGTACAAGGACACTCTCTGAAAAGTTCAAGTTGTAAATAATAGTTATAAAAATGGAGGAAGAGATGCCCTGGCTGGTGTGGCTCAGTGGATTGAGTGCCAGCTTGTGAACCAAAGAGTTGCTGGTTCAATTACCAGTCAGGGCACATGCCTGGGTTGCAGGCCAGGTCCCCCAGTAGAGGGCATGTGAGAGGCAACCACACATTGATGTTTCTCTCCCTCTCTTTCTCCTCCCTTCCCCTCTCTCTAAAAACAAATAAATAAAATGTTTTTTTTAAATGGAGGAAGAGGAACAACTTTTCCTGAATGAATACAAAAGTTTGGGACCATAAGAGAAGAGTCAAAGTCCACTTTGTGAACACGAGTATATGCTTAGTAAGAAATCAATGAGAATAAGCTAGGTGAAAAGTTGCTGAGGACAATAGAGGAGTATTCAAAGCTCTGATGAAAATCAAGTCAAACAAAACACACAAACACATGTGAACAAAATAAAATTCAGGAAAGGAGTCTCATAGATTGGGCCCATAGCGTAGAAGCAACATGACTGATGGGAAAACTTGAGCCTAATAATTGTTCCTTCCTATCTTCTCTTTCTTTCCTAGCTCCCCATTTTTTTATTCTTCTCAGGGAGAATGAACTTCATGCTGAAAAAACAGGAGAATGAATGGTCTTCATGATGTAAAGGGGAGAAAAACTGTCAAACAAATAGAAACTTTCAACACTTAACTTCCTGTCCCATGCTTGATTTTTTCCCCTTTCCATCAGATCCAAAAAGTAAAAGTCCCCTTGAAAATCCATTTCTAATATCTGAGGATTTACCATATCTTTATATTATTTCATTTTGGGCAACAAAAGCAATTAGAAAACTCAGTTTGTCTTAATTCTGAGTCAAAATAAGCCTTTTCATACCTTCCATTGACCTGGGTATCACCCTTAGTGTAATTTAGAACAAACCTGTTTTTTACATAAAAATTATTAATATATTCAAAGGCTGTTACCCTTTCCCTGCTGCAAGTTATTTCTTTAGGATCAACATTCTCATTTCCTTTCAACAATTATGTGGTTGTGTTCCTTTAGTATTTTCTGAAAATGTTTTAACTTGATTTTAAACAAATATCCATCTTGTGTAAATGAAATGGTGAGTGAGAAAAGGCCAATCTTCTTTTGTTAAAAGAAAATCAAAGATATCAGAAGAAAGGATTTGTTTCAACTTCCCTCTACTGAGCTCACAAATGCACTCACATGTGTACCCCTCATTTTCTTATATAATAGAGAATGTGATATTTTTCCTAAAACTAATCCCTTCACCAGTGCTTTGGGCCACACCATTCTGCATTCTCAGGCAGATGTTATCAAAGCAAAGATTCCACAGTCTTCCCTCATTCTCTCTCAGTTGTCCTCTTTGTAAGTGGGCTTCTTATTTGTTCTTACTGCCTTCACTTTTTCTTAACCTTTCCTTTACTCTTTATTTACTGAAAACTGTCTATTGGGCAGTCACTCCAGTGAAAATGATCTCTCCAAGTTCACCAGTAATATGCATATTTCTATATAAAATGAATATTTTTTCTGTCTTATTTTTTGCCCTCTCTCAGCAAGATTCAGTATGGTGGGCCATATCCCTCTTAAATCGTGTTTTTCCTTTAGCCTTCTTAGACACCAGATTCTCTTGGTACACTTCCTAGTTAGTTCTTTGATTTCTCCTCCTCAGTCTCCTTTACAGGCCTACCCTTTTTATATTATCTCATTAAATAACAGAGTTCATCAGGGATTAGTCCACCCCCAACTTTCTCTTCTCACTGTGCAGTGTCACCCTAGGACATCCGATGGTTTCAAATACCCTATGTATGACCTATCGATATCTCCCAGTCTAGACTTTTTTGAGATCCAGACTGTCATATTCAACTGTCTACTTCATATCCACTTGGATGTCACAAAGACATCCCAAAATCAACACACCCAGAACTGCAGTCATGCCTCTCCCTTAACCAGGACTTCCCTGGTGTTCCTTTTTCAGAAAACAGCTTTACCACCTTTCCAGTTGTAGAAGCCCAAAACTGGGGATTTATTTTTCAGTTTTGTCCCTTTTTTCCTCTAATAAGATCTGTAAATGCAATACCTAAATAACTCCACATCCATGCATTTCTCCCTCTCTCCACAGTCCCACCCTACTCAAGATAACATCTTGTCCTGGCGTGACTGCTGCAATTGCCTATAAATTGTCTCCTGTATTTTTTATCATCCTCCAAGGATCTTCCCTCCATACTGTAATTAGAATGATCTTCCCAAAACTCAAGTCTGAGCAGATCACTTCCTTGCTTAAAATTTTCTGTGTATTCTTTTCGGATTTAAGGAGGAGCAAAGTCCTTAAAATGCCTTGTGAGCTCTTGCCTGTGCCTGCCTCCCCAGTCTCATTTCTAAAGTTAAACAGGCCTTTTGTTCAGTTTCTCAGAGGTGCTCTGCTTCCTCTGCAATAGGACTTTGGCAGAAGTTATTTTTTAGTCACAAAATGCTTTCCTCTCCTTTTCCTTATGAAGTGGCCAAGATGGTTTCTCTTAATTACTCTCAAATGTCCATCCCTTGGAGCACTTGTATCAGTTCTTAATAACACATTTACCTTTTAAAAACTTGATTAATATTTTTGTAACTGCAACTTTATTTCATGAGAGTAGGGCTTTTTCTGTACATCTCTGTATCCCCAACGTCTATGGAGGACCTGGCCCAGAGTATGAACTCAATAAACATTTGTGGAATAAATAAGAATATGGGTGGGCCTCAGCAATGCTCTTTCATATCTCTGCCCTTTTTATGTGCTCCTTTTTCCTCCTGGAATACAGCCCTTCTCATCCGTCTTCCCCTGATCCTTTTGGTCTACTGACTGCTTCAATACCCTTGAAGATTCAACCTTGGAAATTCAGCCTTCTCCTCCTATGAGAAGCATTCCTTATCCCCAACCAAAAAAAAAAGTTAGGTGCTCCACTTTTGTGTTCTTTCTGTGTACTTCTACTTTAACTCTTCTTGTAATGTTATTGAAATTTTATTCACGTCTGGTTTTCTATATCCTCCAATACATAGAGAAGACAGACAATGTCTTAGAATGGTGTCTGAAAATGTTAAGGACGCAATGAATATTTATTAATCAATGGTAGGTGCTGAAGAACCGTCATTTGAAATAATAGTCTCCCCTGTTCTTCTTCACTGCTCTTTTGGCATCTTTTCAGAAACTGTGCATTCGAGGGAGAAGACAGTTTTCCTCAGTTAGAAGGAGATAAGCCTTTAACTAAGACTGAACAAATGCCATGCTCTTCTGCTATATTTGCAAAGTAAAGCAATGAGGTGTTAGGAGAGCCTCTCTGTTCTTTATGCGGTTGCATGTCTCTAAGAATATGATTTTCCAGGGTATTGAAGGGACTTAACCAATGTGTTTTTGACTCAGAATAGGTGATCTTTTAGAAATCAGAGGGAACCCAAAGTACATCATAAATCTGGGGGTGTATGATAGATATTATCTCAATCACTAGAAAGATAGAATCTAGCAGTACAGGTTGTCCAGCATGACATCAATAGTGTGAGAACTTCTAGAACAGATTGAGATATGGTTTGTAGGTCATTTGAGAGGAAAATGACTAGCATGACTTCTCTAAGATCAAGTCATGTTACAATAGTCTCTTTTCTCAGTTAGTGCTAGTAGATTGTACCAAGGAGGCGGAAGTGCTTTAGACACCATGCGTCTGAATTCCAGAAAAGACTTTGATCACATTTTTCCTGGTTTGTGCTCACAGCTGAATTTATAGTTGACTCCCAGCCACTGGGATACTGATTAATGGACTGAGGCTGATAGATGCTGATTGATGCTTAACATGCCTCCATACCTTGTCCTGTGCAGGTTAAAATTTTTACTAACAGTGTAAATGAAAAAAAATAGAATACATTATTATCAAAGATAATAGCCACCAGTGCTGGGTGGGGAACATAGCTAATGGACTATCAGAATCACAATTAAAAATTATTTTTAGGCTAATGATAATGTTGGTTTTAGGATTAAACCAACAATATGAAGATGTTTTCTTACACATACATTATATCATTTAATCATTTTAGTAGTGTCTTAAAATTACTAATAACTTTCATATATTATATGCCTAAATGTGCTAGACTCTTTGCATAAATTATATCAGTTAGCCTTTCTAAATAATCCTTTGATATGGGTATCACTTTTCCATTTGACAGAAAACAAAACTGAAGGTCAAGCAAGTTAAGTACCTTCTCTAAGGTCTCAGAAGTAGTGGTGGAGCTGGGATTTACACTCAGGTTCATCTGACACCTAAACTGAAAACCCTCTTTCCTACACTCCACCGGTTTTTTCAGATGAAATGTATCAGTCAGGTGCAAATGCAGTACCGAGTTACAGAAACTCAGTTCTACAAGCAGAGAATAGAGGAGACATGGTTTCACAATGGTTTGCATGAAAAGGTGTAAAGGATTTGTTTGCCTATAAGTACCTTATGAATCATTGGGGTGAGTCGCCGACTTCTCTCCAAATGAATACAATCTTGGGCTATGGAACAGTATCCAGAAAAAAGGAAGGCAAGAGTCACATTGTGCTTTACCATGAATGAAACACGGTGTTTGCCCCTGGGGCACTCACCCTAAGAGCTCAGTGTCAATGTCAGCAAGCCCAGGATAATTTGACTAGGCTGATGAAGTTAAGTCATGAAAATGGTTGTAGGAACTACATTGTAGAAAACATACTACCTCCAATTATGTACAGTTAACATTTGTTAATATATACTATGGGCCAGACACTATTCTAAATATTTTATAGCCTTAACTCATTTAATCTTTGTAATAATATTTGATATAGGTACTGTTATTATTATTTCTATTTTACAAATAAGAAAATTGAGGCACTGAAAAGTTATATAATTTTTCTGAAGGTCACATAGTCACAAACTCTGAAAGTTGGCTCCTGTTTTCAACAGGGACAAGAAATTAGAAGAGGAGTTATATATGTTATTTGGCTATGGAAGGAAAAATGTAAACAAGAGAGTGTACTTTAGAAGAGTACAGTTTGATTCCATCTCAAAAACTTAACCATTTACATCATCTCCATAGACTATTGCTGTGTTCTCTGTCACTGGAGGCTTTCCATCAGGCATATTTCTGAGGCATTCTGCAGCACTGGAGGAGGGTGGGCTGAGGAATTGACTCCCTTCCTTCCATCCAGTGAGCCTGTCAGTGTCAGCACAGTGCCATGTGGGTGGGTTGGAGGGAGAGCAAGTACTCTCTTAGAATCTTGAGATATATGTAACAAAATCTGGATTAACTATAACTTCATTTACAGAACCCTAAATGAATCAAAATGTATTGCTGCATTATGCTTTTTAATGACAAACAGTGAGTTTTTAAAAGCATGTTAATGCCATTTATGCTTCCATCCAGGAAAAAAAACATGCACCCATACAGTGAAGATTTATTGAGCACCTTCTGTATATAACACTATACTGATACCATCTTTTGCTGTTCACTCCATTTAATTATGAGAAAATTTAGGCTCAGAAAATTTAAGTGACTTGCCCCAATTCCCACAACTAGGAAGAAACAGAGCAGGGCCCAGAACACAGATTTGTCAGATCTCACTTCCCCCAGCATATCCTACTCCTTTCCCAAGGGAATCAGGTAGACAGATATATTTCACAAGTAATTTCAATAATAGGATTTTTCTACCTTGTGTATTGGGTCATTAGCTCAATAAACATGACAGGACACTCTTTTCACTTAGGGCCTGCAGAGTGTTTACAAGGGATACAAAGATTTGAAAAGAAACAAAACAAAATTCATTGTCCTACCTTGGAGGGGCTGGGTGTTGAGTGGGGAGACAGATCTGAAAACAGATCATTGCAATCTAGTGAGCGAAACTGGAAGTCAGCTTGCCGCCATATGCATTCTTCTCATCTTCCTGTTAATGAGGGTTGTAGTGTCATCAACGCCCAGATTTATTTAAAAAAATGTTTGAACACAGACTCTGAGTCAGGCATGATGCTAGCATTGTGGAAACAGGGCAAAGTAACAGACAAAACCTCTGCCCTCACAGAGGTTAAAGTTGCTTGATTTCATGTGAATGTTCTGGCATGACTCTTCTTGATATTCCCATGTAGGAAACTAGAGAAATGGTGGAGTAACATATTACTTGGACATTAGGTTAGAAGTCAATGATAAAGATAAAAATAGAATATAAACAAAAATACTATTGAAAAGAGCTGCATTGGACAGGACGTTGTATGTCAAAGCATCCAAAACAGCCAGTTTTATTATCCCCCAGTGTTGTAACAGACCACTTTTTATTTGTTTTTATTTTTACCAAAGCACCACACAACATAATTGCCTTGTTTTGAGGGTCCACACTTTGCAATAAAAACATATCTTTAAAATCTCACTCAGCAAACACAGTGAGAGGCATGCAGGAACTGAGACGGAGTGAGGGAGTAGCACCTCTGTGTGTTTCCGCTCATGCTCACTTCCCCGCTTGCTCTTGGAGCTCTGAACTGTGGAGAGACGTGAGAGCTGTTTGGGCTGAAGCAGGAAACCTAAAGAGCGCTCTCAGGCAACAAAGGGCCTGGTAGACTTCCTCTATCAAAGATATGGAAAAGAATTTTGCCCTTGTGGGGATGGGATAAAATTTGAGGGGAAATTAAAAAAAAAAAGAACAGGAGGGTCTTATAAGATCACTCTGCTCAAGAGTCCAAGTTCCAACCACTGAGCAGAGCCAGAGGGCCACACTGAAGCATCAACGCAAACCAGGCAGAGGGCACAGGCAGGGCTGGGCCAAGAGGTGGGGGTGGCTTGAGTGCCACGGGGGTCCATTTGATGTTTGTTTTCTCACTCACCTGTCAGAAAGTTTGTGAATGAGCTTCCCATTTTTACTGGGGAAGATATAGCAAGATAGAAAATGTTCTAATATCTAAATTTCTGGGAGAGCAATGTATACGTGTATATTTGCACAAATAACTTTTGAGAAGCTCTTTGGTTTATGAAGTGAGATTTCCCCAAATCATGGGCCACCAACAAAAAACAAATGCTAACTATGGGGCAAATGCCAGGAAAAATAACTGATTTTGCTCCTGAGAGGCAGGTTCAATGAGCTGAAAGATAAAGTGAAAAGGAGAAAGGGAATGAGGCACCTGTGTGGTGGCAGAAAGCAGCATGCTGTTGAATGGGACCTCCCAAGACCCCCCTGTACTTCCAATAAAAATCTAAAAACACAAAATGCTTGAGGTAGGCAGATTTCTTGAGGAATCTACTGAAGGGATATATTTAGGGTCGGGGATGAGTTAGGGTAACACAGGGTTAGCCCACATGGACACACGGGCCAAGTGCATAGGGAGCCTGCTCATTGAAATGATTAGGACTCTCAGAACTCTGTCCTGAGCTTCAGACTCATTCATCTAATGGCCTTCTCAGCATCTCCAACCAAAACCTGATCCTCTCCCAATGCTCTCCCATCACAGGAAGCATTCCCATCATTCATAGGTTGCCAAGGTCACATCCTTGGGATCTCTCTCACTCTTTTTCCTGTGCTGCCAGTTTCAAATGCATCAGCCAATTCTGTTGGCTCTGCTAAAAATTACATCACAAATCTTCCAACTCTCATCACCACTAAACTTGTCAAGTGCCTGTTACTTCAGAAGACCATTACAGTGGCCTCCTAATTGGTTTCCCTAATTCTATGTATGTAATATAGTTTATTTTCCTCACAGAATAATCTTCTAGACATGTAGATCTGGTCATATCCGCCCCCTGCTTAAAACTGCCCAATGATTTCCAATAGCCCTCACAATAACCTAAGGACTCTTTGTGACCTGGCTGCCAACCTTATTCACCACTCCTCTTCCTCACCTGGATTTCTTGTTGTTCACTGATGTTGACAAACCCACTACATTTTTAGAGGCCTTATATTTTCTGCACCCCAGTCTGGGCCGTTAATAGTCGGGGAAGCTGGGATTCCAAGCCAGGCAGTTGAACTCCAGAGCAAACCCCATAGCACATATCATACTATCTGATACTGTATTATTTATATTTTTTGTTTATTTGGGTTTTTTCTTTCCTACTAAAACATAAACTTCAGAAGAGTAGGGACTTTTTGGGTGCCTTACACAGTTCCTGGCACACAATGGGCACTCTAATTCTTTTGGGAAGGGATGAAGTTTTAGCTGACATCTGTGGTACAATGGCTAACACTCAAGCACTTTAGATGCATTATTTACTAGTCTTTGCAAAAACCTCATAAAACAGTTACTATTATTTTTACTGTTTCAATGAGGAGGAAACAAACTGTAGCTTGAAGAGGTGAAGTATTTGCCCACCATTACACAGCTAGAAAGTAGAATGGCAGGGATTTGAACTGGAATCTGTTCACTATCTGAGCCTAAGTTCTTAAAACTTGGGCTATGTTTTCTGTGACCCTGAAGTCCTGCTTTCTCTTCTCCTTGATCCCTCTGTGTAGCACTGAGCTATACCAAGAAAGTAGTTAAAATGTTTGAAGAACTCAGACCTGAAGAAAACAAAAATTCCCCTATAACTGGATAGTACCTGTTCAAACATACAGTCTATCCTTCTGATTTTGGAGAGAAGATTGAGGTGCAGAGAAATTGAATGGGTGTCTAAGGTCCTGATCTTGCAGACAAAGCCCTGTGCTAGGAAACAGGAATCTTCAGGTGAGTGACTGTGTGTTACAGGTTGACTTGTTTCCACCCACTCAAATGTGTATGTTGAAGTTCTTACACCCAGTGTGTTACCTCAGAATGTTACTTGATTTGGAAACAGGTTTGTTGTAGTTGTAATTAGTTAAAAGGATGTCATGCTGGAGTAGAGTGGTCCCTTAACTCGATGTAACTGGTGTCCTTATAAAACGGGGAAACTTGGACACAGGCCTGCACACAGAGAGACAGAGAACTCCAGGTGAGCATGAAGACAGAGATGATTGCCAGGAATCTCCAGAAGTTAGGGGAGAGGCAGGAATAAGTTTTCTGGAAGGAACTGACCCTGACACTACTATGACCTTGGACTTCTAGCATCCAGACTGTGAGAAAATAAATTTTGGTTGTTTATGCTACCCTGTGTGTAGCACTGGACCATGGCAGCCCTAGGACACTACTATACTGGGTGATATTGTGCAGGTCACTGGTCATCTCTGGGCATCAGCTTCTATATTTATAAAAGGAAAGGAATGAATCAGATGATCTCTGATGAATCTTTGTTCCAAAATTGTATGGCTTTATTATTCCAGGGTTTGGAGACCAACACCTTTTTAGCTTTGAGAGCCTTAAACATATGGCTGCATTTTATACTTACACAAAACCACTTGATTTGAATCAGTTTGACAAATTCAGGTATTGGACTGGGCACAGAAAGTTCAACAGGGATAAGATTTGGCTTCTAACTTCAATAGTCTTTTGGAAAAGACAAAAACCTAACTTAAACATATAGTCATAGGAGTTAGTAGTTAAAACACAGACGTGGGGAGGACTTCCGGCCAAGACGGAGACCACTATGCCTCCTCACACAACCAAAAGAAGGACAGCAACAATTTAAAAACAAAAAACAACCAGAACTGACAGAAAATTGAACTGTATGGAAGTCCAACAACTAAGGAGTTGAAGAAGACATATTCATCCAGACTGGTAGGAGGGGCAGAATCAGGCAGCCAGGGCAGAGAGGACTCACGGCAAAGTGGCGGCTGGTGGACTTAGCGAGTCGGCGGATTATAGAATGGGGCGTGATGCACAAGGTGGCTGGCGGACATGGCGGTCCCACATTCGCGTGCAGATAAACCAGGCAAAACTGGGGAGCAGGACACACCTCGCAACCTAGGGTCCCAGCACAGGGAAATAAAGCCTCAAACCACTGATTGAAAACACCTGTGGGGGCTGAGGTGCCTGGAGAAACTCCCAGCCCCACAGGAGAGTTCGTTGGAGAGACCCACAGGGTTCTAGAACATACACAAGCCCACCCACATGGGAATCAGCACCAGAAGGGCCCAATTTGCTTGGGGGATGTGGGGGAAGTGACTGAAATCCAGCAGAGAGCAAAGCAAGTGCCATTGTTCCCTCTCAGACCCATCCCCCACATACAGCCTCACAACTGGGTTGCCCTGGTAAACACCTAAGGCTCCACCCCTCACTATGTAACAGGCACAGCAAGACAAAAAAAAGGCTCAAAATGAAAGAACAGATCAAGATCAAAGCTCCAGAAAAAATACAACTAAGTGATGAAGAGGTCGCCAAACTATCAGATGCATAGTTCAAAACACTGGTAATCAGGATACTCACAGAATTGGTTGAATTTGGTTGCAAATTAGATGAAAAAATGAAGGCTAAGCTAAGTGAAATGAAGGAAAATGTACAGGGAACCAATAATGACAGGAAGGAAACTGGGACTCAAATCAGCAGTGTGGACCAGAAGGAAGAAAGATACTTCCAATCAGAAAAAAATGAAGGAAGAAGAATTCAAAAAATAAGGAGAGGCTTAGGAAACTCCAGGGCATCTTTAAGTGTTCCAACATCTGAATTATATGGGTACCAGAAGGAGAAGAGGAAGAGCAACAAGTGGAAAAGTTATTTGAACAAATAATAAAGTAGAACTTCCTCAATCTGGCAAAGGAAATAGACTTCCAGGAAGTCCAGGAAGCTCAGAGAATCCCAAAGAAGTTGGATCCAAGGAGGAACACACCAAGGCACATCATAATTACATTACCCAAGATAAAAATTAAGCAGAGAATCCTAGAATCAGCAAGAGAAAAGGAGGTAGTTACCACAAAGGAGTTCCCATCAGACTGTCAGCTGATTTCTCAAGGAAGACCTTACAGGCAAGAAGGGGCTGGAAAGTAGTATTCCAAGTTATGAAAGACAAGGACCTACATCCCAGATTGCTCTATCCAGCAAAGCTTTCATTTAGAATGGAAGGGCAGATAAAGTTCTTATCAGATAAGGTTAAGTTAAAGGAGTTCATCATCACCAAGCCCTTATTATATGAAACGTTAAATGGATTTATCTAAGAAAAATAAGAGAAAAAACATGTACAGTAAAATGACAGCAAACTCACAATCATTAACAACCACACCTAAAACAAAAACAAAAAGAAACTAAGCAAACAACTAGAACAGGAACAGAAGCACAGAAATGGAGATCACCTGGAGGGTTAGAAACAAAGGAGTGGGAGGGGGAGAGGGGGGAAAAGGTACAGAGAATAAATAGCATAGATGGTAGGTAGAAAATAGAGATGGGGAGGGTAAGAATAGTATGGGAAATATAGAAGCCAAAGAACTTATATGTATGACACATGGACATGAACTAAAGGGGGGGAATGTGGGTGGGAGGGGGAGTGCAGGGTAGAGGGGAGTGAAGGGGGAAAATGAGACAACTGGAATAGCATAATCAATAAAATATATTTTAAAAAACAAAAAAACACAGAGGTGGGCAAACATAGTTTTACAGTTGTGAGTACGTGAAACACAGAGTTTATTCTTGCATTATTATAATAATAACCTGAATGCCTTTTTCCGTATGAACAACTGTAAACCACCTTTGCCAACCACTGTATTTCTTAGACCTTTGTATATCAATTCATGTAATTCTCATATAACCCTCTATAAGGCAGGTGTTACTATAATTTTCCCTAATTTACAGATGATAATGCAGAGGCATGGGGATATAAGTGCCTTGCCCAACGTTACACAGCTAATTAGTAGCAAAGCATAGGCTATTTGGGGAGTTCAGGGTAGAGTCCTTATCTCAACCTTGGAAATATCGGAAGCTTCCTGTTAGGGGGTCACCTGATCTGAGTGCTGAATGATGTGGGAGGTAACCAGGTTGGAGAATTCTTGGTGAGGGATACAGAATGCACAAAGCATGGGTTTATAAATGAGATTTGCCACCCATCCTACCTCATCTTGGATCACAGGTTTTAAGGCTCATATGATAGTAATTTGATCAGTAAGTAAGACTTAGGGCTCAGAAAGGTAGCAATGGAATAGTGGGAAAAGGCCTGGGTTTATTTATCCCCATTTGACAGATTTATGGTCCTCATTTTACTGAAGTCCAGGCAGTAGGTGACTTGTCTAAGGTTGGGCAGATAGTAAATGGAGGAGTTAGGATTTGAACCTAGGCCATGTGGGAACAGACCCCATGTGACAAACCATACTCTTTCACTTGGACTTTCTAAGGCTTTCTTCAGTGGACTTAGAATTGCTATGACCGCCCCCTACAACTTAATTGTGTCAAAATAGGCCTGTGGGAATATGTCACAGAAATGCCATCCTGTGTGTGTACATGTGTTCACACATGTGTACATTTCTTTTCAACTCTGCCAGTTCCAGAGTCTATAAATCAGTCTTAGGCTCCTGGGTATTTTGTTAAGCACAAATTGATCACCCTTAGGCTTGGCAAAAATGCTATAGCCTAATGCTGTAGACTGCTTCACAGTCGCTCCCTGCCATCACAAAGACTGACATGCCATCACAGGTAGGAGATGGTTACATTTATGGCCTATGTTCTAGAACCAGGTGATTAACTTCCTTCATTGTGGTTTTTCTGGGAACATAATTGTGGTTTAGTACCCTGGAAAGCAAGTGGTGGGGAACAATAGCAGATTGCAAACCCCTGGAGTGTGGAGTTCTATCTTTTTCATCTCTGACCCCTACTGTCATCTCTGTATCAGAACCAGTGTCTGGCCATGGCAAGTGCACAGGGTCTGCAAACAGTTGCTATGATAGAAAGCTACTGTGGTGTGAATGTTTGTGTCACCCCAAAATACATATGTTGAAATCCTAACTCCCAAAGATGATATTAGGAGGTAGGATCTGTGGGAGCTGCTGAAGTCATGAGGGTGAAGCCTCACGAATGGGATAAATGCTCTGCAATTCCAGATAGAACTCTAGTCCCATCTCCCAAGTGAGGACACAGCAAGAAATCACCTGCTAGGAACTAGAAAGTAGGCTTCATCAGAAGCCTCAATCTCAAACTTCCTGGCCTCTAGAACTATGAGAAATAAAGTTCTATTGTTTTTAAGCTATCTAGCCTGTGGTATTTTGTTACAGCAGCTTGAATGGACTGAGACCAAAGCCTTAGCTACAAGCACATTTCTTTCTTCTGGAACAGTAGTTCTCTACTAAAAACTACACATTAGATTATCTTGGGAGAATTTAAAAAATCTGCCACCCAGAGACCTACCCAAGACCAATTCAAACACATCTGAAGTGAGGATGGGGCCCAAACATCCATATTCTAAAAAAATATTTATTCCCCAAGTGATTCTCATTTTGCAGCAAGAGTTGAGAATCACTTCTCTGTAGAAAAAGACCTGCAAACATTTATGCATATTTATACTGTAGTGTAGACATTTTAAAAGGCACACCTGTGGCTATTCTAACTAATTCATTTTTGTCACTCAGTCAGTAAAAGGTGAGAGATGGTAGGGTGCAATCAGAGATCAGGGATGGTGGTAAAGTGCTATAAACATCAGCTCTGTAACCGACAGGCACACTGGTTGTGCAATGTTGGCTCACCTCCAGTGGTCTATAAAAACTACTGTAATTTCAGTTTGAGTGAGTTCTTCTATAGCAGACCCCCTTACTGGTTCACAAACCTGTACCCTGTGGTTAAAATGTCATGGGCCACCCACCGATTCTTACTTGCAACCTTCCTTACCACACTCACACTCACATATCTCAGGATAAATTTTTTAAAGCTGACTTAGAGATTTCAAGGAAACATTTAACTATTTTGCTTATGGGATTAACACAGATCTTTTCAGAAAGAAAATCTTAGGCATAGGACCAACAAGAGACCCCACGGATCACCAAGAATGCCATGAATGTCACCCAGTGCTCTGTGGAGGGCCTCGAAGAGGACTCTTTGCACCTCAGAGTCTTCATGTGTCAAATGATTGATGAAACCATTTGACTGCATTACGCTAATGTTCTGAGGTTCTACGATTCTCTTTTCTAGAGCATCCAGCCAAGCTGCAGTTTCCCTTTATTTATCTAATAGATTAAACTCTTCAGATTCATATGGTGGTTTTGTTTTCCTTCACCGGCTCCCTTCTTGCACCATTGAGCGAAGCCAACTGTTGCTAAAAAATAAAAAAAAGTGTAATGTTCCAAGCTAAGGGACTTTTTGGAAACAGATTCTTAAACTTCAGTTGTGATGTTGGCTGAGCAAACTGGTTGGTTTTCTTTTGTGGGGTGTGGTAGGAGAGAAGAGAAAAAAGATCTGCTTTTGATACGTCAGAACTAACCCGAAATAATTGGGCCTACAGTCTAATCTAATCATGCTTTTGTTTATTCACCTCATAGAAAAGTCTCTTAAGAATGCATTTGAACACAATATATAATAATAATAGTACTATAACATACATTGTGAGAAACTTTTGAAAACAATAAAATGTCCACCTGAAATAATGCAGTGTTCACAGACATACAAACCCATTGGTCATGCACGTTTGTGCCATTTCTTTAACTATGTGTCACAATGCTGAACTGAACGCATGAAATATATTTTACAAACTGAGACTGAAGCCAATAAGAGACCTAACAAGTGTTATCAGAAGCTTCACATTTGCATAATTTACTACATCATTTCACATTGTATTATAAAAAATTCACATTGTTTTATTGTTTTCTTTTTGTAAGTAATTGGAACACGACATTCCTGCTTAATGGCAGGCAGGAGGCCTTTTTGCAAAGTCAGTAGTTTGGTAACACTCAGAACCATCTGCGCGCAAATGTAGTGTTGCTTTTTAAATTGAAGCCATGATTATAGTAGAACCCAGTTGTTACCCAACTCCTGCGTACATAGAGTTGGATAGAACAGGGTGAAAACCACATCCTGTTGCTCCCCATCCCTACGAAACTATACAAAAGTAAAAGCTCATATAAACCATTTAGTATCTAATGTGAGAATCCTGTTTCCAAAACTGGTTTGTAAAGGGTTACACAATATTAGCAACTCAGACGGATAAAAGGGCAGGCCCTCTGAGTAAAAGCCCACTGGTGTCTTCACTGGCGACAGGGCCCTATGTCTCTCTCAGCGATGTTCAGGTTATATAATACACAATACAAAACATTACAAGAAAAGTTGCAACTCTTAGGCAGAGTTTTCTACACAAATTTAACACCACCATTGGCAGGCAATGTTAGATATATATAAATTAATAACTTACAAAACATTACATTATATACATTAAGTAATAAATACATGGTTATAAACAGAAATGGAGGTGTTAGCGGGAAGGCAGTGCAAGAGAGAGATGGCAGCATTGAATTGGAAATGGCATAATTGGGTGTGAGAGTAAAGAGAGGAGGGAGAGGACAGGACAGGGCTGTGCGACTCCCGGTGGCACAGGGGTTCAGGACACAATACGACACACTGCCTTTTTAGGCTGATTTTCACACAGACTGTAACTGTGAACAACACAACTACCTCTTCTTACCCCTGCATTTGTTCAACTTTATTCTGTTGAAATGCAAAAATGTAAAACTCCAGAGGAGAAAAAATACTGTTCAAAGCAGGCAAACAGAGATAAGTTGTAAGGGCAACTGTGGAGTTGGAAGAAACAACAGGGGAAGGAAGTAGAATGCGGTTAGAAGTGTATCCTTTCTATTTGCAAAAGTAACTGTAGTAAAGTGAAAGATATTGCCCAAGAAAGAAGGAAGACCATTTTCTTTCCTTTTTTTCAGAAAGAGTCAAAAAAGTTTTATGTCAGCTTGGAACGCTTATCTGTGTAGAAGCTGATACTACACTCCAGGTATTCAACAGGTATTTTTAAAGACGTGAAAATGTTTTACAAAAAAAGGCACACAGGTTGGCAGACAAAGGGACAGGTGAGCAGATTTATAAATGAACGTATTAGTTCAGTCACTAGTAGGGACAGATTCCCAAAACTTAGTGCAGAAAAATCTCTCAGTTTTGTGTCTTCTATTTTCAAGCCATTAGTCATGATCTGAACTTGGCCTCCAGTACCACATAAAGCTTCAGCTCTCCACCAGGCTTGCAAGGAAGGCAAGTCAACCGTGGAATTTCCTGAGCTGCTATTTGCTTCACGGTCTTGCACTCTGGCTCCAAACTCAAGTAACTGGAAAAGCCACACGGCCTTTGTCCTGCGCAGGCCTTGGCCCCTGGGGTGGGCTGGCCCTACCATACAGCTGGCATGCTTGTCAGGGGTGGAATGTTCATCTCCACACTGAGAGGGAGATTATGTGTCAATCGGGGACTTGTCTTCTGTGGCAATGTCTACATCAGTCTCTCCCAGCGAATCCCTATTTTCTGGGTCGATCACACAAAGTGTCTTTGTGCTGCTGAAATAGCTGTGGCCCTCTCCCTCTTTCTCAGGTCCTTCAGAATCCTCCTCTTCAAGGGTCAGTTCAAATTGAAATTTCTCCATCAGTCCCTGGCAGTCTCTGTTCTGCTCATCCAGTGGTGGGGAGGGACTCTGGGGGATCATGCTCTGATACCAGTTCCTGTTATCTTCTAATGTATCCAGAATGTCCTGGGCATCGGGCTGCACCAGATCTGCCCAGGTCTCCCACAGTGGATGGACAATGTAGTCAATGAAACCAACCTGGAGAAAAATAAGGTTACATACCTATTATTGTGATTGGCCCCTGAAAACCAAACAAGCTATCCTGGTTTCCATGCAAGAGAAAAGCAACAACAACCCAAGAGAAATAAATAATAATGGATTCCATTATTTGAGCACATACTATATGGTACGTCCTGCAATGGATATAATGTATAAATTATCACTTTTAACCCTGCAAAGTTAGTATCTTTATCCACTATTTACAAGGAGGAAATTAAGACTCACTGAGATTAAATATCTTGACAGAGGTCACAGAGCCAGTTAATGGTGAAGCTGGCACTCACTCCCAGCTTTGTCTGATTCCAAAGCCTGTGTTCGTCTCACATCTCACTACAACTGACGACTTTTCCTTTTCCGTGTGCCAGATAAGAAGTTGGATGTAACCCTGGCTGGGAATGACTTTCTCACTGTGTGGACTCTGAATCATTCTCTGAAGAAGGAAGCCCCAGGTTTAATGAGTTCTGACTCAACATTCTTTCCCTGATAACTTGAAAATATGATGCTGTTCCAAAACAAAGGGGAGTCAGCCCCTGACTACTCTGAAATTTCTCAAGTTCTGTGGACTGCTTTTCATTTGTAAATGAGTTTGGTAAAACATCGGAAAATACCTCAAGCCCCTAAACCAACAAAAGTCCCCTCTGTGGACCCATCTGCAATTGTAGGGTCTGCAGTCATTTCCATCAGGAGAAAAGAAGGGAAAATAAAAACAATTAGGCAGTTCCTGTGCTAGTGTTCCTGTGAATAACTATGAGGCTTATGGCTCTTCTATAGTTTACACAGGCCCTATGCATCCTGCCTGAGCTAGCTCTGTGGCCTTACTCTGACCTCCTCATTGTGGGACAAACAGGAAACACTGGGGGTGGGGGCAGGTTGAGAGAAAGAATAGGCACCAGTTGAATGAGAGAATGGAATTCCCCTGTCACGATTTGCAGAGCTGGAGCTTTGCAGAGCTGGAGCGATGCTGGGTTGGGATTCAGGGGAAGATGATGAGCAAGGGCAATTTACAGGCACCCACGGGACATTATGTAGCTACCTTTCCACATTACTAGAAACTTCCTTTTATTAACATTCTAGTTTTTTTCTCCAGTCAATTAATACATCAAAGTTGTACCATATCAAAGAATCTTAGTCATATGGAATTCTTTTCTTTCTATCTATCTATCTATCTATCTATCTATCTATCATCTATCTATCTATCTATCTATCTATCATCTATCTATCTATCTTCTATCCATCTATCTTCTATCCATCTATCATCTATCTATCTATCATCTATCTATCTATCTATCTATCTATCTATCTATCTATCTATCTATCTATCTATCTTTTCTCTGGTGCTTCCCTAGCTTTAACAAACAATTCACACGAACAACTGGGCATCTCTAATCTGCACTGGTTTTAAGAACTACACTGAAGATGATTCAGGTATTTCTTTTGTTTCCACCCACTCCTTCCCACCCCCATCTTTCTACTTTATCTGTGCTTAATGGACTTTAGAGACTATATTCAAGGTGTTTTCCAGGGGCCTGAAAAAAACAAGCTCAAGGCGATGGAGAAAACTGAATCAGCTGAACACAATGCAGTCATTTCCTTTCTTCATTTGTTTTGCTTCTGTGGAATGCTCAGCATTTTTGGAAAGGTGGCCTCTAGTTGCTTATTTCCTAGGTCCTGGGATGAGAGAGCTCTACAAATCCTATGAGCATCTAATCAGGGGCTTTATTGCCAGACTTCTCAGTCACCAGAGTGCATCTGTGGGAAACACCAGGAGTAAATACGATGTCATGGTCCCAGGGAGACCTGTCCACAGTGATGAGAGGGGAGTGAACAGCTTTGGGTGGAGGGCAGCTGAGTAACTAAAGAGCTGGTGAAATGGACCAAGAGGACAGCTTCTTCACCAGATACACTGGGGAAATACATGCTGTGTCTGTCTCACAAGGCTGTACAGAGGTTCAAGTAGGATAACGTATGGAAAAATATGTGCAAAACTACATGACACTATATAAATATAAAAAAACACTGTTAATGAAAGGGCCTTATTTCAATTAATTAATTAGTTAATTACTATCTTGTTCTAATTAAGGCTTTAGGGCAATGATTTTCAACTGGTATGCAGCAAGAACTTATAAAACATGTGGTATATGAATATTTAGTCAGGGACACTGACCTCATTTCCCTTAGATTGTCAAATAAAAAATGACAAAAGCCAACAGAGCAATAGCCATCTGGTGTGAATGAATAACAATCATACCTATTTTTTATGTCAGATGGGCAAAAAATATATTTTTTGATGTGCTTCAGAATTTTAGTAATTAGTTTATGTGTGCCATGAGATAAAAAAGATTGAATATCACTCTTTTGGGGTATTTGAAATGTCCCTAAAAATTAATATTATCTTGCTTTCTTATAGAATATTAGACTTTTAGAGTACTTTAACAGATTTTAAATTCATGTAATTGGTCTTTTTTTAAGAAGCAACAAAATGATAACTATATAGATATTACAAGTATATATAAATTTTGGGGTAGTGAGTAGTGAGGAAAGAGGATAACATCAACAAAAAATACTCTGAATTCTTTTGTGATAAAGACCTTGGACAGCCTGTAGACTCATTCTCAATCATGGCCACTTGGCTCAGGCCATCTGTTGTCTTGAATAAAATAACATTTCAGCTGGCCCTAAAGCCTTTGTAGGGATATTGACACTTTCTATGGCCACATTCTCTTCAACTACAGGTGTCAGGGGCATTTCTGTATCCCCTGCCTCCAGTGTATTGTTCCCAGTCCTCAGCCCACAGGGAATTTGTAGCTTTGGATACAATCAGAAGATTTCAGCATGTTCTCAGAGCATAGATATAATCTGGGTAGGGGGACACAGGACAGGGTTGGACTATGAGGTAGAAGAGATTTGTAGGAATGAGATTCACTGCCCCTGGTGATAGTGGCAGTGTGCTTGATTATGAAGAGACAGTGCAAATAGGGTACAGGGAATAAGAGTAGAAATCCTGAATAAAGGCAGAGCTAGGAGAAATCTGGACAGATGAGATGGAGAAGGCCGCAGTGTTCAGTTCAATTGGCTGCATTTGCTAAGATCATGGACAACTATATAAACTGTTTGAAGCTACACAGTTCAAACTTGGATGGATTCTGATGACTGCTTTATCTCATTCTGTAAAATCGAGTGTAATGGAGAAAACAAATGAGTCATGAGTTTAATGGAACTAAATGGGCAGTTGCTTCCTTATAATTTCATATATATAAAATATATTGTATATCATATCATATCATAGCATATCATATATATTTTGTTAAAAAGAAAAGAACTAGGCAGAACTCCTCAGTTCTACAGCAAGCAGAGCTTACAAAAACTTTGAAAACCTTATAGTAGATACCTGGGATTTTTCTACAGAAGCTGTGTGCTTATCACACATCGGGCTAATCTCCATTCCCCTCTCCCGCTCTTTGTCTCCCTGCTGGAAAAACTCCTCCATGATGCGGTCTGTCCATTGCCGATACAATTCCAATGACTTGGTGGGGTTGCTCAGGTCTGCACAGTGTACCATGTTGCGAAGGACCTGAAATCATCAAGTTTTGGAAATCCCGTAAAATTAGGTGTAAATACTACCAGAACATCTCATCCTTCTTGTACTAGGACACTTGGTACCAAACCCAAGAACATTTTAGTTGTATTATAATTATATTATGTGCACCAAGAAAGCAGAATTACAATGGTGCCGGCCAGTGTTGGTTATTTACCATTATAGGAGTCCCAAAAGGGAAAATCTGTTTCTTCTTAAATTGATGGTCATTGAATTTAAAAAATGGAAAGGACATTAGGTCAGATACTGCCACCATTTCCTTCCCTCAGTTTGGAAAAAATGCAAAGAATTACTCAAAGTAGATATCTTCATATTTTCCACTTGTGGAGAGGAGAGCAGCTGATGGCAATTTGTGTAACCAAAACAGACTTAACAAACTGCAAGTCAATGGGGTTTATATCCAAACACGAGCTTTTGGGACCAGCAGTCACGTACACCCTATTACAAATATATCTTGCTATTTATTTTTAGAACTAAGCAATTCAATAAACAGGGTTGGTTTTTTTCTCATAAATTAGAGAATGAGCTGTAATGTTTTCTTTAGTTACTTCTTCGCTTGCTTAGTTTGTTCTTAAATAAGCCCAAAGCTGTAGTAATAACCTACTATGCAATTAACTTAAGATTGTTTTCACTTTTAAATTGTTGTTTGGTTTGGCTTTGTGTTAAATCAAAGGTTTTTATCAAATACCTGTATGCGATCAGTATAGTTGTCCAGCAGAAGGACACCTGAGCTTGTAACTTTCTTTGTTTCCACCATTGTCTTCAGGTCTGCCAGCAGGCTCATATGTTTGGACATATCAGTTGCTAACACCTTGGGTAAAAAGAAAACAAAAATACTCAATGAGCTCAGTTTGTCAAAGAGAGTGAGATTTCCCCTCCTGTGATGGTAATATAGAGAGGAAAGTCTTACCATGTCGATAACCATTTTCCTGAGTGTCTGACGCTGCTTCTTGGTGAGATTCTGAAAGATGTCACAGTGCTCTTCTTGCAGTAGTTTGAAACCCACGGCCAGATGGTGGTTTTCCAACACAGATTCATCATTATACATCAAAGCAAGTTCTGAATCTAATAAGCAAGTAAAAATGATGACTTAATAAAAAGGGGTACAATTCAAAGGTTGGCATTATCTTAATGTGAAATCAGATCTAGTTGTATTCAAATAGTTTTAAAAAACAAGATCCAAATGTCACTTCTCCTTAGATATACATTCTCCCTCTACAAAGGAATGTAGTCAGTTTCTAAGAAAAAAAAATCTTCTAGTAGATATTAGTGCCTAAGCTTTCTCTTTGATTAAAATTCATGGTATTTTAAAATCCTTCTTTCCCCTTCACTTTAGAAAGAATTTGACATTAGGTAAAAGCATTCCCAAGCTGCTAAATCCTATTTTTATCTCAGATTGTAATTTCCATTATGTCTTCACACATTTTGTACTTTGGAAAACAATAAACTGAAAATACCAGTAAACTTCAACAAATGTATTAGGATTTTCAAACTATGTATATTCACTTTTTTATATTCTTGTCAACTCTGTCAATTGGATTTTGGATTTTCAAAGAAGACAGGGGTGTAAGTATAAAATTTCATTTTATTCAAATAATGTAGCTTTATGGAACTTTCTATAAATATGGTAACAAAACATTAATACATTTTAGAACAATCTTGTCAAATGTTCTACCATCTGGCAGTATACATCAGAGACTACAATATCTGGGTATATAAACTACAGCTTCCAGCCTGCTTTTCACATGGAAGAATCGGACATCTTTCATTAGACAGAGCCCTGGTCTACAAATGAGAATATGTTCATCAAACTTATGAAGTCACATTTTCTTTTAATCAAGAATAATAGCCAAGTAATGGTACTATGTCACTAACTGCGGGTGTTGTTATTCATATACCATTGCTTTAACTGTGTGCTTTGAGTTACATCCTCAGTAAAGGTAGTGGAATATATGAAGTCATTTCAGCACTTTTGCTCCACTCACTAGGTGCTCAAGGTTATAGATCTGCAAAAGGGCTTTATATGTTGTAGTGCTGTAGGTGGCTGTCACAGAAAGACCACTTTTCTGTGTGAAGGTAACTGGCCTATATATGGATTGATTCATGATACCACACTATGTCAGCTGATAGAACCCACACAGGCAAGTAGTTAAGTTTAGGTTCTTTCAATAGTAGAATGAGGTAAAATGACAACAACAACAACACAAAAACAAGGTACACCACAACTACATCACTCAGATATTCTGATGATAAAGTATGACAAGCATTTTCTACAAGTAGCTCAATCATTTCTATAAAACCATCAGCACTTGATGTTAATGATAACATTAAACCAATATTCTCACAAGAAAAAGTTCTTAGATTTCCAGCATTTAGAAATAGTGCATTAACTGTGAGAATTCATGGAGTTTCATTAGCATGAATCCTAAACATTTGAGCATGACAAAAACTTGGCTTGGGATCCTAAGGCTGGACCAGCTGTGAAGTTCAGTGAAGTCATCCTCCCCACCACAGACTAATCTGTAATCATACCTATACAGTTGGAAGAGAGTGTGTGGGGCTTTTAATGACCCTTCCTCCTGAATTGTGGAAACCCACTGCAGTGCTTTTTTCAGAATCTTATTTTGTCTGGGGGTTCCCATGCTCAGATCTAACCTTTGGGACTGGTTTCAGTAGAGAGGGACACCAGTGGGTCATCATGCTCTGAGTGAGAGCCCTGCATAATATTGAAAATCATTATCACATTATTCCCAAGACTTTCCTTGTGCTTACTGGATAATTCCACATCTGTTATTCTTTCCTCACATATTGTATTTTCCAAACATCAAGTATTTTTTATGACTCCCTTCTGACCCCTTGCAAGTTCTCCCTGCGGCTCAAAAATTATATTGCCAAATTGGACACAGTATCCAGGAAAGGTCTGACCAGTTTGAGTGGAATGGAAGGATTACCTCATTATTGCTCTTATTATTCTCCATAATGAAACATTAGGAGGAAAAAAAATAAGCAGTGACTCATACAATTACTTGAATGACTGTCCTAGTGGTCAACTCACTTGTGTTGATGAGAAACTGGTTGGACACTCCAGGATGATCAACGTCATGGATTGCAGCTGCGAAAATGGCAGCCAGGATTTCCAAATCTGTGAAGACGGCCTGCAGAGCAAAATGAGCACATTTAACTCCATGTCCCATTTGCCTATCCTGCTTATTCAGTTTAATGTAAAGTATCCCATTTCATTTTTGTTAGGAGAAGGGCTGTTTGTTGATTTTTATGTGTCACATACTGATTTACTGTAAATTCCTCATAAGGTCTCACATCAAAGCAATGATGGCTGGAGCCCATGCCCTCATCAGGCCTACAGGCTGAGGCTCCGGAAGGCAGTGCTTGTGGTGAGTAATCAGATGGTACCTGATGTTTGTCTTTTCACTAAGTGGTATGGCAGAGTGATACTTATAGAACACCAGCACATATAAGTCAAAGAACTGAATCAGGCTGGCTGTGCTCTGATATGTAACAAATTTCATACATTTTCAGGCTGCATAACTTAAGATAACAGAGGCCAAATTCCAGACTCATAAGACTGGCAGTAAATTATTTCCCAAAGCTAAATTTGTAGTGTGGTCAGAATATTTCACATATTCATTCATCCATTCATTCAGTACCTATCCACTAAGTGTTTACTGTGGGCAAGATTTGAGAACATTTCTAAGAAGTGAAACCTAATGCCCTACTGCTAAACTCCTTCTTGCCATCTCATGAAGCCTCCTCTGCCTCCACTGGTACACAAGGATTTAAACCTAGGATTTACTTAAGTATATATTCTTTCTGGCTAAAAGTCTTTCTCTGGCTGAAATGTCTTTCCTTACTCTCTGGGATTACTTAAATCTTCTGACCCTTCAAATGCCAGCTCAGTTTCCACCTCTCCCATGAAGACCAATCTAATTACTCATGGACACACTGTAGTGGGCCTTCTTGAAACATCTGTGGCATTCATGGACAGTTTCTGGTCACACAATACGTATCCTACCAACATTAGTGGATAGTGGATAAACAGTGTTGGTCTACTATGATACTTATACAGAACATTTCCTTCAGGGACATAGAACAGCCTTAGCTCCATCTCACTCTCCCAAGTCTTCTTGGATTTCTTCTCTTAGAAAATATGGGACCCAAGCAATAGAGCTGTGGTCTATTTAATCTTTCTTTACCTTCCAAAAGGACCTGCAAAGGTGAGGTTGGATTAAGGTTGGCCAGTCTCTTCTTGCAAAGATCCTGCCCATTTTGGAAGCACCTGATTCCCACTGCTATCTGTCAAGGAAGAACTTGGTCTGCTGGGCCCACTGCTGCTAATATCAGTACATACAAATGCATTAATCTGTTGGGAAAGGAGTCACAGTCATCTTTTAGCAAGATGTCTAGTGATTCTCAGCTCTAGATTTTCAGTTACTTTTCTTCAGTCCATATAATCAGGTTCATGAATTCTTAGGAAAATAAACCTATGGATGCTTACTCCTAACAGGAACTCTATGGGGAACTTTATGTTATGTTTTTATGCTTCCCTCATAATGCCTGGGATGGTGTAGGCAGTCCAGATCACTACACGCACAGAGGATACTATACATCAGTCAGTGAACTAGACATGTATTAGATATAAGAGATACAATGAAAAATAAAGCATGATGTTAATTGCTTGATAATTAAATAATTTTTCAATTATAAGAGATATAAAGTGAAGGTTACTCTGATATTAGTAAACCAATTGATAGATGCTATACATAATTAAGAACCAGTTCAAGAATATGCAGTCATCTAATTCCATTATTTTTGCACATATATTACATGTTGTATGGCACTTTTTAAGGAAGATGGGCAGGTATGCAAAAGAAATCATAACTACTCACATCTAATGCTGGTGTTGAAAGAAGAACATGGGTTGACTGGGCTACGTCGGCAGCATGTAGGCTGTTATGATATGCTACATCAGAATGGTAATGGTCTTCTAAAGTCATCATGTAGGTTACAAATGTATCAGAGGAGATTTTGAATGTCTTTAGGAGGTCTCTTTCCTATATTGTAAAATGGATTAGAAAATAAATAAGTGGATGTCCCAAAATGAAAAAAAGCCAAATCAGAAAATTAAACTGTGATAGAAAAAAAACTATACAGTCATCCAATGGAATGAATAACCAACACTCTTTCCAGTTTACTCACCTGGAATATGGCATACATGATGCACGTTAGGGGCCTATTGTGTGAATATCCAGCCACATTGAAGATGTTAAGGCCCCATTTGTTCAGGTCTTCCAGCTCCTGTAATCAAAATTAGAGGAATTTAGGAATGCGGACAGATTTTTTAAGCATACTTCGTTATTTTTATTTACTTTTTGGACGATAGCTGGCTAAGTCTTTGAAATGTCTCTTTAGAGTATTCTAGTTAGCATCAAAAAGTTAAAAATAAAATGGAACGACCTAGGAGATCAGGTGTCCTCTTCATTCTAGTTACAAATTTCTGTATATTTCATTTACAAATTTACTGACCTATATTTGTTGCTGACCCATATTTGTTTAATCAGTCCTCAAACAGTGTCATATTCAGAGGTAGCTACAAGTGATTACAGTTAGGAAACTCCTCTGTTCTTCTGTTGTTAGCACTAAGGGCCAGGTCAGAAAGACTCAGCTACTAGAATATATATAAATCAACCTTAATTTAATGACGAATGCTAGTCATGTATTATCCTACAGCTCCTAGGCCACAGATAAACCTGGAAGAAACATGATTCAGCCCTGTGGTGCAGGATTATTCTAAGAATATCTGATTAAAGGAACAATTTATTTCATTCTTAATTATTGTCTGGAGTGTGGGATGTAGGCTCTCCCTGGAGGTTTGGTTCAATGTGTGATCGACCTTACTCTAAGGCTGTCTTTCAGAAGGCCTCACTGAATGTCCTTTTGCTCACAGTACGCTCATTTCATTCTCACGAGGCTGAGAGAACCTTAGGAATCAGCCTGTGCAGCCCCCTAGAACATGTATGATCTATTTCTGTGCCTTCCTCACTACTGGGGTTTTGGTTCAAGAGTCACTGCTATCCATTTCTCTCATTTCTTCTCCAACTCTGCCAATCAGCTCCTATTTTCCCATTGGTCCTTCACATACAGTTCCCTAAATATCCTCTGGGATAATTCAATCCTGCCCACTCGCTTCCCCTTGAATCCTTCCAGTGTGCCTTCAGTAGAATTCTCAATCATGAGGAACTATCCATGTACAAATCCAATTTAGGGTGAAAAAATGGTGTTTTGTATAGAAAAAGGGTATTTAATTAGGTGCCCACCAATGGACAAAGATGCCACAACAGCCTCCTTTTCATACAATTTAATAATAAAACAGAAGTGATCACTACTGTTTTCTAGCAGGTAGTTTTAGACCTCTGCCTGCTGTGAAACAGAGAGCTACATGCACACCCCACCCCCCACCCAGCGCATACTCACCTTGGCCAGATTATCTTCATTTTCCGTGTTGACTCCAAAGCGTGAGATGCTTGTATTGTTTAAGCTCGAACTATGCATCAGTTTTTTCACTCCACTTATCTGTGTCATGAGTTGTTGCTTTTTCTTTTTCTCTCTGTCTTTCTGGGTGGGAGATGGAATCTCCACATCATTCTGCTTGTCTGTAACAAAGGAATGTGTTCCTTAGACCAAGAGTGTCAATGAGAACCCACTGCAATGTGCAAAACAACTTCTAAGCATCTTCAGTGGATTTTGCATCTTATAAAGAACTGTCATGAATTATCTCACTTGATCTTTAGGACAATCCTGTGAGGTAGATAGGCAAAATATTTTGCTCCATTTTATTGTTAAGCAAACTGAAGCCCAGAGGAGCTAAATAAGTTGTTCAAGAAGTGGTGGAGGTAGGACTCAATCCCAATTCTTCTGTTTGTAGTCTAATTTAGGGAAATTACACATGTAAACTTTCAAGGTCAAGCATCAATATTTATATGTAAAGTTTTAAAGTGAATTCTTATGTATGTGTAATAGAAAATTTTCATGTAGCCAAGACCAGGTTACCAAAGTCAGGCTTTGTGTTCTGCTCTTTTTATTATATGTGTTATTAATTTTTTTAATTAAAAAAATCTATATAACTTTAGCTGGACATAACTTAAAATTTCATTTTAGATAAGGATATATGTTAGAGAAATGAATGATTTATAATCTTCAAATAATTATTTTAAAGCCCTAGCTTATAAAACTATTTGAGGTTTAGAGGAAGACTACAATTCCAGTTGTACTTCATGCTTTGTGTCTATTAATTCTATTTAAAAATAATGATAAACAATGCCTCTCATTTGTAACAGATATCAAATTTATTAAAATATTTATGCTTATTAAATATTTATGATCATTTCATTTAATCTTTTAAAAAATTCTGCTACAAGGCAATAGTAGAGCTAGAAATCCTGAAAAAAGCATGTCTACCTACTCATAGGAGCACTTTTCTCTATTTAACGCTATTGAAAATATCAGCCATCAAACATTCCATTTCACTCTACAGGGGTGTATGTATTCTGATATGTCTGAAAATTCATTAGCTCTTTCAGGCCACAGAATGCCTGGGAGTACAATGAGGCAATAATTTATTACATAGATAAAAAGCTACTTCATTGAATGAGATGATACCCTGAGGCTGAAAGAGTTAATGAAACTTTCAAAAGTTCCTACATTTATCTTTGCTTGTTACAGTGAAAATTTAGTGATAAAACTTCTCTCCATTTGAAAATGGCATGCTGGAATCTAGACTATTTGCTTTCAACTCTTTTCAGATGATGGCGTAGTCACATGTTCCCTCCAGAGACCTCTGCCTGCTCATGGGGCCCTGGGGACAGCTCATCAAAGCAAAGCCAGCACAGGAAGCCAGAAGCAGCGGACGTGTACATACGCAACACCTGGCACTCTCTCTCCTCAGCATCTCAGTATCATCTCAAGGTGTCCTCGAGCTCCTAGACTTATTAGTCATGCTATGACCTTTGTTTATGGAGGAATTTTAGTGGCCATTTTGATGAGTTTAGGGGTTTCCAACCTGGTTCAGCATCAGAAGCACTCAGGGAACTTTCAAAAAATACAGATTTATGAGCCCCACCCAGTCCTACTGAATCAGTGCTTTTTAAAACCTTCCCAAGTGACTGTGATAGTCAGAGCCAGGTTTGGGAACCAATAATAATACCACACTCTCACTTTTCAGATGAAGTCAACAACTAACCCATGCTCAAAGGGCAATTTATTCAACAGATATTTATTTTGCAATTACTGTGTTCCAGATACAGTGACTTAATAGCATTGAACCCAGGCCTTGAGGTTCCTATAAAAAATCTCTTTCTGGTCTCACAATGTATCTGGCATTAAAAATGATATATTATGTTATTTTTGAAATTCCTTTTCTCCCTGTCACTTCACTCCTAATACTACTTCTGCTAAAATGAAAGGTCACAATAGCCCGTGCCTTTCCCGACTACTGTTCTTCACCGTTCTTCACGTCTGGTTAAACAGGCTGTTGGATCCTCCTGTGCCCCGCTGATGTAAGTACCTCCAGTGGGACTAGCAGCTTTTCCCTTTGTTTAATTAAAGATCCCCTGCAGCAGCGAGTAATTGGGCTGAACCACTACTGATTCTATGTCTGGAGCATTACAATAAAGAAGAAAGCCAGTGTTCACACAGTGCCAGTTTGACATTAATGGGTGTTTCCCTGTGCAGGCATTGGGACGAAGGATAGATCTCCCTGTTCCGAACTTCCTCCTCAAGTGTTGTTCCCTATTCTCAATTTCCTCTGTTAAATGCTTAGCCAGCAAAATGTGGAAATAACCTGAAACACAGACTCAAAGAATCATGATAAACATTTAGTGAATTTATATTTACAGAATGGTCAGATTACAGTGGGGAAACAGTGGACCCATATAAAACAAATAAATAAAAAAAGCAGATGTAAAAAAAAACAAACAAACAGAGTCACGTCAGACTTTGCTAATGGTATAATTTGAGGTGATTTTCTTGCTAGATCACAACACGGATCAGACAAAGTTCCTAAATTCTTTTCCTTGCATCTTGGAAATTCTGTTTTAGCTTCTGAGACAGTAAGTAGGAGATTTAAAAGGACAGTTTTTCTGTTTATAACAATATTCAGTGAATTGTAATACCACACCTAAGTATCTTGCTTTATCTATGCTCCCTCCCTGCAGGCCCTGCTTTACTTCTTATAGCAGCAACCCGGAGCCCACTTTCATATAATGGCATCACGAAGTGCCTGCAGTGGTCAGGGGTCTCCTGCCTGCCTTTTGGATTATCCAGACACCATCCTTTCGATGGAAATGAAACACAAGTTTCACAGATCCCTGGAGTAAGGGATTCCCTCCCTCTGATGGTGCATTTAACATTGGGTGACTCTTATTGAGATACTGCTCTTCAAGTTTAAGTGAAATTGCTAAGGCCTCCTCATTTTGTGCTCCCTGACATGGTTGCTGTGCTCTAACAAGACCTTTTTGTATTACTGGAATCTGTTAATAAACCTTTTATTTTTAGGCTCAATCATCCTGATTCCTGAAGACTTTTCTCCAAAAGAATATGAATGTTTCTTAAATACCCTTAAATGTGACTTTCTTCTATATGTTCTGAGTTCCTTACAGGCTCCTTCCCTAGTTAAAAAAGGGACAGGATAGTTAGGTCTAGGAGTCAAGAGAGACAAGTCTTTGTTCTGAATCAGGAAAACATTAGTCAAGTAATCTTGGTAGCGTTACTTTGCCCTTTCAGGCCTCAGTTTTTTTCTCCTGTGAAAGGAGGGAATTGGATGATGAGGTCATTAAAGCTCCTTGCAGACAGTTTATGAAGAAGGCTTCATTCATGGTCCTCCTGGACTTTTCACTATACTCACAAGATAAGAGTAAGATTCCATGTCCTGCATTTGCAGTTTGCAAATAAGTTTTATGTGTTTGTTTGTTTGCTTGCTTTTTAAGATTGTCAAATTGCAAGTCTACAGCCTATTACAGAGAATTCAGGTTGCCAGGTATGTTTAGCAAGACTCATCAAATCCATCGATGTCAGAGTCATAGGGTCTTAGAGTTGGAAGGACTTGGATGTCACCTTTCCCAATGCTCCTGTTTTACATATAAGGCAACTGATGCATCCTATGTTTATATGATGAGGTGTTTTTCTCCCTATATTTTTCCCAGAATATTTAACATTTTAACTTGTCTGTCTAATCTATTTGATCAGGTATACCTTGTCCAAGCACACACGCATACACACTCACACACTCTCACGCACACCACCGCCTCATGCTGAGTCTGTAAGGGCTGAATCTTAACAACCTCTCTCAACAACGTGTTCTTGATCATTTCATTTTTGGAATAGTAAAAAGCCAAATAATTGGTTTTCCTCAAGACATGTGCCTTAATAGTAAATGGAATGTTTGACAGAAAGTTGACATTTGCCTGTTCTTGAGATACAAAGAATTAAGACTGAGGACTCATCTTTATTATCTCATCAGCTTTCTCACTTGATAGCCTTTGATGTCAGAAAGACATTAATTAGTATTCTAAAATATGCTTGTTGTCCTTGGCAAGTGGGCAGTGAAAGAAACAACAGTGAAGAGGAATGCTTAGGTGCAGTCTGGAATTATTAAAGGCTCGGGGACTTCCTGCAGCTTTACTCTAGTCATGAACATCTCTTCCAAGACAGAAGAGCCCTGGTATGTTTATGAAATCAAAAATGAATTCTTGCACTTACTGATTTTATTCTTCTCTCCCACAGTCATTAACCTATAAAATGTTCCAAAACAGTCCCTAGCTTATAAAAAGTAATTGGGTGTTGCACAGAATGGGCTACGTTGGAAATGGACAGGGAAAGATGCCTGGCTTCAAAGGAATAAAAGACGAATAATGGAGAATAAAAGGATCAGTAGATAATGCTTTCTGTGCCATTAGATTCTAGCTCCCTCTTGGAACTCAGATGTCTGAAAAATTCTTCTCCTTTGTTCTCTGACAAAGGTCTGGCCCAGAGGCAGCTGGAAAAGACCAGGTGGTGCAGACATCCACCCACTGGAAACAGCTGGAAAGGCACTTGTTAATTGTCAGGTGCCCATCAGGTGCAGAGTAATTCCCTGAGCTTTGCACTAGGCTGGTCTAAGATTGATCTGCTGATAGCAGGAACTGCTTTGGTGTTAGACAGACAGGATTGATTTTCAGATTAAAAACAGAAGAGGTATGTAGGTGTTTCCATAAGGCATCAAGGCAAATGCTTATTGATTTAATGATGTGTAGCTATGCCAAAAAGAAGGGAGGTGATCAGCTGTAAGAAGGTCATTTCCCTGGAAAGAGGAGTTCTAGAAACAAGCATAATTCAGGGGTAATTGAAAGTCCACAGAATCAGAATCTAAATGCTGCCTATTTGCTTTGAAGTATAGATTTACAGATTCTACAGGCCTCAGTAAAGAAAAATATAATCAAAATAAGTTCATTATACAATAGGATGGCTTTACACATGAGGTCAGAAATCCCTAGTAATGAACAGGATGCCATAAGTAGTTAAGGAATTATCGATACAAACCTCTTCTTGTCAGGTGTTAGAGACTAGCGGTGTGACTACGAAACATACAGAGTTAGAGTGACTGAACGCCCTCCCTGCCCACCTCTCCAGAGGTCTTGGCAGAGATGGAAGTGGGTGGGGAGACAAGGGGTGATCTGAGGTCCATAAAAATGAACTTAGCCATAATAACTTCTGTCTTTGATGGCTATTTTTATTCTTTTTTTAAAAAACATCTTCCTGCTCATTTTTTCCCCTTAAAGGCTGACTTAGTTCTTATTTTAAACGGATTTGTTTTTCTATGACTTTACCTCATTTAAAACTGACACGGGGATGTTCCTGATGGTTTGCAGAGATTAATAATGAAAAACCTCAGTTATGAAAGAGCTTTTCCACTTAATATCTTACCTAAGAAAGTGTTTGAAATGTATTCAGACACCTGGTTCCCGGATCGGCTCATTTCTGAGAGGTGTGTCAGCTCCCGGTTCAGCATCCTTTTGAACTGTGTATGAAAAACAAAAATGTATTAACTACCTAAAAAATAACAAATGATCACTTTCATATTTACAACGTTGCTGTCTAAGAACCAAGATGTTGCATGAGTGGATGCCATTAGATAAATGATACTGTTTCTATGAAATACAATATAACAGCACCTAAGGAAAAAGAGGCTTTTTTAAGATTTCTTATAATTAACATTTGATTTCTTTTGCATGCAAACATAAGGAAAAGTATTAACAGAGAGCAAGATGATTTTACTTGAAAATGTAAGACCATCTTAAAATACATTTATTGGAAATAAACTCTAAAATATAATTTGAGTTAACAACCTATATACAGTGAGAGGAGATTATATGTGGAAAGTTTAAGGGAAAACCTCTAAAAATAGAGTTGCATAAAAAGAATAATATTAAAGAAAGCACAGTCTAAAACAATGTAATGTAACATGCCTTATTTCATAACAAGCAGTCTCATTGGGCTAAGTGACAATACAGATTAAATCATTACAGATGTTTTCTACTTCACAGAAAACATGCAGATTAAATGTTTCAAATTCTATCAAAGACACATAATAGAACAAATGAACCCACCTTGATGTAACCCCAAGATACAGATAACAAATAGTTTGCCTCAGGCATTTTGGAATGCTCTCCTTGCCACAATCCACAGATCCCTTTAAAGAATTCACAGTTCTGAGAGAGCAGTCCTGAGAGGATCAGGAAACCCTTGCACATTCAGTGGTAAAATAATCAAAACTTATAAAAGACAAAGCCTCCAAAACTTAAGACATCAAACAGAGCCCATCTTCGCACTCCATTCTTGCAAGAAGCCTGTGCTTCCTGCTTCTTTTCTGGCAGAGAGAGTAATGAAATCAGGAACTGCAGAAAGAACAAGAGCTTGTCCAAATGGATTCGGCTGGCTGGTGTGCAGCACTTATGAATTATGAATAGTCCTAGTGGCCGAAGGGTTTCCACCCTGTCTTAGTCTTGCTCTGCTGAACTCTGCAAGGAAGGAGCAATTCTTCTTTCCTGAGGGGTTGCCAGGCTGGGAAACACAGCCGTGTTTTAAAAAGGAGATTAAAATGGAGGAAGCCCCATGAATATTTCAGTAAATCTGAAATCAGTACCCTCCCCCATTTCAGCGGGGTGTTCTTAACCCTCTCTGCTCTGCAGAGACCAATGCTCTGCAGACACAGCCTCTGCACAGGGCTCAGCCACTCTAATGGTTTCGAAGGGATGGTGCCTGTGATTAATTTACTTTCTGAACATTAAAAAATAATAATAAAAGGGTTAGGACTTTGGCTGTTTTCAGATGAGGCTTTCAGTATACAAAAACATTTTTTAAAAACTAATTTTGGAGTTTTTTTGCTCACCCAGTGTGCCAGTGGATTTAGCCTTCTTTTACAGTGACATGGATGGGAAAGAATGATTTCATTTTAAAAGTACTTCATATTCAGAAGGCAATTTTCTGTACTCCATCAGCTCATTAATATGCATATTAGATGGCATTCAACAAACTAAACACATTAAGTCTTTTGATTTAGTCTTTTTAGGATCTAGACTGGGTTTGGAAATACAAGATATTGTTTGCTGCATGAATGGCAAGTTATTTGGGTTTATGAATTATGATGCTTTTTGATATTTTAGTGTTACATTGTCTAAATCATGTTAGAAATATTTAGGAGTTAAATTTATTTTCACTTCATTTTAGTAAGCTAGGGCAGGTTGAGAAAGGCATTCCTTTCCTATAGGCACGCTTCCCCACCCTTTCCTTGGTAGTGTTACAGAACAGGCAAAAGGAAAGTCTAAGACTAGTCCTAGTCTTACTACAGCGGGATTCCCTACCCAGGGCCATCCCACTCCCTGCCTGTGTTCTCCCTCCTCTTTGTTACCCGACCCTGTACACCCAGGAGCACGATAAAGGAGTAGAAAATGCCATGGCAACACCCCCTCCCCCCGAATTGGCTCTCTTTCCTGTGAGGCATTCCCCTTTCAAATGAGTAGCCTACACTGACAATGGCTTCACTTTGAGCATCAAAGCCCCCATCATGCCATAGCCTGTGCCCAGGAGACCAGGCCTTCTGAGGTTGAAGCCAGCTCGAGTCCGGACTGCTGCCCGCTGGCTGCACTTCGCACTGTCCTCAAAGAGGCAGTCACCCTCTCTGGGTAACCCTGCTGGCACGTGCATGTTTTTCCATGATACAATATATGAATAGCAGGAACTAGGGATCTCTGAATCAGTCACCTCGGCTACTCTGCCTTACTTATTGAACCTCTATGCCATTTTGAATTCCAGGTGAATCGCATAAGTTCCAAATTATTTGGTTTTTAAGACATAGCTACTCAGTCTTAATGACATCTCATTTTCAGTTCTCAGAAGACAGGCAATTACACTAAAGCCTCAAAAGCTGGAAAATAAAGGTTTCTGTGCTCCGATTGATCAGCTGAATTTGGACAAAGAAGCAAACTTTACTTGGAACATTATAAAAATATCTTGCGAAAGAAAGCATAGAGAGAGATGATTTCTTTTCATCAAGTCTGTGCACTAGATGTAGCCAAATGTAACATTCAAATAATCACCCTCATTTTGAATCCTTTGGTGTCTCTGAAATATTTAGAAAAATTTTGAAGTCAATCAGATTTGTACTCTTTTAATCACATCATGTTATCATGTATTTGCTAAATATTTATTAAACACCTAAAATGTGCCAGGCAAAGCACTGAAGATGTAGCAGTGAAAAATAAAAACCTTTTTATGCTTTTAATCAACTTATATCCTAGCAGAAATAGTCAGATGTATTAGAGCATGTTAGTTAACCACAATAGTTAGGAGTCTGGAGAGAGTTGGGCAAGTTCTTTATTAATTATATTGGCCCCTGAGCTCAGAATATAGGAGTAGGTAGAAATCCAATCATTAAAGACTAGGAAAGGAAAGACCTTTCTCCTTCGTTTCTTTCTGTCACCTCCCATTGTCACAGGACTCTGTTGGCATACACTATCAGCCTGTCCCAGTGTGGGGGCAGGGAGTGGCTCTCAGTTACAGGGTTGAGACTAAACCCAACTCCTCACCTTTCCTGCATAGCTGACAGAAGGG
Organism: Trachops cirrhosus; assembly: GCA_028533065.1. NCBI lineage: Eukaryota > Metazoa > Chordata > Mammalia > Chiroptera > Phyllostomidae > Trachops > Trachops cirrhosus. Next base: position 43,818,893 of record CM052542.1, on the reverse strand, counting down.
GCCAGTACTCATGTACGTAGTTAACAGATGAATATCACCTCCCTCCTTCTCATGCCTAAAATAGTTCTATGAGCCTTTTGCTGGAAGCATGGAAATGCCACCAAAAACACAAAGTCATCTTAAGGCAACCGTAAAACACACATAATGAAGTACGCAAATAGCGGTCACTCAGTGTCAGAAACCGACCCAGTCCTTTAAATGTTGCTTAGCAACCAGCCGTTGGTTTTCCTCCTCCGTAAGGGAGGGCCCGACCACACTGACTAAGGCAATCATTGCTCTCATCAAAAAGAATTTATGAAGGGCCCACTTATGTTGTGCTCTGTACACACTAAGGAAGGCAGACATGGCCTTCGAGAAGCAGACGGGGGACTTTTTACATTCTAGTAATGTGGAGTCCAATTAGTATAATTAGTGCTGGCCTGTGAGAAGAGACACATCAAGGTATGGAATAGATCTGAACTGTGTTTGAGGTTAAGGCTGAGGTTAAGGTTGGGGAGCTCAGCTTCGCTGCGTTTTGGGTGTCTGACTCCCACATGGGAGCTGTTTCTGTTGAGCCAGAGACAGTAACAACGTGCCAGACGAATCTAGCCTCTCCTTCTCAGTTCTTGGTAACAGTCTTGTGAAGTCACTTCACCTCTCATATATAAAATGAGAGTGATGTATGATTTTAGGATCTCAGCCTTCAGCTTGAACCTGTCCTGACTCTAGGAGAAATTATGGGGCAGCCTCCTACAGTCTGGGCACATTGGTTACCAGCAACCAATACTTCCCAGAAAACAAAACTCCCTCATTACTACTGAGAAAAACAATATGAATCGGAAATACTTCATTCCGAAAGAGTAAGTCGCCAACAAAGGAAGAAAAATATTTATCATCCTTCCAGACTTTTATATTTTTAAGAACACTGGAGTCTCCCTGTCCTCTTATCAAGTTGGTTATTGAGTCCAAAAAGGGAGGTAAAATAGCTCTGGAGAGAAAATGTGTCTCAAGGAATTACAAAGCTCAAAAGGAATGGACATTATTACTTTATCAAATGCTGTAAAGAAAGCTACAAACAGGAGCACTCTATGTTAAAGATAAATGTGTCTCTACTACCCAATGTACACAGATTCCATTTTTCAGTTAAGAATCTGCCTGCACAAGAAAACTCTGTTAGGGCCTACCTAGAAATAACGTCCCCAGAGGAAATGGCTGAAGCCCCCTTTCAACGCAGACGAGCAAAGTCTGTGAATGAACCCTTAGTATCACAAATCCCTCAATACTTCCTTAAGCTTATGTCCAGCACTAGATTCGTGACCACTGTAGAAATGGCAGTTATTTTTCGAAAAGAGAAAAAGATAGTCTCTACATAAATGATTTAATATTGTTTGCCTGAATGATCTCGTCTCTGTAAAATCATGGGAATTTTTTAATAGGCTGCCTTTAATAGTGGGACGTCATTTAAAATAACTTTCCTCTCCTTCATAACCTCCTGATAAAAGTAGGTGAAAATTGTGCAAAAGAAAAAAAAAGTTGCCTGAAAGAGAGGAAGACAGCCCCAGCAGTTGTACTCCTGTGGGTGGCCATCTACGCAGGAGCCCATCTGTGAGACAGGCGCCGTATTGTGTGGGATCTTCCTGTTTTTGCAGTATGAAACAACTGCCCAAGTCATTAAAGTCACAATGACTTTGTTAAGGACTAAATTTTGACTCATATTTTACACTTTGTTAGTCATAACTTAATAAGAATTCCCGGGCACCAGGAAAGTGAAGGGGCTGAGAAGAAACTAATGAGGACCCACAGAAATGAAAGACCCTAATTCCTAAACACCTACACTTTTTGGGGGGTGAAATCTGATTTAAACAGCAACTAAAATAGGGATATAGTGTACTTTCTCTGAAGACCTTTATCAAACTCAAAATTTCCACAACCTCAATATTTTGGATTATCTGACAATGTACATCTGATCTCTTCTCTTTTTTTGGTCTTTCCTTATAAACTCTATCATCTGTTTGAAACTTGATGTCCAGTTTCTTTAACAAAATATTTGCCTTATTTGAAAAGTGAAATTAAAAGAAGTAAGGTTGTAACAAGGTTAAGGTTAACACCTATTGTCCATTAGCATCTACTTTTACTAAAAACTATGGTTCCAGGATGGGCCACCCTAGCAAACAAGTCCTACTGTATTAACATCTGGGCCAAACCCCTGGTGTACCAGGAAATATAGTTAGGTCATTCTAGCTGTCCACATGCCAAAAAAGAGAAAAAAAAAACCTCATGTAAATATATTAGAATTGAGTGATTCTTTTAATTGTTCAGTGATACAATAATCCACAATAAGTAAGTATATAATGAAAAGCAAGCACAAATATCTCTACCATAATTCTACAATAAAAGCTGGTATTTATGATAAAGCTAAAATAGAATAAATACCACTTGCTGGTTAGAGAACAAATATCTGCTCAAGTGACATTTTAAAGTCAAAGTGGGGACAAACCATTACTGCTTTCATACACAGAACTGAAAAAAAATCAAAAGAATTTAAACACAACTTTGAATACAACTGCTCTACAACTTGAGACTAGATCTTGAACAGCCCTCAAAATTACTAGGTGTTTATTTCTCCTTATCCATTCTTTTTGCTGCTGTCCATTTTTCTTGAAATTTCTGAAAACTAAAAGGAAATATGGCACACATTACTGAGAAACTAAAAAACTGACCTTCCCCAGACTCAAAGTAATTCCTATGACAATGTTTATAGAAATGTCTCAGACCTAACATACCCCTCTCTCCAAAAGTTGCTACAGTGACACAATTAAATAGACAAAAGACACTAGAACTTTGGGCACACTTATACCCAAAGACTTATATTTTCACTATGCATTTTAGCTATGTATACACATGTACTCACATACCGTATTTTATATATATGTAAAACTATATGACTTAGCACTGCATCACACCTGCAAATATAGGACTAGAACATTTGGAAATACATGTATGTCCACATATATAGGGTTACCAGATTTAATAAATAAAAATTCAGAACACTAGTTAATTTTAAATAAGTATATCCCAGTATATTTGGAACATTGCACGTGTTCCAAATATCCCACAAAAAGTTAGATTTCAGTCATATACTCATATTGTATCAGGTTTAGAGATCTTGTATATTTTTAGACCATTTAAAACATTCAAACTTTTTTTTTTTGACAGAGATCTTGCTGATGAGAAATGCAATAAGACGTGCAACTGTTATTGGAGCTTCACAATTTTATTTTATGTTCTCAACCCCTTCCCTTTAATCTGGCTGTTACTAGAGATAAGCAAATAATAAAGCACTTTGGCAGATTTGGGGTGCTGGTCTGATAATTAAATATCAGAGAGGCCTTTTTCAACAGATAACAAATCATCGTAGCAATTGAGAAAAATCAAGGAATTAAGTTACACTATTTAGTGGTTCATTTTTCCATCAACATGTTCTAAAACTTTTTCTGGGCGTGATGGCTAATATTTAACCTCAAATTTCTAAAGCCAGTTTTAAGGCCATGGATGTTAATGTGATTCCAAAGCAGATGACTAAGGTCTTTTGAACCATTTCACAGACAGAAGTTCTACAACCTATTATATTTTTAAATTAGAAATCGTACCCTGGATCAGACCCATGAACTGTCCAGTCTAGTGTCCTCTCCTGACTAGTGGGAAGCAAGACCTATGCTTCAGGACCTTCATATCTGACTTGAAGGCAGTGCTGCAGAGCGGACAGGGAAGTCACTCCCCAAAACACTGTACTTTCCTTTCCTGATGCTCTTTAAGAACTGATTTCCAATTTTATTCTGTAAGATCTCCTAGGTTGTTTAAAATCCTGCATTAAGCATTGTCTTATTAAAAATTCCAATACTTTTTGCAAGCAGAAATATTTACTATAGCTTGTTTTGAGATGGCTACTTTACCTATTTAAACATGTCACATGGCATGTATTATGTTAAATATTAATTATATTGATTTCAGCTAGGAACTTTCACATGCCCCTGAGATAAAAGATGGTGAGTTGCTTCAAAACCTGTCATGGAAATCACTGCTTCTGGATTGGCAGTTTCCCAGGGCTGGGCCAGCCCCCTGGTCTGGAAATTTTCAAGATCTACTCTAGGGACCTTCAAATAAATAAGGAAAAACCCTGGGCTACACAGGTATATTTTTTCCTTCCCTAAAAGCCAATATATATCTGTTTTGGTATTTTGGTAATCTTTATGCTAGAATACACACTTTCAAATTGAGAAGATTCTGCCATAGGTTGGAGATTTGAAAATAATTTAAAACCATAAAGGATATAAACAGTAATCTTAAGCAATTTTATCATTAAAAAAGATAATTATATTTGTTTTGTATTTTGCTTTTCCTATAAATAGCTACCATAATTTAGAAGAGATGGATGGATGCTTTGCACAACAATGGGCCCCAAGATATACAAGGGCTTGTTGGGTTTATGAAAGGCTTATAAAAGTAGTTTCAGAGTCAGATGCATAGGTCAGACATGATGTAGATGGAGTTCTGGTTATAGGTTGACCTTACCAGTAGGGTATCATTGCATTAAGAAGATTCTAACAGCAAACCCAACAACATTCTTGCATGACATAGGATCACCTGAACATTCAACTAGGCCTGGAAATAAAATCCTGTACTGTAACTTAGTTTGAGAAATTGGACAAGTTGATGAGTTTCTTGGAGACTGTGTTTTCCCATCTTTAAAATGGGAAGGCTAGAAATAATACATGTAAAGTGGTTGGCAAGGTTTCTGAGACCATTGTAGGACTTGTTTATTCAACAGGATTTGTACTGGAAGCTGAGTTTTGTTTCTGCATTTTAAAAGAATATGAGCTCATACTAACTTCTTCACTTGCGTTTGCATTTGGGTGGAGGTTTCGGTTGGCTGTTTGGCACCTAAACTCTTTTCTTCTCATTGTTGACAACAGCTGGTGTAATTAACTACTTAATTCCCACAATATGCTCTTGCAGGTGTGATGCAGTGCTATATCATACAGTTTACATGACACACGAGTTACTCGTGGAAGTTCTGGCTCACTGGTTGACGTTTAGATTATTCACCAGTCTAAGGAGTGTAAGCCAGAATTGCCAGAAAGATAGATACAGCCTGTCAAGTGAAACCATAACTCAAAATGGCCTTGTATTGAAACTGTATCTTTAAAAAAGCCTGTTTGGAGATTTCCAGCTGCTGCTCACTCTATCCATTCATGATTCCATGACTAAGCTAATTTCCTCAAATTAAGAGACTTTAGAACTCTTTATGTATTAACCAAAGGCCATGGATGTCCACTAATTGCCTGACAGAAGGATAATTGCTCCAAGCATGTATTTTGCGCAGATTTCCACAGTTGAGGTCATCCCAGTAACACATCTGAAGTAACTGAGTGTGTGTGGCTGGGGTAGGAGTGAGAGGAGTTTCAGCAATATGTCAGGAATGAAAAATATAACCAAACAATGGCAGAATGACTAAGCTGCTAGTCTTCAGACACAACAGATATGGAGCGTGGCTGAGTTTCAGACACGTGTTCATACATACGCTTTCCAGCTGAGTATGCAGTAGTTATTGCCAGTCTCTGAAGGGCTTAGATGCTTATAAAAAGGGGCAGACTTTTCAAGAGAAAGGTAAGCCGAATACCCTACTGCCAAACCAAACAACAGAAATGTGCTTCACAGTTCTGCTCACAAGGAAAGAGCATTTGTCCCTGTTGACTTTGTTCTCTGTTATCTGACTTTGATTTTGGGAAAAGGTTCAGGAAGCAAGATTTCACTGCTTTGAAGCGTCACTGTGAACCAGGTGGTGGGGTGGGAGTGGGAGGGTGCAGTTCTCATTCAACCTAACAATTAGAAACACTGGAGTTAAGCTTGGAAAGCGCTTGCATGGTGCAGTGTAAAACAAAACCGGATTCCTGGGTTCTAATGGATTTGCAACTAACAACATAGCTGGACCTGGACAAATTATGTTTCTGAGCCTCATGCAATTGATCCAACAAATATCTATTTGAGAATGCCTACCAGGTGGCTAGCATTATTCTAAATGCTGTAACTATAAGAGTGAGCAAAGTAAACACAGTTAATGTCCCCAATAAACTTACAGTCTCAGGGAGTAAAAACTAAGTTTTAGAACAAAACCCCAAAACCATAAACTGTGATAGCAAATTGTAAAACAAACAAGCTATTGAGTTAGGATAATGAGAGAAGAGATAACATCTGAACCGAGGTCTGGAAAATAAGGATGCTTGACCAAGCTCTAGCTTTACAGCTCTGTGATTATATGTTGTGTTAGCAAATCGCATAGGAATATAATAACCTGTGAATTTACCTTTAATTTTGAAAGCATTTGACTTTGTAGCAAAGAGAGTAAGATTTGATTCTAAGCATCTCCATTTAGTACCTGAAGGGTTTGGACAAATCAATTATGTCTCTTGCATCCTCGTTTCACACTGAAAATCAGAATATAACACTTTCCTTGAGGTGGGCATCCTATGAGATAACGCAGTTGAAAGCCTACGCCAACAAGAATGGGCTCTTTGCTTGTGTTTCTTTACCTGCTGCTTTGGATCTGACAACACAAAAATAACAAACTCATATACACTTAAAGAGAATGGCTCTTTAATGCACTGTCCTGCCACCACAGGAAGCTGTGAGAGCAAATAAGCTTTAAGTGAAGAAATGGGTCTTTAAAACCCCTGCATTGCTCCATAATTAATGTTCCTCAGGAAGAATCAAGGTGCTTGGGGAAATGCAGTTCTGGATCATGTGGCTGGTTTGAAAAGCAGTGATCAAAGAAGAAAAATCTCTCCTGAATTATTTCTAAATAATACTTCCTTATTTATTACCTTTACCTGAAGGGTCTTTTTTGAAAAGCAATACATGACCTTTCTCAGTTTGAAAACTTTAGGATGCCAGAAATATAATACAGTATTAGATAATGACCTTATCTTAATAATTTAAACATACAAAAGAAGATTCATAAAAGATCGTTTTTAAATACTGCAATGGAAATAAAATAAATTCTCTGAAATTAAACTATACTGAATTAAAAATGTTGAAAAATATAAATTGGTAAATCTTGATGAGATATTATCAGAAGCTTCTATGCAATGGATAAGAAAGATGAAAATAAATTTTGTGCAACCAGATCCTGCATGTGTAAAATACAGCAGGGAAAAAATGAATGGCAGCTTACCCTGTCAAGAACACAAGTAGTGTACTGGACCTGACCAAGAGAAACATACCCATTGCATCAATGAACTCAGATATATGTACATCATTCTGACTCAATTACAGATCGGAGCCAGCGGGAGCAATCTCAGTGGATTAGAGCTGAGGCAGGAGGACACTGTGCCCTTTCAGCTAAGTAGATGGGTAGCATTCTGGCCAGTTAAATGGATTCTTCTGGGCTATGAGTGGGATATTTAGGGCAATAATTGGAGTCCATTTCATTAGTGACCCATTAGAAAGTCCCTAGCTTCTCATAATCAAATGTACATGCAAAAGTATATTGGAAATGCATATTATCACTGGATGGTCTAAGCATAGTCCATGAATTTAAATATTTTGAAAATGCTTTAAAAATTTTCTTTTATAATATGGACAAAGTGATTGACCATTGAGCATTGTTCAAAAAAAAAGTTAATTATCAAAAGTCCCGTGTCAACAAATTTCTTCAATGACCAAATCAAGTAGAATTGCAGAGAGCTTTTCAAAATAAAATCAACCCAAAGTCAACTACCACCAATGGGCAAAAGTCTTCAACTGCTTTTCACTTCTCTCATTACAATAAAGAGACATAGAGCTGTGCAAAACATAAAGTCTCAAAAATTCAAAACACGATTTCAGATCTCAAGAGCTTACAATCTGGAGCAGATATAAATAAAACCCCATACAACCAAAATGTTAGCTATGCATTATCTGGGTCACTGGGCAGAAGTAATCTAAAGAGTAGGGATCACCATCTTGATTTCAACTTCCTAAGCTAAAAACTCTGCTAAATAGCAGAGAGAATTCAAGCACTGACTATTTTTTCACCAGTTCGTAAAACTCTCAAATTTATCACCTTCAGTTTCAGAGAAAAGAAAGGAAGAAATGGAAAAAAGTTGAGGGCAGTTATACTAATCACAGGGTTTTTACTACTTAAACTTTCACATTGGGATTAGTGAGAAAGCAAAGAAGTATCAAGAGCATTAAAAATGTTCATGCCCTTTAATCCATTAGTTCAATTTGTGGGAATCTAAGCTAAAAAAAATCAGATTGCCTTTGTAAGATGAGATTTTTTTTGCTGATGACATATATCTCTGTGTATATGTTTATATATGTATGAATTCATATTCATATATACTCATGTCTTCATACATATGAAGCAAAACAGCAAAAACTCAAGGAAAACAACCAATACCAGGAGTGTTTAAAGTAACTCACAACAACTCTTTCCTGCTGGATTTTGATCACAAAATTTTTAGGAATACTAAATTAGTTCTCTTTTCTTGAAATGATTAAGACATGTATAGCTTTTACTCAAGAAAGGTAAATGGGCAATGAGAAAGTTAAAACACAGTGCTAATGAAGGAGGGAACATCCCACATCTTTCTTAAATTTAATTAGCCTTTTGCTGATGGTGAACAGCAAGCTGAATTTGTAATCAGACCTAGATTTTAGTTCCCTATTCTTCCACTAATTAACCCTATGACCCTGGAAAAGTCATGTCATAATACAATTATTTTTCACTTAAATTGTGTTTTATATTTTATAAAGATGTTTGGGGTTCATTAGATGTTTAATCTTTGGTTTTTATAATCCTCATCAATAAAATGAAGTCTTCAAAGAGATAACATGTAAGGCTCCCTTTAGGGCTTAAAGTTGCACGATTTTATCTAATGCAACCATGTAAGGCTATAATCAGAAACAATATATTCAGATATTTTGAGGTCTGATTTATTACCTTTCACCATTCACACTGACCAGCCACATTAGATAGCTGCCAGATTAACACTTCACTTTGTCCTGTCTGATTGGCATTAGCACACAGGCTAATGATGATTGAGTTGGAAAGATATTTTAACTTCTTAATATTTTCTTTCCAAAATAATCAGTTAAAAATTATTTTTTCAGATATCAAAGGCCAAAACCTCTCACCCTAAATCTAAATTTTAAAAATTGGTTTAATCTTTTTAACTTTTTATTTGTCTCTCAAATTTCATTTTGATAATGGCTGAAGGTTATAACATTATGTACTATGCTGTTCTCAAGGAGTGAAGGGAACTTGGCCATTTAAAGTTTTTAATGATCATTTTAAAAATTGCCATATTTTGAATAGCTAAAAAGAGATGAAATTGAACCATGAAGATGAATTTTCCTTTCAATAAATTCACTAAACTTCAATCTTTAAAGGCTTTACGTTTCCAAAGTGGTATGTTTTCAAGTTGCAAGTAATTAGCAGAAGGAAACGTGACTGGTGAACAGAATTGCATGATTTTATAGCCTTTAAACTCTACTCCATAGAGAGAAACAGATTATCAGACACTTCTTAAGGAGAAAATGATTATCAGGCATTTCCCAAAACAGAAACAAAAGAAATGGGAATTTTATGTCTTTTTCATTTCTAAATAACTTAACAGCCCTTTCTTTGTGGAAACACTTGGCTACTTTAAAGTAAATCAAACAAAGGAAGTTGCAGTAAAATATCCAAGAGACTAAACAGTTTGGCAGCAGTTGAGGGAAACATCACGTACGAATGGGCAAGAGAGAGGGGCTGGCAGGTCCCTGAAAAATGCTTAAGTGGAAGGATGTGGCACGCACATCACCAAATGGCACAGCATCTTCAAGAGTGTGAATCTACTGACTATGGTGCAAGTTTGTCCTGGCATTTTCTGATTTGCTAAGTCCAAGTTTCTGAGGAGCTGAGTTCTGTCTGCTGGCAGAGCACACTTAGCAGTAAAAGATTTTGGAAGAGTAAACTCCACCCTTGGCTTTTCTTTCATAGAAAACAATGGCATAGATTCGGGGAGCCTTTAGACTGAGACATGTTCTAAAAAAAAAAGACAAGAAGTATAAAAAATGTAAAACAAATGTTTTTCCATTAATATACTGTAATTCTATTTTTCAAAACTAGTATTCTAAAACTATATTTGATACCCTAAACATGATTATCTGTTTTTTTTTTCTTACATGGAGAGAAAGGCTTCCTTTAAAATGACATATTTAGCCCTGGCTGCTGTGGCTTAGTGGATTGAGTGCTGGTCTGAAAACCAAAGGGTTGCTGGTTTGATTCTCAGACAGGGCACATGCCTGGGTTGCGAGCCAGGTCCCCAGTAGGGGTCGTGTGAGAGGCAACCACACATTGATGTTTCTCTCCCTTTCTTTCTCCCTCCCCTTCTCTCTAAAATTAAATAAATAAAATTAAAAAATGACTTATTTATCAGGTTTTGAGAATATATAATGCTCTTTTCAGCTAGCAAAAAGTGTAACAATCAAAGATAATGTTCCCTCACTGCATTCCTGCTTTTTTTCTAGAGATTTGTTCACTTGAAACTTTCAAGTGAGTTAACAGAAAGATTGGAATAAATGGATTAGAATTCAGTGTAAGAAAATAGTTCTGTAAATACCACTGTAAAATATGAAAATTAAGCAAAATAAGATTACAAATCAAATTTATTTCAAAGCACTAGAAAACTTTCAAAATCTTTGATTTGTTCAGTTTTGATAAGATTAGAACTTGGAATACTGACTTATACCATCAATAATACAACTCAAATTTATTATAGAAAGAGTAACTAAAATGACATCGATAAAGAATAAACAGCTTAACGTCCCTATCATCTGCGTTTGAAGACAAAGTCCAAGGAAGTTTACACGTTGCTTCCAGGTACTTTTGTCATATTAATTATTGCTACTGAAGAGCCACCACTCCTCTGTTTGTTTAGTGGTCATGTTGAATGCATCAGAAAAGGGTAGATGAAATTGCCCCAGTTATCTGAATGATAATAAAATTAAAAAAAAATAGCCTCTTTCCATTTTCTCTTTACTTGAGGGGTTGGAAAAAAAAGAGAATTTGAGGGTAGGCTAAAGTCTTTTAAACAAAACTTTACTGCCTTATCTTAGGTCACATTATACAGTTTTGGGAAATAAATAGCTTTAAATTTGGCAAACTGATCCATAAGAAGTAGTAGATTAGTTTAATATTGTTATTTGCAGTTTTATGCTTGCTTTACAATCATTTTCCATAACTATAGTCATTCTTCCTTCTCTTCTAGTTAATGGACACTGCTTCCCAGCCCAGAAGACTGAGCTCGAGGTGATTCATGGTTGGTCTAGTAGAGGTCCAAAATACGGTAATTGTAGATTAGGATTTTGAAACAGACCTAACCAATGATGGCTAGATTTCAAGAAACCATGGCAAAATACCCCTATGAGAGATATTAAATACCTCTATGTTTCTATATTTACCTATCCCATTGGGATCACTGATGGTGAGTCAGACGACCCTGGCTGCAAATCCTGGCTCTCTTCTTTACCTAAGGAAACTTATTTCAAGTCTCTAAGTCTCACTTTACTCACCTGCAAAATAGGGATAATAGTACCTGGTTCGAAGAGTTGCTGTAAGCATTAACAACAGAACAGAGGCAAGGAGCTTAGCACAATGTCTGCGCACATAGGACACACATAGTAAAAGTAGGTCGGTTGTTTACTATTATTATTCTATCAATATATGCAAGAGCTGAAGGAGCCCATGCAGATAATCTTCTCCAACTATTTTGTTTTGTAGATAAGAAAAAGGCAAAGATTCAAAATGATTACATTGATGAAGATAGTACACCTAAACTGAGGCAGAGCTAGAACTCAAACTAATGGCTTATTCTCAGGCTCTTTTCACTTTGCTGCCTCTAGTTCTATATAGATCTAAGAAGCAAGGAGAGAAAAGTTAGATCAGAAATATATATGAGTCCTCCACTAGGCTATCAGGACTGATTTTCTGCCCTCTAATCCAGGGTCACCTCTAACATTTGTACAGCCACATACCATAGGTGTAAATATATAAAAGATTTAAACTGAGCTTCCTCCAATACTCCTATCTTGGCAGATATCCCTTCCTATAGCTTGGAAGACCAGATTGAATTTGAATTCTTAAAATCCTTGAATAGGATGAAAAAGGGTGGAGGGTTCTAGCTCCTGGACCATGCCCTGCCCCGTTTCCCCTCCGCCCATGTCCTAACAGTACCAGGGACCACCTATGTGGGCCTTTGTACACCCTCTGCCACAGCATACAAGTCCAAGCTCCCTCCACACAATCTTTCAAGCTAAATGCTGCCTCTTTGCTACTCCCTGGGCTTAAGGATATACATTCCTGCAGCGGATCAGGAAAGAGGCCTGTCCAGTCCCCCAAAATGGGTTCAAAACCATTTAGGCAGAGAAGGTGGACATCCAATGGCTGCAATGTGGTCTGGAGTGGAAAGCACAGCTTGTCCCGTGGCCTGGCAGATTCCGGCTGCAGCAGAGTACAGCTGGAGGAAGAGCAGGCTTGGTCTCTCTTAAATCACAGGGTCAAGGAAAAGGACACTTCTTGCCTTAAGGGTGATACTGCTCTAATTATGTCATTTAATTTTAGGCAAAAGTGGAATTAATTCCTTTCAATAATCAGCCACCTGCCTATCATCTTCCTGACAGAGTTCTAAGATGAATCTTTTGATCAGTAAGATGTCCACCCTTTTAGTTCTGCTGGACCCAATATTTCTCATACTTATTGATTATTCACCTAGGTTCAACCACACCTGACTCTAAGGTAATTGTGGTAGGCAGTTAGACATGAACAGAGCAAGGATGAGAGGCCAGGCACAGGTCACCAGGACAGAAAGCCCCAGGTGCCTAGCAATGGGCAAAACTGAGAAAACAAGGACCTCATCCCCAGGGTGACCTTTCCACCCCTAACATACCATTGGTCATATGGTTTAGACCACTTGATCTTTCATATCCCTGGTCACGAGTTCAAGCTGTCCCCTGACCTTTCCTTCCCTGGTATGTTGCTAGCCAGGTAGTAGATCCCCTCCAAAGAGGAACAGGGGACCAGAGAATAGCCTCATGTGACTCCCATACAAGTCCTTGCACAGCTATTCCCTTAAGCATTAAGCCCTCAGGATGATGAGGTTCTGATCAGCATCAAATAATCTTAGGAACAAAGCCTTGAGTCAGCTCACCACAAAAGCAGAGTTTTGGTCAAACTAGAGATAACATCTAGACCTTGGAGGTGTTTCAGCTCCAGGCCCAGAAAAGCAGTAAGGCCAAGCACAGTGATGCCATGGCTGACATCAGGCCCAGCTTCAGTGACCAATGACCACATACCCTGGTGCCAGCTGATCAGTGGAGATGATAGCCCTAAAAGGACACACCTGAGAAGCTGATGAATATTCCACTGAGATCCTCCCCTGAGAACTCCCCTGAGGCCAATCTTCAGAGAAGGAATAAAAACCCTCAGGGTGGAAGACCCAGCATGCATTTTCCATCTTTCTGGAGCACAGCTGTGCCCTTTCCTCTCTCCTTCCCTGAGGTGTGTTACTTGTGCTTTTCTTTCTCCTAAGTTCCAAGGGCCCTTCTTTTGCTCCGTAATTCATTTCCTGAGTTCATGCAGCTCAGGTGGCTCATTTTTTTCTACCTCTGTGACTTTTTAAATAAACTTTTGCCTTCTGTTTGAGTTCCTTGAGACTCTGAATTCTTAGTGAACTCAAGAACTGAGATTGCTGAACCGAGGTCTGGTCTAACTCCACCAGTAACATTCTGGTGCCATTTCACTGCTAACATAATCAGTCTACCCCAATCACATTCAAGTGTCCTGAAGCTTTGGTGTCAGGTGGTTCCAGATTGGCAGAATTGTATACCTTTATCCTTCCCACCCAAGAGCATAGGCAATTAGTCAATTAGTTGCCTTTATGTTTAGCACTCCCATAGCTACTTGAGCAACTGGCAAAATAGCCAGGAGGATTCACTTCCCCTGTGATGGTATCTGTAGCTGACTTCATGATGCCTTCAGAGAAAAAAAACCTTCTATCTATATAGATTTTCTAAGCAAACATTTACTGAAGTGCTAGGTCTTGATGCTCATTCTAAAGAGAATACTGATATTATTCGGGACTGTTCTTTTCAACAACAGAACATCCATTTTCCTGATAGGGCTCAAACTTTTCTATTATACACAAAATAGCCCCAGGGCAAAACTGGTCTAGAAAGAAAAGGATCGTGGAGGGTGGTAGTTAGAACAATTTGGAGTTGCTTTAATATAGATCCTTAATGAATACCACAGCATGTTCATCTTTTGTAAAACATTCAACATGCTGGCCATGAATGCCTCCTTTGACATATTTCACCTGAAAATCTTAGGCAAAAGACTGTTTCCCTGGAATAGCTTCCCCCTTCATCCTAAGTCACAACTATGGCTCACTGGGATTGTTCTGTGTTGCTCCTTCCTCAGCCACTGTTGTTGCAACTCTGTACTTTCTGATTGCGTCTGTCAGGAAGGAGACAGGAAATTCTAGTCACTCTCACAGCAGCTGCGCCATTCCTCCTATCCTCCTCCAATGACTTCAGTTGGCTTCAGTGACACGTGGGAAGGAACTGAGCCACAGTGAAGGTCAGGAAGACAGGTCAGTGTTTATGCCTGTTGGGCTGGGGATCCTGCTGAGGCTATTTGGTTTCTTCCTTTCTATACTGTTTCTCTTTCCGTTCCTCTTTTTGTAATGCAGAGACAAAGCATCCTGTTTTCAAAACATCTGACTTTTGCCACAGAGAAACTCATGCTCTGATGCATTTCACTGAAGTATGAAACAATTCCTCTAATTCAGGAGGTGATAAAAGTTGAAACATCAAAATTAATGAACAAATCTAAGAAGGCAATCTGTCGTTAAAGTAAACAGCTCTAACAGGTCCAACTGAATTTGGGCTGCTAGTAAAAGGTTCACTAAACACCCTTTTCATCTTGAAAAGCAATGTCATTGCCTCATAAAAACTCCTGCTTAATTTATTCCATCTTGTAATTCTTGGGGGGAAATAATCTGTGATATTAACCCACCTAGCTGCACCTTTCTTTATAATTCTGGGATTCCATTTGACCTGTGGCCATCACAAAGGACTGAGGGAAATTTGGGCCAAGAAGACTTATTTTTTTTAAGTCACAGAAACAGTTTCGGCCCTGGCTGGCGTCGCTCAGTGGATTGAGCACAGGCCTGCAAATCAGAAGGTTACCAGTTTGACTCCTAGTCTGGGGCACATGCCTAGGTTGCAGGCCAGGTCCCCTGTGTGTGGGGGCATGTGAGAGGCAATCACACATTGATGTTTCTATCCCTCTCTTCCTCCTTCCCTTCTCCTCTCTCTAAAAATAAATAAAATCTTTAAAAAAGACTCAACTTAAAAAAAAAAGAAACAGTGTCAAATCTAACTCTCTGGGCTCTGAAGCACACTTGGGAAAGTCAGTTACGATGATCTTTGAGTCACGGTTTTCTTCAAAATGTAAAAGGGTTAAGAAAGAACAACAAACAAGAAAACACACAACCCTACCCAAATGAAGTAAATATGAAAGAGTTCTTGCTTTTCCTGCACTAGTGAGACACAGTCAGCTCTCTACCAGTTACATATAGACAGGCATATATGGAATTCCCAGGCACTCCTTAGGCAAAACACTGGCTCTCTCATCACTATTCTTAAGTAAGTTCAGAGGTTGCAAAAAAAATTCAGTAGTCATTTAGCTGATCAGATCTAGGGACACATAATTTTTTGCAAAGATGTAGTACATGGCATTAAGAAGTTACCATTTATTGAACTTGTACTACGCATCAGGTGCTTTGCTGAGTGCTTTAGATGCATCATCTCATTCACAGCAACTCAGTGAGGTAGGTACCATATTTCTCCCTGCTCTACAGATGAGAAAATTAAGTCATAGAGCAGTTAATCTGGACAAGGTCAAGTAACTAGTAAACTACAGAGACAGGATTTGAACCATGATCTTTTGACTCCAAAGCCTATGTTGTTTACATACTGCCTCAGTAGAAGATCTTCACAGTTACTTTCAAGTCTGTATCTCAGAGATTGCTGTTGCTCCTTTGTTCAGTGAGGGCAAGCAAAAGATGACCAAATAACACTACACAATAATGAGAGTGATGATGATGACCATATTTTCAAACAGCAACTAGGATGGAATGCCCCAATAATGTCAACCTTTTAAAGTTGAATGTGAAATTTTATTTTTGCCATAGATCTATAACTGGTATAGGTTAACTTCTTTTTAGTGACCACAAAACTATTATTATATTATGTTATATTCTATCATACTATAGTATATTTTAATGTGTTATGGATTAAATTTTACCTGAGACAATGATTGATTATTTACTTGATTATCTAAATAATCAAGACTTTGTGGTGAGGGAGGTAGCTGAGAGTAAAAAGAGCAAGATCTTTTTAAAAATTGAAATTGACTTCAGTCATCAGCTGGGCATTGCTCATCCACCAGCTAATTGCTTTGCCCTTCAACCTTTCCACTGTAGATTTAGAAAGTAGGTGAGGCTGCATGCCTTCTACTTAAGCTAACTGCATCAGAATTAAGGTTTAGCCCTTTCTTTAGGGTTAGCTCTATTCAACTTTCATTGCTTCCTGCACACAACACCATAAAGAAGGAGCAGAAGCCTGAAGTGATTGGAATTCTTACCAAGAGCAACCCAGTCTCTGGTCTCAGAGTCTTATTAACTATGACACTAAATGTAAAAATTTTAAATAAATTGGTAAGACAGACAATGTTTAATTTCAGCCCTCCAGACACAAACCTAGTTAGAATCTACAATGCATCAACACTTGAAATGAAAAATAATACCAATTTCCAGTTTCTCAATGAGTATTCTACTCCCCCCTGCCCCCTCCACCTTCCCCCCAAAGTTAATTACCTACTTTATCTTAGTGACTCCAGAAGAAAATTCAGCATGTTCTTTATGGTGAAACCTGCTGAGAAACTACCCTCAGATATTGGATCTTCATCTTGTTTGGGTATCAATGACCACAAAGGGCACAGAACAGTATTTGCTGATGCTCTAAAATGGGCTAAAAGCATGTGTGAAAATACTCTTACATGGAGTACAGGGCGGTTTGGAGAAATTACGAAGTTAAGCTCTCCTTATGGGGAAGCAGTTAATTGAGATTTACGACAGCCTGGAAAAACCCAGAATTTAGCCTTCAGTTGAGAACTTCAGAGAAATATCAATAAATGGTAAAACCTCAAACATTTTCTTTATTTTTTGACTTGAATCTGAATCAAAATTTAAGAAAGGAACTTTTTTATTTTTTGCCCTTTCATTATGCAATAAATCAGGAGTAAGAAGAGTCCCCTCACTCCTCCTCCAGGACCTCCTAAGGAGGCAATGCTTCCCCTGCTCAGATCCTCTGCAGGAGCCAGCAAGCCTTGGTAGGAAGGTGATACTTTTGACCCCAGGAAAGGAGGAGGGACCCACATTCACTACTGTACCTCAGGGCTGTAAAGGGCAGGCTGTGGGTATGGAGTAAAATCTCTTCCTAGCCCCAGAACCATAAAGCAATAAAACAATACCTCAGGCTAGTATGATTAGGGGTTCTGAAAGTGTGTACCTATGAGGGTACACTGTTAAAGCTTTCCATATCTAGGCATGTGTACATACACACACAGTCTCCAAGGGAGAAATACAAGCAAAAAGCAACAACTCTCACTACATAAATTAGGAGTGTAAATCCAGATGTTAATTAAACAAATGATATAATGACACATAATTACAGCTCTTCAACACTAAGTTTTGTCTGGCATTGTATGTACAATCATCTCTTTGCAGTATGGGTGAAACTTGGTTTCGAATTGGATTCCACACTGAAAAGCAGCAAACTTTTTAGAAAAAACTTTCCTTTTTGGAGACCAGGTATATTGTTTCTTTCCTTTTCTTTTTTTATCTTAGCCATGCCAGCATCACAAAATAAATGTTAGAAAATCCCAGAGTATCCAGAGCAGAATTTCAGAATTTATGAAACTTCAGGGCAAACCATTCTTTCCATTGATATATGAATAGCACAGTATTTTTTCATAAAAAATATGTGAAACACCTGATTGCAATGCCACCTTTTATACATTTTACCCTATAAATTCATTCAGAGTTTATCTTCCTGGTAATTGTTTTAAAAAGGGCTTTCATTTGTATAATGATTCGTACACTTTATAGACATCTCTCAAACATATTCCGAACAACATCAAGAAGAAATAAGTTTGGTTTCTGGGAGTTAAAGCACACTGAGAATTTTAAACTTTTCTGTAGTATCCAGATACAGGCAAAGTGTTCCACTTGGGAACAGAGTCTCCCAAGGTAGGTGAACAAATCCATTCTCCTGTTGCGTCCTGGGTGCACCTCTGTCCTAGGCAGAGGCCAGGGGAGCCCAGAGCTCCCTGCATGGTCCCCCTTTCATAAATAAAAACGGTCATCTCTTACCTTGTTAGAAGCCATCTCGCTGACAGATCGGTAGGTCTGTATTGTCTCTAGCTGGTCTAAGCACCAGTCCAATTCCTCCAGCGTTTCCATTGCTAATTTTTGATAAGATTCTTCTGCAAACAAACACACAGACATGTAGTTAGGCTGGAGCGGCTGCAGGCTGTCCATAGCAGAGTCACCGTTGCTGCTGCTGATCCCGGCGCTACTGAAGGTGGCCCCGTGCTCTTTCATTATTTGCGCGCCGACTCCTTCCTTCCAGCGCTCTCCACCAGGAGAACAAATCACTGATCGCTGTGGTGCCCGTGCCAAGTTTTCACCCCCCAGCCTGGATGAGGTGTCCGAGATCTACCAAGAAACTTCCTCTGAGGAAGAAGGCGGGAACCAACCGTCTCTTACAAGCTCATCTGCATACATGCGTCCTAAAACTAAAGGCAGAAGCAAGGAGTTTTCTCAGGCTGTGTCTGTCTTAGTCATCCCGGGCACTTTAGAGTATGTGATGTCATTTCTGAGTGTTTACCGTCTAGAGGAGAAATGAGGAAAGCGTTTTCTCATTTTACTGTTCTTCTAAATGATACAGTCAGTCGAAAATTGGGGGTAGGGGTGGGGAGCTGACAGTGTCATTGGAAAGCAATGGGCAGTCATTCATTCTGGGGAACGTGTGCCTGTTGGATTAACTTTTAATTCAGCAAACACTGACCCGCACCAGGGAGAGGCATAGGCTAGTCATCCCCTCTTCTGAATCTCTCCTCTAAGTAGGGCCAAAATGAAGTCTCTGTGATAAGACTTCAGCCTGAGAGAGACTGTCTGGAGTTTTATGTGAACACGTTTATTGGCGGTTTATTGGCCTGGGAGTCCGGCAGCTCTTGTTATACTAAACAAAGCGAAAACTTCTCTGAAAGTGCCAGGATCACAGGGAAATGCTGAACCGGACTTTCAGGTGGAGCTAGATGCAAACGCTGCATATTTTCATCTTGATTAAAGTCAGGGGCTCTGATTTGTTCCCTCTGGGAATCTAGACTTTCTGGGACTATTTCTCAGTGTTCCTTGAAAAAACTGTTTTTAAAATCATGTTTTAGCTGGATAATAAAAGCCCTTTTTAAGTGTTCACAACATGTCATTCCATACCCCAAAGTTTGGGAGTCTAAATTAATAATTAAGGTTACTGACTTAAGAAGCCCATGTTAGTAAACACTGAATGGATTTTACAAATGCCAGATGAATTCATGGTGCTATAGGCCATTATAAAAATCAGTCAGACTTTCCTGCATACCTGACTGAGTTTGAGGGGCACCACATCAGTGAACTCTCCCAACCTTTCCAGAATGTGAGTGATAGGCACCAATATAATTAAAAATCTTACATGGAATTCTGTTATGAAGAAAAGAGTACACACATTCCTGTCAGATTTAGAATACATGTTCATAGAGAAATTGTGGGGAGACCGTATGACTTTTTACTTGAGTAAATTTATGTGTGCAGCACTCATACCTGACGCAGGAAAGGGAATAAACAGGAGAGTGATGGCAAGTGATTGGAATCACTTGCTCACGGATGCACATTTCGACGAATAGATGTTGTGTTTATTCCCCAAATATGCCTTCGTTTCAGGAGAAACAGGGGTTAAAATTCAATATCCTGTATGTCATACTTTAAAAAACCCGCAAAACCACTAGAGGTGACTTCCTCTATTTTTTTCACACTCAAAAATGTGCAGACAAGAATTGAGGTGTTTTCAGTAAAACTCATTTCAAGCTAGACTTGCATTACTGTCTCTCCTTTCTTCCTCCTCAATTTTGCAATGTTGCTTCAATAGGAAGCATCTCCTCACTGACTCTAGTGTGTCCAAAACACCCATCTTCTGTTTCCTTCCTCAGAGCACTTTTTCTAAGAAAGCTTTTTCTGAAGTGACAGAACCCTCCCATTCTCATTCCAGGGCTCTTATAAAAGAAAAAGTCCAACCACTTCCCAGCTACCTGGGTTTTAGTACTTCAGTGTCTTCCACATCACAACTCATGGTTCTCAGTGGCTAAGACTGACCATTCAGCAGGATGGTGGGGAGTGAGCAATTTGCTCAGAGCCTTTTGAATCAGTTGATACGCAAAATGAGTATAAGATGATATACCACATTTTTCCTGCACTAAGAGGAAAAAGGGGATCACATTTTTCCACTCACACTTGACAAAGGAAATACAGTAATTATAGCAGCAGAAGCACTGAGGAGTGAACAGGACTTTTCAAAGATCCAATTAAGCATTGCCACCACAGGTCATCCACTGTCCATTGCAGCGATTTGCAACCTGCGTGCTGCAAGAGGCACAATGGTGTGACGCAAGAATTTATAAAACACACAATACCCGACTCGTCGGGGCACTGACCTCTTTTCTCTTAGATAATCAAATTTTAAAAAATGACAATAGTCAACACAACAATAACTGTCTGGAGTGAATGAATCAAAATTATACCTATTTTTTGTCAGTTTGGCAAAAAATATATTTTTTGGTGTGTCACAGGATTTTAGTAATTAGTTTCTGTGTGCCATGAGATGAAAAATTGTTGGTCTACTACACAGAACAAGCACATATGTGCTCCTAGAGCTGGTATAATACTGGAATGTGACAGCACCTTATTCCACTGCCCTCTCTGATTCTGGCCAGCCACAATATTTTCTAAGTGAAATTATTGCATTTTGATGTTAATGAGGATTTGTTCCTTCCCAGATACTAGAGAAATACTCAAGACTCTCTTTGTGTTTCATTTTAGAGCCTTCCTATCACAGTAACTAAGACAAGAGGCACAGATGTCAGAGCGGGCTAAGTATGGGAGCATCGAACCCCTGCTGACCACGGGTACAGCCCAAGGAAAGGATCAGTGCTGCTCGGGACTGGCCTTCATGTTATAGCTTTGTAGCACCAGCGCCAGATCCAGAGTTCGGTATCTAGCAGATACTCAGTAAATACTGGGAGGAATGGAAAGTAAAGTGCTTGCCCAAGCAGCCTGCAAGTACCTAGGCTCCTAGAGGCTGAATGGAACAACTGCAGCCCTGTGGAAAGAGCACTGGCTTTGGAGTGAGACTCACATATTATGACTTTCTCTTCTATTAATTGCTGTGTGATCCTGGACCTCCATTTCCTACATCTCAAAATAAGGATACAAATATTTATCTCATGAGGTTATAAAGGGGTTAAATGAAATAAAATATATAAAGTGTCAGTATGGTAGCCTGTTCTTGGCAGGTGATTGATAATATACAGGAGTATAACTGGTAATGGCAATCAAAGTAACCCAAAGGCCTGGCTTTTGGGGGTGAGGAGAAATGGGAAGGAAGAAAGAAGAAGTGCATAGTCAACAAGGGTTTTTACAGTCAGGATCAGCTACAGAATTTGCGGAGCCCAGTACAAAATGAAAATGCAGGGCCCCTTGTTCAAAAGCAGTAAGAAGTGCTGTTAAAAGTAGTAAAGTATAATGCTTTTTCTTTCTTCTGGAGTTTCTATCTTGACCTGTCATGGTGTTATTTTTTCTTAAACCTTTTATTTAAAGTAGTTCTAGATTTATAGAAAAGTTGCAAATATAGAGTGTTCCCATATATCCCACATCCAGGTTTCCCTATTGTTAACATCATACTTATGGCACACTTGTCACAATTAATGAATGGCATGGTGTGTTTTATTTACTCTTTAATGTAGCATGGGGGTATACTGAGGAGAGTCCAGACTCATAGGACCCTGGAAGCCCTGCTCACCAGATGCCGGGGTGTGCTTACCTTCCAGCTGCCATATTGATGTGCTATGACCCAGCTAGGGTCAGGCTCTGGGAAAGACACACATCTCCCTTCCACATGGTACCAATGTGCCAATCCACAACAGAGAGATAACACCTAAGGGTATTACAACCTCTGCACTGGGACATGTATATACCTGTATCAGAGGTGGACAAGAGGCTCACCCCCACCAAGAGATGGCCTCTGTTTACCATGCCAATCCAGAGCATGGATAAATGTTACTTGAAACTTTGCAAAGTACACATGTCCAACTCTTTGAGCCTGGACCCAGGCCCCCACTTGGAATGGATATTAGCTGTGGTCATAGGTGATAGCAGGAAGAGGGATGCTGGGTGAGTCCCAGGGTGCCAGGGGTCAGGGAAAGGGTAGCTGAGAACACATTCAAGGGATGCAGGCAAGTGGCAGAAGATAGAATGGCACATGAGCCAAGGCTCTAAAGCCATTGCAGTATATGCCGTTGTCCCATCAGACTTCACATAAAAAACTTTTAAAAAGCAAAGATGAAATTATTACAAGTTTCAAGACAGAAACTGTGAAACCCTTCTGTGTGGGGGTCCTGTGCTACTACATAGGTTGCCTGCCTATGAAGCTGGTCCTGTTTCCTGTCTTGCATAAATGGCTCTAAAAAGGAACAATGCTTAACACCATGAAGCAAGTCTCAAGGGGACGAAAACAGGTAATGGAAGAGTCATGGGGTCAGCCCTATTTGTCAAAAGCTTCCAGAGGGAAGAAGGAGGAAGAGCCAGCCTCCCTTCTATACTTCCTCTCTTTCCCTCTTTCATTCCAACAAGAGTGGCAAAGGAAGATTTTCTTCCCACTGCAGATCTGGTAAGTATTGCGTCCAATCCTGAGAAACAGGAGAGAGAATGGATGATTAATTATAATTAATATTAATCTAGAAATAATAGGTGACATTCATATAGCTCTTTTCTCAAAGGATCTCCAAGCACACTACTCATTAATCTTTGCAACATATCTGTGTCACAGGCACTGAAGAGGTAGAATTATTTTTAATTTACTTTAAGGAACCAGCTAAAAAGTGTGCCTTGGTTAGAGTTAAATTATTAGAGTAAGATTTCTGGCAAGGCAATACCTTGGTCTAAGAAATAGAGGATTTAGCTCAGTGCTGAAAATGCATGCATTCCCGAAAATGCTGTATTTAAAGTGACATCTTATCCTTGGGTCTTTTCTACTTAAAATTGCATAATTGCCTTCCTAAATGTTGTCATTTCTGGAGGCTATGCAATATTTACTCAGAAGACCTGGTAGTTTCTGGTTCTGCATCTTGCTTTAGTGGGTGACCTCAGGTGAGTTACCAGAGTTTGCCAAAACTAAATTTCTTTCTGTATAATGAGAGGGAAAAAATACCTTGTTCTCACAGGGAAGGTAGAATAGGAGAATATACCCAAAATCAGACTGAATATTTTAAGTATTATGAACATTTGGTATAAATATTGCATTTATAAGTGGGACAGAGGTGCATTATAGAAAGTTAGAAAATTATAGAGAAGCAAAGGTTTGAAATGATAAACATTTTACCGAGCAGAGATCGCCACAGCCAGCCCCTTTGTGCACGTGTGCATATGTAGGTGTACAATCACAATGAGATCACACTATCCAAACTGTCGAGTAATATTCTTTATATCAATGATCTCCCCTTTTCTGTTTTAATAAATTTGCATTTCAGCTAATACTTAGGTTATATTCCAATTTCCCCAGTTTCTTTTTGAATGCAAATCCAGCAGAAATGTGTGTTAGCAGAAATGTTGAGAAGGAGAGCTCCAGGGAAGGTTGACAGGAAAGGGTAATGGGAAACCTCGGCCTGGCCACAAATTGGTCGCTGCTCCTAGTTTGAAAGCATGGAAACAGATTTCAGCAGTTATGAAGTCAGTGCCCCAGCTGGTGACAGACCTCGGGTGCCCTAAAAGTTTCCTTCCTCCCTCTTTTGTTTGAGTGCGTGTGTGTGATAACAATATTTAACATGAGATCTGCCCTTTTAACCAAATTTTACTTATATGATTCAGTATGATCTATATGCACTATACTGTACAGTAGATCTCTAGGACTTTTTCACCTTGCATAACTGAAACTATGTACCCTTTAACCAATTCTTTCCCACTCCCCTCTCCCCTAATCCATGGTAACTATCCTTTTACGCTTAGCTTCTACAAGTTGGACTATTTTAGATTCTTGATACAAGGGGTCATTCTGAATGTAATTTTAACATAGCTCTGTATATACCAGAAACATATCTGTCAAGTTTTCCCTATTTTCTACCCAAAAATAGTGCATAGGAAAGAAATGTAAATAACCTTTTGTTTATCTGCCACACATAATCAGACTCTTTTCTAACTAGAGAAGGTAATAGCTATTCCCAAGGTTGTGTGGTGGTTAAATCAATCAGAACAACTGCCATGGGCAACAACAGAGATAAATCTCATAAACATAAATGTCAAGCAAAAGAAACCAGATATTAAAGAATGCATAAAATATTATTCTATTATAGATAGCTAAAACAAGAATCTACTATATTAGAAATCAAGATAGTGGTTAGTGATTGGGAAGGAATTTCAGGAGGCTAAGTACGAGGTTGGCAATGATCTATTATTACTGGGTTTGGGTACTGGTTAAGTGAATGTGTTCATTTTATGAATATTCACTGACTTCTACACTTGTGATTTGTGCACTTTGTCTGATTTTCTGGGTAGGCTTTCAACAGATAGTCCCATCTAGGAAAAGCCCAGTTTTAAAAAACAAAGCACAAGATTTCTAAAAACACATTTTTCTTTTTTTGTTGAACTATAGCAATGGATATCAACAGAATTTAAGTAATTCTCACACAGCTGAAAAACAACCCCCAAAAGACATTGGCCCACGAGAATTCTATCACTGAACCACCAATGTAAGGCATTGGTTTTGATATTGCATAGACCAGGAAGCTGCTAATAACTCAAAATTCACTGGAACATGTTGGAGTCTGACCCAGCTGTTTATAAATTCTGACTTTTCTTTACTAGCAGTGTGATCTTAGACAAGGTAAGCAGCCTGACTGTGCCTCCATTTCTTTACCTGTAAAAGAGGAAGACGGCATAAACTAGCTGTGAGAATTCGGTGCATCAGTGCATGCCAAGTTGGCACAGCGGCTGCCATGTGTCAGGCACTTTTTTGTTCCCCCAGCTCTCTCTCTTTCTGGTCCTGGTCTCTTTTCCCAAGGGTAGATCGCCACACATTTGTTAGCTGAGTTGGGTGGAGTTTTGCTCTTGTGCATGGGAGGACAGCACGTGGCCAAGCAATCCTAGTGTCCCTCCCGCCGCATGACCTCAGATAAGAAACTGCCTCTTGGTTAGAGTTTATTGGTTTCTCTTCTAAAATATAGATCTGGCCTGGTATATCATTCTGCTTTCATCAAATCCTGACTGACACACCAAATCAAGGGACCTTCAGCTGTGGAAAATTGTACACGAAAGTTGTTTGTTAATTCATTCATTCCACAAAAGTACGTTGAGTGTCTACTATGTGCCAAGTCTGCTGCTGGGTGCTGGGTTGCAGCGATGAACAGGACACATCAGGAGTGGTATGGTCTATCGCCCTGAATGATTATATGGGAATCCCCTTTGCTATTCTCCAGAACGGTCAATCTGTGAAGCTGGGTACCTTACTCATTTCCTCCCCTCTCTTGCCTCCCCACCCCAAGCTCATACAGTGCCCTTGTGAAATTAGAGAAATGTGCCCTCTCTTGGCAGACAGCTTGGGAAGAGATCACACAAAGTGATGCATGGGCTGAATTTCAGCTCCCCTCAACTGTCTGAATACCTTTGATCAGTACCCAAATGACACAACCACCTTATTCAAGGGCCTGGTGGCACATGTGTGTGGGGGCAACCCAATATAAGCTATCTCCAGTATGACTGGGAGTGGTCCATAAAAGCAGGGCCACAGAACACGGGTCACAGCAAAACTTGCACCTTTAACCTGAAAATAAAGCAAACCCTTGACATTGAAAGGAAAACATCCCAACAAGACCTTTCCCAGCTCTTCATTTGTGAACACCATTAAATAACTGAAATAACATAAAATAACTGAAAATTTTAATTTGGTAGACTAATTATGACCTTTAAATACAGTTTTTGTTTTCGTAGACAAAATCTTTTAAAGGAAGGGCTCCATTGGGGAAATAATAATAAAGGAGTCCTTGACGGAGAAAACTGAAAAACCACTCTTCTGATCCTTGGAAGTGAGAAATGTGTATTAGTTGGATTCTCTACACTCAGCTTATGACTCTAGCTTTATCCACAAGTTTCTAGCCTTGTAGATGTCCTCACTGTACTCTACCTGTGGTGAAGTTAGCATGCTTGTTTCATTCCTCTGTTCCTCCTCCTAGTGCAGTAAGTTTTTTGCTAAAATGTAAAATATTTTCATATATGTGAAAATCAGCCTCTTTTTTATAAGATGTTAGGTTGGAGCTATTGGCTCATCTATTTAGTGGTCTTGGTTATGATTTCTCCCCTTATTGTTAACAATAACTCTTCCTTTTAAGTTATTAAGTCCAAAGATATAGTTTTTTTGATGAATATTCAGTAAATAAAATGCACCCATGTTACAGTGCAACATTTAAAAGACCACATTACTTTAACCTTTAGTAAAATATTCTTAGAACAAATCACAGGAACTGGATAAAACACATACCATGTAACACAATTCTTCTGAAGGAAGTCTGTAAGCCCCATGTGGCCTTTCTTTAGGCGGAAGTTTGTTAATATGACTTTATAAATATGGAATTTTGCAATTGCATATGACAGAGATTTCAGTCTGGGTGGATTCACAGAAGAGGTTCACTGTCCTCAAGGGAAATAACAGTGAAAAGTAGGTCATTTTGATGCCAATCTTCCTAGCAAACTCCTGTAAGACTACAAGTTAAAAAAAAAACTCCAATCATAACTAGCTTTTGTATATATAGCTTGACAGTTCACCAAGCACTTTCACTTGCAGATCTCATTTTTTCCTTGAAAAAGAAACCTCATGAGATAGAAATTATTATTGTTATGACATACATATTCCATTACACATGTGAGAAAATTGAAGCTTGGAGATATATTTTATCATTTACCAAAAGTCATCTGATGATGGGGGAACAAGAAAAAGGAGAGAGAGGGAGAGAGAAGGAAAGAAGAAGAGAGAGGAGGAGAAGGAGGGGGGAAAGGAGAAAGAGGAAGGAAAGGAGGAGGGAAGGGAAAGGAAAGGGAATGGAAGGGAAGGACAGGAGAGATGAGAGACCGACCGAGAGAGAGAGAGAGAGAGAGAGAGAGAGAGCGCGCAAAGGAAGGGAGGACAAAGAAGAGAACCTAAGTTTTTTAAATTTCATGATCCTTTTTGTTGATCCATGAGGCCTGTTATAAACGAATGGTCCAAGTTTCTCTTTTTCACCCAGGCAGGCTTACATAGGCATAAATGTGTCCTTTACTTGCCAGCTTCACAGCCCTCTTTCCTTTTGCTCTACTTTCCACTTTTTCAATGTCCTTACCCTTAACAAAACCTGCTCTTCAGAAGAACTCTTGACTTTGATGTTTACTTACTAATGAGCATCTGAACTCATCCAGTTAATAACATGTACCACCAATGTGAAAGAGTGCTCAAGGGACTCAATTGTTCACAAGAGACAGGGGACTCGAAAGCCTGAGAAGTGGGAATGTAATAGAGTTCAAAGAAGGCCTGTGGGAGGCCGCTCTGCACTGCGTGGGCCCAGCTCCCACTGGGAGATGCACAGGACCCGCACCCATGGATAGGTTTTCCCCTGGGGAATCAGGCCTGCAATGTACCTAAGCCACTATGAGTCTTGCTTTTTGCTAAAACTCCCTCACCCTGAGATTGAGGACATTTACTACAAAGCAACTTCTTCAAATCCATGTTAAACCTTCCAAGGATGAGTGTAACCACTCCAACTACTTTTGCCTTTTCATTTGCAAATATCCCTCTTCTGTGATGTGATTAGCAGCATTGGCTCCTTTGTTTTCTGTAAAAGGTAACCACCTAAAGGGAGCCTGTGCATAGTTAATGAGGACCTTCTTGCAATGTGCCGAGTGAGACAAGAAAAGCTCATTGGAGCAAGGGCCAAGGCTTTTGCTCTCCTTGAGAGAAAAGCCATGCTGTCCCTTTTCCTCCACCAGATTCAGTAACCCATGTGAATGTCTCATTTCATCCATAATGACTTGGACCTCACGAGCTGGAGTCTGCATCAAGGCCTATCTTGGAAAATTATAACATTTGAAGGAATAAGAATTAGGTATAAAGGGGGCGGAAAGCATTCTATGTGAAGGAACATCAGGATGTGCTCAATGAACTGAGAGCAAGCCGTCCATGTGGTAGGAATAGAGAGAGAAAAAGACATACAAGAAATTCAGATCAGCTTATACACAGCTGTGGAAGGCCATGGAAAGAAACTTGGACTTCATCCTGGAAACAATGGGAAAATTTTTTTGAGCCTTATCAAAGGAATGGCCAAGTAAAAGTTGCATTTTTAAAAAGATCACTCCATTTGCAATTTGGAGAATGAACTTGAAGGCACAAATGAATGGATGTATGCAAGGTGGCTAGCTTAATAGTATTGTAAAGTTCAGCATCTGAAGGAAGACATATATCAATTTGATTTCTGACTCTGCCATTTATATTATTAACAGTGTGAACCTGGGCAAGTTACTTAATTTCTCTAACTGAATCTTAATTTCCCCATCTCTAAAATAGGGTTATATATAAGGTCTGTCTGGAAAAAGTCCAGCCATTGTTAATATAACAAGAATGGCTTGCATGATATCAGTGTAACCTGGCAGCCAAGAAGAATGGACTGTAATGCACATGTGTGAACAATAATGACTTCACTGTACTAGTCAGTAGGGGTGGTAGATGCTGTTGAGTGAATATGTGTACTGTGTGGCCATTGCATTCAAAATCATTGAGCGAGTAAAGCACTGAATCTGCATCAGTTTGTGTTAAGCTTAAACATTCCTCTGCGGAAGCTATTCAGATGATTCAGAAGGCTGCAGATATGGGCAACTGGTGATTGGCAGCTTCATCAAGGCAACATGCCATCTCATGCATCACATCTAATGCAGAGGTTTTTGGGAAAGCATCAAATCACTCAGGTGATTCAGTGCCCTACAGCCCAGATTTGGTGCCCTGTGACTTCTGGCTTTTCCCAAAATTAAAATCACCTTTGAAAGGGAAGAGATTCCAGACCATCAATGAGATTCAGGATAATACGATGGGGCAGTTGATGGTGACTGGGAGAACCGTGTGAGGTGCCAAGGAGACAGGCATCATTGTCCTATGTACAGTGTTTCTTGTATCTTTTATCTTCTTCAATAAATGACTCTATTTTTCATGTTACATAGCTAGATGCCTTCTGGACAGACCTTGTATATCTTCCCCAAGGGGTTGGTATGAGAATTAAATGAAGTTATTCATATCAAAGCACTTAGTACCTGTTAAGTATTCATGCCAGTATCCAATAGCATTATTATTTATTTTATTGCAGTAACCTAAGCAGGAGATGATGATTGCTAGAACTATGGAGTGGCAATGGAGATGCAGACAGTAATTATATTTGAGATACTCATGGATTTAAACCATATGGCTTCTAGGATTACAGAATTTGGTTGATGACCAAATACTGAGGTGACCAAACTCCATTCACCTCAACTTTCAGGTCTCGGATGTGACTTTTGTCAGTGTGGTGTGACTTTTTCCCATTTATATTGAGCCAACTCACAAGATCACAAGGAAAAGTCAGAGACCAATTTATAGAGAGCAATAATTTACTGGAAATTGTTCATGTTTGCTAGTCAATACATGCTCCTTGATATGGGAGACTAAATTCTAACCCGCACATTGCTTGGTAAACATGAAATCAGAGCAGAAGAGTAGCTGGATGATTGAAGTGGCTGCTTTCCTCAAGCCTGATGTATTCAGCTCCACTGCTAAGGTAGATTGTAGTAGTCTCTGCTTCAATATTTCCATCTGCTTTCCCAACTTTGCTCACCTGGCTAATGCTTAGTCATCTTTTAGGACTCAGCCTAGAGTCATGTCCTCTACAAAGGTTCCTAAATATTGTGAGGTTGGATTAAGCTCCCTTCCTTTAAGCTCCCACAACACTATATGCAGGTCTCTATCTTCTACTGACCACATTTCACTGAAGGTATTTTCTTTCATTTTATCTCCCCCAGTAGGTGATAACCTTCTTGAGAGCAGGGACCATATCTATTTTGCTGGTCTTTTATGCAACACAACATTAATATGAGCTAAAAAATATTTGAACTGCTGACTTGCCCAACATATCAATAGATGGGATAGTGACTACCAAAAGGAATGCAGCCTTTGTTACTGAACGGTATTGGATAAGCAATGTCAGGAATGCTTGTTCCTAGTTCTTTTTTTAGTAGTCTCTAAAGAAACCACATTTTTTTGCTGATATATTTAATGTTGTCACTATTAATGAGCTCTGTATTTTTTTGCATTCATATCTTGATTAGATTTCTAGGGTGACTAGTTTTAATATGGGAGACATTCTGTTATTTAGTGGAGTTCTGCAAAATTACATGCAGACTTTGTTACTTATTCCTTCCCCAAGTAGCTATATTCAGGCACTTTACTGTAGGTCTCTCTGCACTAAGCCATACTACAATTCCAATAGATTTTGACGGCTGCCATATGAAAGATATAAGTAAAGTTCAGGGATAGATAGCACAAATGGATAAAGGAAACGGAGATCAGAAGAGATTTGGAGGCCAGGTAAGGAAGATTGGTGGAATTTTGAGAGATGAAAAAAATGAGGTAAGGTAATGTACCACATGAATAAAAGTATGAAATAGAAACATGTCACACCATTCAGTCTTGTTTAGTGAGAACAAATATAACAGTCTTATTTGGTCAGAACACTAGGTTTCAGAAAGGGAGTAGAGTGGGACAAATTTGCAAAGGTAAGGTGGTCAGGGCCAGATGCTGAACAGCTTTTTATCCTAGCTGAAGGAATCTATCTGGCAGGCAATGGGGAGCCATTGAAATTTGTTCAACAAAACAACAGTGCATACAAAATGGTTTATGAATATTTTAATACTCTTTTACAGTTTTGTAATGCTTTGCAGTTATAGATCTTTTTCATATGTATAATTTCTTTTAATCTTCATCATACCTTGTGAGAGATGTAGTATTGCCTCGTTTTATAGAGGAAGAGACTGAAGTGCAGGGAGTTTTTAAGTGTCTCACCCCAAATCCCATAAGTAGTAAATGAAGAACCTAGAAACTTGAATCTAGGCTTTCTGACTCCAACTTCAGTGCTCTTGCCATTAAAACACAGCCTCTAAGAAGATGAATTATTAATCTAATAGCAGAAAGTTTTAAGAGTTATAGGATGAGGCAGAAAATAGATACTTGGTAAATTATCAGTAACAGAGATTATTATTTGCAGGAAAAGTTTGAAGTTAAGAAGCAATGAGGTCCCAAACTGGGGTGTTAGCAGAGGGAATGGAAGGTTTATTTATACCTTAAATCTGTCTTGCAGAATGAAAGTTGTCAAAGGAATTTCAAGAATCAATGGAGAGTAGAAACAAAAGCTTTTGCCATTGGGAGTGAAAGTGGTAGGTGGGAAGGAGAAGAGGGCTTGAAATTTTCCTTTTTCCAGAAACATTATCGGCTAAAATCTTCCACTTGCCTGTGGGAAGTTGTCTCTACCTGATGCTCTCCTGGGTGATGTCTCAGATCACATAGGACTTTGGGAATTCACCATGTGAGAATGGCATTGCCTTTGACAGTTAAGTGTTTCTGAGAGCTGAAAGCCTACTACATACAGTTTTTTCCAATTGACAAAACACTTTCAAGTTGCTCATTTCCTTCTGCAAACAAAGCCATGAAAATGATCTCCATTTTGACAAATGAGATCACTGGGGCTCCTCAAAGGGAAGGGACTTGCTTTAGAAATCTGGAATTTCTTCATTCCAATATGGTAGTTACTAGTCATGTGTGGCCATCGAGCACTTAAAATGGGACATGTGCTGTAAGTGTAACATACACACTTTGTAGGAAAAAATGATGTAAAATGTCTCCATAAAGTTTTATCTTTGATTACATGTTGAAATGATATTTTGGATATATTGAGTTAAGTAAAATACATTATTAAAGCTAATTGTACATGTTTCTTTTTACATGTTTACTAGAAAATTTCAAACCACCTGTGGGGCTCGTCTTATACTTCTATTGGACAGCACTGTACAGATCCTATGGCTATAGCCAGAACTTGAACACTCCAAGGTCAACATTCATTCCCCCTCAAACACTTGCTTGAAAAGAGGTGGCAATAATGATAATGATTAGAGTTAATATTTATTGAGTACCAGTTTTAGCTTTCAAAGCATTTTACATGCATGAACTAATTTAATTTTCATCATAATTTCCTTCCCTGAGTGTTATATATAATAGATCATTTTCTTTTACAGATGAGAAATAGAGAAATTCGGTAGCTTTCTCAGGGTCACAGACTTAGCGGAGCCAGAATTCAGATTAGGCAGTCTGCGTCCTGTGCCATTGGGGAATGTTTTCATGGCTGCCGTCGATGGGCAGGTCCCAAGGAGACATTTGTATTGGCTTCACTTTACTTTTGACCTACCATAAGTCAGGCAGTACCTGAGAGACTTTGGATGTTACTTCACTTAATCTTTGCAATAGCCCCATTAAGTAGTTATTATTCTTATTTTATAGGTTAGCAAACAGAGGCTCATAGAGGTTACACAACTTGCCCAAGATCACGTGCTGGAACTCAGTTTCTAATCCATCCTGAATCTCAAGTTGATGCTCTAACATTACATCACTCTGTGAAAGAGCTGCACCTGCATCTCCTGAGGCTGCATCCCAGGCTCAACCCAAATGTGCTGAAGTGGTCCCTTTGGAGTGGGCTCTGGGAATTTGTTCTTTGTAGAATTGCTCCAGGTGCCTTCCATCCTCAGCCAGGTTTGGTGATAACCACCTTGTCTGAGTCTTTCATTTTCAATATTCCTCCCCGCCAACCCTGGGAGTTCTGTCTCTTCAGGCTCTCCTGAGAAATTATTTCAAAAAACTGTTTAAGGAAGAAAAAAAAAGAAATAAAAACAGTATTTCCTTCAGGCAGCCTTTGGTAGGGCTGGCCATTCACCTTGGCAGGATCCTTGCTTCTTTCAAATCTTAGTAACATTCTACCCTGAAATGGGGGCTGCAAGGGTTTAATTATGTGGAAATAATCATAGATTTCAGAAGACATTCTTAAAAACATCTAAGCAGCCCAGGGGTGTTTGAGGGGTGGAGTTTTAGGGAGTGTAGAGTTGTTAGGCATTGGAGGAAGGAACATAGGAAGAGATGCAGGCTCTCAAGGTGATTTATGGGGTTATGGATGGTTCGGTAAGAACCATTATATGTGAATGAAGGCATAGAACTAGAAAAACCAAGTGCCTCTTTCTGGGTTGGGGCTGTGTGTATGAGTGTGTGTGTGTGGTAGGAAGTTAACAGTATGCTTTTTTGCAGTCTCATTTGCAGGTAGACAAGCAGTTGCTTTATGTGACAGATTCAGAACTTCCAACTAGCCTACAACAAAATGTAAAATTAGGCCCCAGGTTTCATGGCAACCCAAGCCGACACAGTAGCAAACAAGAATGGTTTGAAATTCAGAGAAAGAAGCCAACGCTGTGTGTCACAACCAGCTTGGCTTCCTTGGGCCAGTTTCTCCCTATTTAGCAGCACTTCCGTCACTGCCCTAATTTCCCCTGGTTTGTAAACTACGTCACTTAACTGAACTCAGCTCCAGACTTTAGAAAAACAAAATTTTGTATTTCAGCAATGGTTTTCTTGGCATTTCTACTTCTAAAGAATTCGACTTAACTCCGGTTTTTCTTTTTACCTTTGAAAGATGGTGGCTGTCAGTTGTGCTTACTCCTCTCTCTCTCCCTTTCTAATGCAGTGTCTAATGCAGCATAATGCAGTGTCTGTTTAAAAGTGATTCAAGATTTCAGTGTTTGCTTTAAACCAATATTTACCAGTGAAATCCTGCCAACATAAATGTGCAGACGACGTAGAAAATATTGGCTTAAATCAATCTCTTCCTGAACCCCACATACAGACAGGGACTGTAAATGTTCTGCATGTAAGTTCAGAAATTCTGGCCTCTTTTGGCCAGCGTCATGCATACACCAACTTAACACAGACTCAGAACAGTTTTAAAACAGGGGTAATCTAGATACTAGATTCTGATAGTAACTTTTTAAAAGTGGTTTTCTTAGCCAAGGTTGTTGTTGTTTGTCTTATTTTAGTGGTTCTTCTGGCATTTATCACACAATGCCATATAATCTAGTTTAAAAGATATCCCTGAATTATGAGAAGTAGTATTATTCAAATAGAACTAAACAAGCAAATGCTGATCTTTAAAAAAATAAAAAGTGGGATCTACAAAAAAGTGTACTGCAGAAACATACAGCAGACATTTGGAGATTCACTTGGTCTTGTTGAGTGATTGCTTTAATTTAGCAAACATTCACTGAATTGAATTCATTCACTGATTGAATTTATTGAATGAATGAATTACTGCTACACTTTGAATGAATTTCAAGTACTTGTAGCTTGGAATGGAAATTATTTTTCTGAAACTGAATAGCACAGGCAGCCAGCAGACGGAAGGCCCCAGCTGGCAGCTGGCAGCTCCAGCCTGGGGAGAAGAACTGCAGAGGGTGGAGAAGAGAGACTTTACGTGGCCACGGCTCCTGACCAAGCCCTTGGTGAAAACTTGACTTGCAGTTCCCACACCACACTTCCTTTTAGGTAGGGAGGGCTGGTTCTGAGATGCAGAACAGGGAATGACTCATCTTCAAAAAAGGTCACTGAAATTGCCAGTGGCAAGCCCTGAACAGTGCCTGGTAAACAGCAGGCACTTAATCAATGCTTGCCTTATAAACAGGTAAAATGAAATGAAATAGCCTGCTATAATTTGGTGAGGGTGCTGAGTGGGAAATGTTTTAATCAAGATTTAGGGTCAAGAACAATTTCTATGTCTGTTAATGATAATGTCCCTTTTGTTACTTTCTCTAACTGCAAATACTCGAGAACCTGTGCACCAAAAACTGAAGGACCATGGAAATGATGGCTAAGACGAATGATACTAATCATAGCAACTATTAACTGAGAAAGTCCATCTGAAAAACACAAAACACCGCTGATCTTCAAAACAACTTTGTGACATAAACTGTAGTATTATCATCAGTGTATGGATGATGACAAAACAGGTGGGAAAGGAAATGGAGAATGGGCCTGGAAAAGTGGCCTGGGTGTCTGGGCTTCATAGCAGGACCCAGTGGGGAGGGAGGGGCTACAAAGAAACGAAAGACGTAGTTGGTGCTGTCCTCAAGGAATGTGTGGCTCAGGAGGGAGCAGAAATACACAGACACGGAATGGAAATGGCCAGGGCATACTAGGGCTCCAGATTAAATCATCAGAGAAGGACTGGGAGCAGCAAAGGTGTGCTTGTGCTTTGAACACAGCAGGTGCTTAGTAAACGTTTGTGCAGGTACATTGAACTTAATTGAATTAAAAGTCAGGTGAAGGTAATCATAGGAGGAAAGACATGGAGTCCAAAATAAAATGCAAAGCAGGTAAGTCTTACTGAACAGAGAATGTTGAAGAAAGTGGTTAGAGAGAGTGAGTCCAAAATATGAAGGGAGGTGGAGGACTCTGGACTTGATGCAGAAATAATAAGGAGCTATTGGAGGTTCATGAACAGGAGAGAGACTTGAGGAAAAAGGGAATTTAGGACAATTAGATCAGCAGGAGTATGTAAGATAGCTCTCAATGGGCAGCAGCTAGAGTTAGGGACTCCTGGAGACCTTACTTAGGGACCTAAGTTGAAAATAGTGCAGGCTAGAATAGTTGGTAATGATAGGATGAAAGAAAAGAGTTAAGTACTAAGTAATGCTAAAAGGAAAAACTATATCTTTATAAGAGATGGTATAGGAGAGGAAGGTGTCCAAAATTGTCACCAAAGTTTCTAGCCTTGGAGTGGGACATAAGAGGAGAAGTACAGACAGACATGGGGGAATTCTGGGAGGAGGGGATTACACTGAATTTGGTATGTTCCTATATGGTTACAAGGATTTGGGGTGGAACTCCAGTAAGTGGACAGAGCTCCAGGCATGGACTGTTACAAGGATTACAGGCTGGGGATGCTGAGCACACACTATGTAGCCATGAGCCTCCAGGACCGGTATCTGTCTTCTGATCGGCTCCTGGAGAAAGGTCAATCACAAATACAAGATTCCCACAGTTTACCTCACCAACTCCTTTCTCTCCTCCAGTGTCCCCTTTCTCATTCCTCAGTCTCCAGTTTCCACATAGTCAAAGCAAAGCTATGAGTGATATATGTCTTGCATGATTTTCAGCTCTGCAGGGCACAAGCCTAACACAAGAGATTTCTCTCTCCTCAGCATCTGCAAGGAACCAGCCCAGCTCCTGCATGATGGAAAGGACCAAAGCTGGGAGGGGCCTTGGAGACCAACCACATTTAATTTGACATCTGGTTCATAGGTGATGGGACTGAGGCCAGAAGAAGGGAACTGACATGTCCAAGATCATCCAGCCTCCACACAACAGCAGAGGTGAATTTTAAAATTTCACAGAACCTATTGTTGTCACTAAACTGTGTGCCTTGTCTCTGAATGGCAATATTTAAAGTACCATTCAATTAAACTGACATTTATGGGATACATAGCATGTGTCAGTCCCTATGCTAGGCACAGGGAATATGGAGAAGGGTAGATACAGCAATCATTGCCATTGAGACACTTACAGTTCAGAAAAACTTTGAGAATAGGAGTAATTACTTCTCCTTTGGTAGAGGTGCTGGGGAAGGTTTCCAAGAGGAAGTCATGCCTTGGCAGGGTTTTAAAGGATGAATAGTAGCTGCTTGGCAGGATCCAGAAAAAGAAGGTAAATGCAATCTAAGCAACAAGAACAGCATGTATTAAAGTAAAGAGACAACACACTGTAGTGCTTGGAGTTACTACTGGGGTTCAGTAGTTTTATGGCAGGGTAGAAGAGGAATAGCAGGCAGAGCCCTGCCAGGAATTTTTAAAGTATGTGTGTGACTGGTGAGGGTGTGAAAAACATGGTGAAGCTATCCACAGGGTCCCTCGTGATGTTCTATAGAGCTATTGTCAGCATCAGAGGCATATGGAGTGCTATACAGCGGAAGTCAGTAAACTTTTTAAAAAGGGCCAGGTATGAATTATTTTGGGCTTCTGGGCCATATGGTCTCTGTTGAAAATACTCAACTCTGAAATGTAAAGCCTAAAAGCAGCCACAGATAATACAGAAACAAATGCATGTGGCCATATTCCAATAAAACTTTATTTTTGTAGAAACAAGTGGCCAACCCATGGATCATATTTGCCAATCATTGCTATAGAGATATCCTGAAGTTCTGACATCACTTAATACCTGTGGTAGACAGACTAATGGTTCCTCAAGATGATGACACCTAATCCTTGCAACCTGTAAATATGTTATATGGCAAAGGTGAATTAAGGTAGCAGATGGGACCAAGGTTGCTAACAAGCTAAACTTAAAATAAGGAGATTATTTTGCATCAGCTGGTGGCCCTAAGGTACATGGGTCCTTACATATAGAAGAGGGAGGCAGATGAATCAGTGTCAGAATGATGGAAAGTAAGAGAGATTCAACTGGTCATTTGGGGCTTTGAATATGGAAGAGGGCTAGGAGCCAAGGAATGCAGGCAGTCTCTAGAAGCTGGAAAAGGCAAAGAAATGGATTTTCCCACTGGAGACTCCAGAAAGGAATACAGCCTCCTCAAAACCTTGATTTGTGTTGTTTTAAGCCACAAAGTTTGAGTAATTTGTTACAATAGCAATAGAAAATGGATACAGTACCCATGAGAGCTAAACCTTCTAAATGTGGAGAAACCCAGCCCTGGTCTCCAGGGTTAAGAACTCAGGTTTAAGATCCATTTAAATGCCTCATTAGATCAAAAGGGTAGGTTTAAAAGAGCTGGATTTGGACTCCAGGCAGGGGAAATTAAGCAACGCTCTAAGGGAGTGTCTCTAATAAGGAGGTGCTTTTGTACTGAAAAGGCTTTATGGGTCCCTGATGGAGCATAAGAGGAACTAAAACAAAATTTCCTTTTAGTTGTGTTTCTCCCAGACCTCTACTCTTGGGGATTTATATCTAAAGAAAGAGAAACTCTGAGTGAGGCTGAAAACGCAGGCCCCAAAGCAGGTCCTGGCATGTGGTGCTCAGAGAGGGGAAGTGGACTGTCAGATATCAGTCTTGACTTTCTATTCCGCTGCCACCAGGCCACCCTCTGCACCCTTGCTGTGCCACTGTGCCATTTACGTCAGGGGGAATCCAGCGTGCTGCTTTAGAAGTGGGTTCTGCAGGAAATGAGAGCATGGAGCTGGTGACATCTGAAAAGGTGGAAATATTCCAGAGACGAGCTTGGGCAGGCCTGGTATGCATGTGTGGTTAGGGGTCACTGCAGAGACCGCTGCCAGGCATTCACTGAGATAGGTCCAGTGAGGTCAAGGCTCCCTGCCCAAGAGTTCTCTCAAACTGCCGGTCATGGATGTGCACAGAGGCCATGGGTTCTAACCTCC
This sequence comes from Trachops cirrhosus, assembly GCA_028533065.1. NCBI lineage: Eukaryota > Metazoa > Chordata > Mammalia > Chiroptera > Phyllostomidae > Trachops > Trachops cirrhosus. The sequence continues at coordinate 43,779,954 of CM052542.1, read as the reverse complement.
CTTCCACACTGTAAACATCTTGAAAGCAAAGACCTCCAGCAACTACTAATACGGTGCCTTCTACTCCACAGACAGCTGTCAGCACAGTGGCTAGCTAATGGTTAAGGTAAAGTCAAGGAGAAAGCAAAGGCAGATCTTGTCATAATGATAACAATTCTCATAATAAATTCAGAAAGCACATTTCAATTTACGAAACACGCCAACATACGTTGTCTCAAATTATCCCCTTAAGGATGCTGTGAAGCGAGCATTAGCAAACCCATTTTGCTGATACACAGAATGAGCTGCACACACCTTGAGTGACTGATTTCACACTCCATGGTGAGTAGCTGGGAAAGCTGGAGCCTGAACCCAGGTCTTCAGTTTCCTAGGTTGGAGCTCAGGTACATCTAACAACTGCCCCCACTCCCTCCTTTCTCTTTCTCTGTCCCTTCTAGAAGCATTGAGTTTCTATTATGTATCAGACAATACTGTAAGAGGTCCAAGGACACAAAATGAACAAAGACAAAGTTCCTGACCTGAAGAAGATCATAGTTAACAGGGGAAGCAGTCATGTCAATGTGCAAATTGCGATGCAACCTAATGCTAAGACATCTGTTGAGACTTCTGTGTGCCATGCACCGTACTAAAGACTTCATACACCATTAATGTTTACCGTCTTAGGAGGCAAGTACAGTATCATCGTCCCCATTTCACAGAAAAGGAAACACAGGTTTAGAGCCATTAAGTATTTCATAAGTTGCAGCCAGAATCCTCATTCTATGTTACTCTCAAGCTCACACTCTTAGCCTCTGTATTATACTATCTTAACGTGAGCACTAGCACAGAGCTGCACTCGGAGGCAGAGACAAGACCAGGCAAGGATGGACTGACTGCCCAGTGGAATAGAAGGAGTCTTTCTCCAGGAAGCGGGACATTTGCACATACTGCAGCACAGAAAAATGAACAAGGTAATTTAAACATGATCTTTAAGCTTGGCCCCTGGTTCTAAAAACTGAATATGAGACGAGAGTGTCCCAGAAACTGATTCCATTTAACAAAATTTTTCTGAGTAACTACTAGGTGCAAAGCATTGTCCAGGGGACTCTATAAAGAATCAGATTCAAATCTAACTCGTGAGATAACAATCCTTCATTTGCACTGAAAGAATGGGAGGTAGCTGAAACTACCTCCCAGGGGAATATGGAGTAGAAGAAAGAGTTCTCAACTAAGAGCTGGGAGATTTGGGTTCTGGCCCCAGGTTTATCACCAGTTCACACTAGAGATGCCCCTCAGCATCTTTGAGGTGCTCCATTCCTTCAGTTGTGAAATGTGGGTATTGAAACAAATGATGTCTAGGGGCCTCCCTTAGTTCTGATATTCTATTATGCTAAAATTGTCAAGGAAGGACAGGAAAAGGACTTACTTGAGAGAGCTGGTGGGCGGAACGGGAGAGAAGAGCTTTCCTCATCAAGAAGCCTTCCTACAAGAGGCACCTTTGGCCCCTGAATCTTGCAGATGCCCAGCAGCCACATGATGTGAGCTGCCAGGGTGCTAGGCCTGTTCTCTACTCTCAGCCTGGCAAGAATTTCCCTAAATAAAGAAACCACAAAACAGGTACCTTAAGAGATCAATGTTTATTGGACACCTTGAACATCAACAGCACTAAATGGCTGCTTGAAGCTATTAGACTATTATAGTTGTTGTTGTAGAATTATGGTAATGGATATTATTTACTGGGAGTATTCTACAAACAAGGTGTCGTGAGGAGTGCTTTAATTACAATTATCTACTCCTGTTGGCAAAGGTAAGCAGCGTTGTTATCTCGATTCTGGAGATGAATCTGTGGCTTGGGAAGATTAAGTAACTTGCCTGAAGTCATATAGCCACTAATAGGTGGCAGAGCCTGTACTCTCTTCCAGGACTGACTCCAAAGGAACAGCTCTTCACCCCTCCTATTAAACTCTGCTACAATCTGTGATACTTCCAGTCCGGGTTCCCTTCCTTCACTTTGACCTGCAATGAGCAGCTGAAAAGGAGATATAGCCAGTAAGAATCATATTGTACTCTTACCTTAAAATATGCAAACTGCTATCTCACGTATCACATCATCTGATTCTCAGAGCAGCTGGTGAGCTAGATGGAGCATTATCTCTATTTTATAAAAGAAGAAACTGGGTCTCAAGGGAGGTTAAGTAACTTGGAGGTTTCCTAAAGCCACGTGCCATCTTAATCACGTACTTGTCTACACTTCTGAGCACTCCGGGACACTGTTTTTCAGAACACTGTGTCTTGTGGCCTAAAGTATATCCAGTTATTTATATTTGCATTGCAGAATGGTTAGCATCGGGCCTTCCCGGAGAGATATTACCAAAAGGCAGCTGGTGTTTCCCTAAATCTTCTTCCAGGACTAAGTGTGCATCATTTCCAAACAACTAAATATAGTTCAATGAGTCCTAAAAATTGAAACCCTCCTAATACAATTTTCTTATTTTAAAGTGACAGCACACTGATTGCACTCCATCCTCTATACTGAGTGGACAATGTATATGTAAACTGCATAGAACATTTTGAACCTTCTTTTCTCATTATAAGGCTGTATGTAGTGCTACAGAGTAGATCATGAAACACTATCTTATTAATTTTATGCATTCTATATCTAAATGTGACTTTAACATAGCTTTAATATGTTTCTGCATATTTCAGAAACATATCTGTCAAGTTTTCCCTACTTTCTACCCAAAAATAGTGCATGGAAAAGAAATGTAAAAACTTTTTGTTTATCTGCCTCACAAAATCAAATTCTCTTCCCCCTAGAGAAGGTGGTAGCTATTTGCAAGGTTGTGAGATAATTAAATCAATCAGAACAACTGCCTCAGGTAACAACAGGGATAAATCTCATAAACATATATATCGAGCAAAGGAAACCAGAGATTAGAGTACATAAAAATATGATTCAGCTTGTAGAAAGTTCAAAAGAAGCAAAAATGAATCTATGATATTATAAACCAAGATAGTGGTTAGCTTGGAGGCTGTGAGTAGGAGGGGACTTCAGGGAACCTTCTGTGGGGTTGGCGATGATCTATTTCTTGGTCTGGGTACTGGTTACATGGGTGTGTTCATTTTATGAAACTTCACTGACTTTTATACTTGTAATTTGTGTGCTTTTCTTTCTGCATGTTATACTTTAATAAAAGGTTTCTGGAGAAAATCAATTAACTGTCTAATTTTGGGGAACCTTGACATCTAAAACTAGCACCTTGATTCTTATGTCACTTCTGTTTCATTTCGGACCTTACCGTTGGGAAGTGTTCCACCTCTAATTCTGAAATTCCTCATCTAACTTCAATCTTCTTATCAGCCCAATTTGCATCTTCCTAATGGCTACTGGAAGCAACAACACGGCATGGTTTCAAGAAAAGTTCTGCCATTTCCAGTTGTGCGGCTTAGGGCAAGTTGTTTGCTCAGTGTGACTTTGAGGAGCTCTATCGGTAAAGAGTGGGGGAGATGAAATCATGTGTGCAAATACCAGCAGAAAACCCAGCGCAAAGGTGCTTTTGGAAACCTGATTTTACCCTTGATGCCTTCCCCCCACACTGCACAGGGTGCTTGTCTCTTTATCTAATGTGAGTCCCATGAGCAGTAATATGGAAAAGAACAATGCTGACCACTATGTGGAAATTCCTGGATAACCCCCCTTGTCCATGTTTTCTCTTCTCCTTCCATAACTGAAAAGCATCAACACTAGGTTAATCACATCCACCACAAATGCACTACTCTAACCTCAGCAGGGCCCTAAATGCAGTTTTATCATCCTCCTTACTGGTTTCCCACAGTTGTTACCATATTTTTTGGACTATAAGATGCACTTTTTTACTAAATTTTTTGCTTCAAAAATTTTTTTTTCTATTTTCTTCCTCTAAAACCTAGGTGTGTCTTATGGTGTGGACCCCAGATGCACTTAGGTTTTCGAGGAGGAAAATAGGGGAAATTTTTTTGAAGAAAAAAATGTGGTAAAAAGGTGCATCTTATAGTCCGAAAAATGTGGTATACCAAAACATTTCCGAACTCACAAATTCCCATAACCATTTCTAGCTTCTCACTTTTACCAAAGATCCAATTCCCTCCTTCACTGATAAGATGAATGCCATGAATTGCATCTCCTCAGGAGGGCTCTTTCTCTCTACTTTTACTGAGTCAGTTCTGTGTCCCTCCTCATTTTTCTGCTCCTCCATCCCCCCAGTGCCCCCCACCTCACTAATTTCAGTTGCTCTCTCACTCATTTCCACCTGGCTCTCCATGGCCTTCACTGCTCTTACATACACATTTATGTCTCTCCCATCTAACAACAACCTAAAAGGCCCTGCTTCAGCAATATCTCATTTTTCTCCTTTTGCTGCCACCTTCCAGAGAAATCGTTTGGTTCCCACCTCCTCATCCACCCCTCATTCCTTCAATGTTTATAATTTTGCTTCTTGCTTCTTCTCCCTCCATTCAACAGCAACTGTTTTCTCTCCCAAGTTTCAGTGACTTCCTAAATGTGAAATTTAACGATCAGTTCTTACTATCCACTGTCATCTGTCACACTGGATTTAGTAACTCTAATCCATCCTTTGGCAATCTCTTTTGCTTCCACCTATTTAAATGTTATTTTCATTTTGATGGCTCCCAAATCCTTGGCCCTGATCTGTTTATTGAAGTTCCACATTTCCCACTAACCACTACATCTTACCACATGCTTATTCCATTTCTACACACTACACTCATCCTAAGGTAAGATCATCTCATGGGACAAACACTGCTCAGGGGAAACAGGATATCTGATTTCCAAAACTGGTTATTCAACTAACTTGCTGGGTGATCACAGACGAGTCATTTCCTCTCACTGGATTTTCTTTTATATGAAGCAAAGGGACTTGGCATAATCATAATAACTTTTGTAACTCTCAAATTCTATTGTGTTATGTTTTGAAAGGTAACACCATCATCTTCTTCCCACCTATAAACTGTCCTTTCCCTGACTTCCATATTTTTATTAATGGCACTACCCTAGTCATCTAACTTAAAATCTCAGCTTTATTTCCTAACCATCCATTTTTCTCAATTTCTACAACCCACCAGTTGGCAAGCTCCATGGGCTACCTCAAAAATATCTATTGCCTCCACACCCATCTTTTCCTTTCTCTCATTATCAACTACAGTCAAGCCCTCATTTAACTAACCAGAGTTTGGCAAAAGGTCCTTTGCAGTCACTTTTTCATTGGTCTGCATGTTCTACCACCAAAAGAGTGATTTTCCATATGTGATTTCTATTATATCGAGGACCTCAAAAGCCTTTAATCACTCCCATGACATTAAATACATCCAAACACCTGCATTTAGTGTTTAGGGTTCTTTGTAGCCCAGGTCTAACCTCTTATACTTTCCTCCTTTACTTATTTTCTGCTGCGATCACAGGTAGATTTGTTCCCAAAAGAAGTCCTATTATTATCAGCATCTTCTCCCAGTCAGTGCTGTTTTCTCTGTCTGGATGACGTTCCCTGTACTGTCTTATATTATAATCCCTTGAAATCCATGCCATCAATCAAGCCCTAATCAGATGTTAACTTCTGCTTAAAGGCTTCCTTAACTCCCACAGCTGGAAGCCATCTCTCCCTGCTCAGAATGCCAGTGCCTTCTAGGTCCTCTGCGGTGACCCTTTATCATACTCTGAGTTGATTTAAAATGACTTAGATATGCTCATTTTTCCTATTATCTGGAGAGCAGAGGCTGTGCCCCCTTTAGACCCAGAACAGTAGTTCTATTGGAACCTTGCAATAGAAGGGGGATAAAAACATGAACAAACTACTTAATGTTGTACTTAGTGCATGATGACAAAAATAAAAGTCAAAAGAAACATGCCCTTAGGAGTTGTTGGGGAGACAAATTACTACCCAGTGAGACAATTAGAAAAACAATACAAGATTTTCTGAAAAATCAGCACCAAATTGAATTGCTTCTGCTTTAGATTCAGATTTTGTTCTGGGTCAACTCTGAGTAACTGGGTAATATTAGACACAAATTGCCCTGGGCAATTTTCCTATGAGTAAAATGTAGAGTTGTCAGATTTAGCCAAAAACAAACAAAAAACCAGGACATTCAGTTAAATTTAAATTTCAGATAAACAATATTTTTTTTAGTTCTTACACAACAATTAGTTCTTATACTAAAAACTATCTGTTATATGCCTGAAATTCAAGTTTAATTGGGCATCCTATACTTTATCTGGAAACCCTAAATACAGAGACTGCTTTTGGTCATCTCTCTTTCTACTCCAACAGTCTCTGTTCAACAGCATTTCCAGAGAAAGCAAAGAAAACTGTGCTGTTCCCTCAGCTCATAATTCTTTTCCCCTAAATTTGGCACTTAGATTTTATAACAGACCCCACTAGCCCTCCTTGACTCTAAAACAGCACCTCCATATCATCCCAATCCCCCTCTCCAGTCACTCCTTATCTCATTAGCTTGTTTTCTTTTCATTATCTGAAATTATATTCTTCACTTTTTTAGTTCATGTTTATTGTATGTTTCTCTTTGTCACTAGAAAGTGATTTTCTGAGGATTTTTACCATCCTCTTTGCTGCCATATCCCCAGCATATAGAACAATGTTTGACATGTGAAACTCTTCAATAACCAACTAATACAGTAGTGCTAAAAACAACTTTTTTTTGACCAGTGAGGGCAAAGGGTATTTAAAGGTGGAAAAAATGCTGAGTATGGGTTAATGTGGTCAGGAAAGGCTTCTAGAGGAGTGGGATTTTAATGAGTCTGTGAAGCAGTGGTTTGGGTGGAGGAACGTTCTCAAGCTCTACATGTCCCTGCCCTCCCTCTTTACTCAGTAGGCCTATCAGAATGTAGGGTGGGAGATGAGCACCATGCTTAACGTCAAAAGGCTTCCCAGATGATTCTGATGTGACCCCTCTAAACCCATTTGAGAATACCTACCATAAAGAAAGGGTAGGATACTACATTAGTTTCAGGTGTATAATCCAGTGATTAGATATATTATTATATGTCAACTGTAATTGAAAGATACACAAAATTATTTAAAAATATAAAATAAAATCAAGCAATAGCTTAAAAAGAGAATGGGTAGGATTTAATCAAGTAGAAAGCATTAAGAATGGTTTTATCAATAAAGAACAATGTAAGCTGAGCAAAAAGAGAAGAAAATGAGCATTAAGTACTGGGGGTATAGAAATGCCGCTCAGATCAGAGAGTTAAGGAGTTTTTGCTTCAGTTCATGGTCAATGGAGAATAAAGGAAGGCTTTTCAGAAGGAAGCGAAATTGTGAAAATGAGAATTGGTAGCTATATTATCAGGGTCAGGAAACTATGATGTACCGAACACAGCCCATTGCTTATTTTTGTAAATAAAGTTTTATTGGAACACAGCCATGCCTATTTGTTTGCACATTGCCTGTGTTGACTTTTACTGAAAGTTCGGTACAATGCCTGTAATGCTCACCTCTTGTAAAGAGATGTAAAGTTCTACATGTCCTTTAAGATTCTGCCATTGCAGAAATAGCCTCACTGCCAACACTTGACATTCATTTTCTATGATAATTACATTCATACATGCATTAATTCCTAAATACTTTAAAGCGTTTTATATATACAAGCATGAGGTTAAGTGCTGGGTTTCATATTTCCATGACTTGTGACTCCTAGGCCTTGTTCATCATCTCTCATATTTATCATATTCCATCTATATGTGATTCTGATAACATATAACAGTCGTAGTATAGGGACTTCTAAGCTGGCACAAAATAGGAAGATATAGTTATAAATAAGCACATAGCCAATTCAAGTCTCTTCCCAGAAACTGATATCTGACAGAGGATTGGCATGAAGCTTGGTTACCAGCAATAACACCAGACATAAGCAGGCTGGGTGTCATGGCTAAGTTTTCCAGTAACTCCAAAAATATCTTCTCTTACCTCTTTCCTGATATAGTTACACAAACACTGACCTTCATCCATGTCACACTTTTAGTCCTCTCCGAACTCCAAGTGTTACTTCTGGGAATGATCTAACATTTTACACAGATGGCTAGAGTGTGCTTTTCTGAGAGCCTCCTTCTGGAAAAGGTACTGTCTCAGATGGCTTTAAAACAGCTTTCAATCTCCTTGTGACCCGGAAGGTAATGTGGAAGCAAAACTTCCTCTTGGCTGCAGTAGATCATGCAGCATTTATTCAAGAAGTATTTATCCAGAGTCTATCATGCTAGGTGTTGTGGTTACAGCAGTGAAAAAATAACCACCAGTGAATGACTTGTAGTGGTAGTGCCTAGATGGTCTTAGTGCTTATACTCCAATATGGACAACTGAATTAGAGTGGCAAAGATAGTGTGATGGTAGTCACTGGGTGCTGTGGAAACCTATAGGATGGGCACCTAACAAAGTCATGAGACTTGGAAAAAGTGGTGTCCAAGTGATAAACTGAAGGAGTTACATCCGTAAAGAAGAGGTTGGGGGAAGGGATCCAAAAAAGGAGAACCTCTGAAGGCCCAGAAAGAATAGAATACCAGACTCCCGTGTTAACAGTGTGTATAATCAGTTGCTGGTTATCTGAATATAGCTGAACAGCTTTAAGGTAGATTCTGATCGCACTTTGGTGTGTTGCACAAGAAAGCGAGGAATTTGGCTTTTATTCTACTTTTTATATTGCCATTAAAATCTTTTTTTGTGTGAACTCTGGCCATCACTTTACCTTTTAGGACACCCACTTTCGAATTTGTTAAATGGGGCTAAACATACCTGCTCTCACAATAACTTGCAATAATTTGCAGCGATTCAGTGAAACAATGTGTGGGAAAGTGCTCCGCAATCTCTAAAACGCAAGGGATTATTGTTCTAATTCCTGCCACCACCCAGGCCACTCCCTGTTTCCACCCTCCATTGCCCATCCAGATTTGCTCAGCAAATGCAAACTAATTTTAATGTCATCTGCTGACAATAAATCAAATAGGACGATCAAGAGCCAAAAGACCAGCTTTTAGGTTTTCCCAGGCCACACAACATCATAGTCCATGAGGTGGTACATCAGGAAAGGGCCTCAGGAATGTTACCTGGCTAGAAAGTGATGCTAAGAGGGGTTGGTTTGTGGATAAACTGTGCATTTCCTGTCTCCAAAGCCAATGAGTCCCTTCCACTTTGGGACCTTCTCTGGTCCTCCAGAAACCAGTACAGAGGTAGTGAACTGTAATTTGGAAGCAGTTTAGCTTTCCCTGTTTTTACCCGGAGATGCTGTGTTCTAATCCCTCCCTGCTTCTGGGCTTACTGTAATTAAACAGCCCAAACCTCTGTCATATGTGAGGCTAAGGGCTACCTTACAGACAAGGTTAATTGGTTGGATGACCAGTGAGCCCCAAGCTTTAGGAAACTTTCTTTACAGCTCTCAAAGCCCAGCAAACACGTTTCTTCTATCTCTCCCATCACAGAGTCATTTCTTAGGAGTTCGGCAGCAATCCCAGTGAGAAAAATGTCCTTGGAACTCCCATGGACGTAAAACCAAACCTCCTGTTTGGGAGAGGAACTCAGTTATGCCCATGGTGAGAAAAGGTTATGGAATACATTTGTGACCTGGTTGTAGGCAGTATTTAAAATAAACTTCAACATTTTCATTTCATTGTTATTAGTCTATCATGAGGTCATACTTATGTGTTCGCAAAAATTCTTTATTTAATCCTTCTGTGTTTAAAAAAATGGCAGCCAATCTGTGTGTGTGTGTGTGTGTGTGTGTGTGTGTGTGTGTGTTTAAAGAGTGCTGTTGACAAGATCAGGAATCTAGCCCCAGCTTTATCAGTCACTGGTGGTGAGGGTTTTGACACGTCACTAAAACCTCTTCAGGGTTTGGCTTCCTCCTCTGCAACATAGAGATAATATTATGAGTTTTTTTAACCTCAGGATCATCTAGACGGAGAATGACAGCCACAAGAAGAATGTGAAAGTGGTTCGAAGATCATGATCTCTGGCTTGGTGTCCCAGAGGCCAGACATCTCACAGCATGGGGGACATAGAGGCCTTCGGGAAATACATTCTGGTCAAACAAAGAAGCTCCAAGTCAGATTCTTAAACTAATGGGAAAAAAGTATCCTTATATTATTAAAAATTACTGATTGGTGGAAATCTGCTCATTCCATATTGGTTGTCAGGTGAATGTTTTGAAGCTTGTGCTGTAGTCCACTTATGAGCTAACAAACAATTTTCTTCTGATTGTTTCAGGAGATTCGAATCACATATGCACATGGACATGGACATACTGACTCTCTTTTACTAGGGAGAAAATCGGGCCTATTTGTAGTAGTAATGGCTTGATCTTCAAAGCTCACCACTTAAATATTATTTATCAGTACTGCCATATTTGGGTATTTAAGTAGACACAGATTTTGTTCTACATTAACTCCAATTAACTGGACAATATTAGATACAATTTGCTCTGGGTCACTTTTTTCTGTGTAAAATGTAGAGTTGTCAGTAGCCAAAACCAAAAAACCAGGATATCTCATTAAATTTAAATTTCAGATAAACAATAACTTTTTTAGTTCTTATGCAATAATTTGTCCTTATACTAAAAAATTAGTTGCTGCATATATTTATTCAAATTTAGAAGGTCAGAGAATAGGCCATTTATGAAGAATACATCTGAAATGGGGCTGTATACCAACCAACTAGTAACTGTGATTGCTCAATCCAGCCAGGGCAGAGAGATAGCACCAGCATAGAGTCACTTTCATAATAGACAAAGATAGTCTGGGAAATAAAAAACAAAGCAGGGTAACAAGACTTTGAATGTAAGGTCTATATCTAATTCATCTTTGTAGTCATAGCTACTCTTACACTGTAGGCATCTCAATAAATATTTGATAAATGCATCAATAAGTGAGTAACTGGGGAATGGAAAGAGCTCTGGCCTGGGAGTCAGGAGACATGGATCCTACCCCACACTCCCTCAATCAGCAGAGTGAGCATGAGAAAGTCATTCCAAATCTCTGTGTCTCACATGTGAAATGAAACGGCTGCATAAATCAGCAGTCCACAATCAATAAAGTGCAGTGAACTGGCTAATCTCTGAGCTGGGAGATTGTGCCACAGTTGCCTATCTATCTTCAAAATGGTTTTCAGGTTTCTTGGTGGGCAAGAAGAGATGAAACCAGCCAGCAGTGATGTTCCTGGCTGCAGTCTGAGTGCTGACCAGGTGCCCAGAACTAAATTGATAATGTTCCCTTTCATGGTCAGTAGTAGCTCAGGTAGTCCTGAGAAGAAGAGAACCAAAATCACCAGAAAATGAATCTATTCAAGGAAGCTCTTGGCTTCGGCAGCCACTCTACTGTTGTAGGATGAACCTGTCACCTCTAAGAATGAAACAAGACCCTTGAAAGTTTTCTCACACAGCTGAAGACAAAAGCAAGAACACTAGAGAGAAGACATTTCTTCTGGATGCCTGTGTTGGTGCAATAGGCCCAATGTCCCCAGTGTGCGTTTGGTTGAATTTTAATCTTCATGCCTTTATGAGTTTATATTGTAGCATGTTATTTTTCTTTGTGACATTGATATTTTCATTCCACAATCAAATGTATTATTATTAAGAAGTACAACAGTGCAGAATGCCATGAACACAGTACTCTCTGCTTCATTAATGTTTTCAAATGCATATGAAAGACCTTTCAGGTTACAGTGATGCTCTCCCAGGAAACGTTCAAGGGAGAAGTCTGAGAAGAACATATACCCAGTTCTGTTGTGTGGAGCTTCTCCATTGTCTGTTGGGGAAGGTTCATAAATTAGAAAACTGAAAACATGTCAAGTGCAACATTTACTCAACTGGCTACAGACAGGTTTAACCGGAGCATCCTGAGATTGTGTGGTTAGTGGAAAGAGTACAAGTTTTGAAGGCTCAGTTCAAATAGGACTCTGTCCCACAAGAGTTGTATGACTTTGGGCCGATAACTGAATCTATTTATTTATTTTTATTCAGCAACACTTTATCTTTAAAATGGATGCAATGATCTTCCCTATAGTTTCAGTGTGAGGATGTTAAAAAAAGTCTGTGAAACACCTAGCACATAGTAAGTGTTCCGTAAATGTTAACCACCGTCTTTTCTCCAGAAAGCTGTTTGTCTATGGTCTGTGGTCTACTCTGACCCCATCACTGAACCAACCAAGTGAGATCTATTAGTTAGTTAGACAAACTTCCCCTTCTCCTGATCCGACTTGCCAAAATGTATTCTCTTTCTCCCAAAATATACTCTTGCTCCTAATTTCTAAATTTTAATGAAGAGCTCAGTCCAGCCTGTTATGACTATAATTACTGAGGGATAATCTTAAGTTTAAGAACAAAAGTCAGTATGAGAATAAAACTACGTCAGTATACTGTCTGCTCATGAACTTAATAAGAGATTAAATTCATATAGTATCATAGAATTTATAGTCTCTGTTATCTAGGCTCTCTTATTATATGTCTGAGGAGTTTGTGATAAGAAGCACATTTTGAAGTGATCCTAAATTCATCAGCAAATAAGTAAAACAGCTTTTGGCAGATTTCTACATAGAATGGAGTGGGTAACAACAGACAATGCTGTTCTTACCATGTAAAATGTCGGGTAAGAAACCATAACAAACTAATAATCGGGATCATTTAACCCTATTACTTAAAATATTCTGTAATAAATATTATATTGAGGGGGCTTTGGGGAAAATGCATGAGAAAGTGAAGGCTAGGTGAAAAAATTCTTATGAAAATCACTTTTCATTCTTATTGCTTGAATAAATTATAAAAATGAAGTAATGCCATTGTATTGCTTATCCTAATTTGTTGAAGAGTTTGAGAATTGCTTTTTAAAATTTGTTTCTTTATGTTGTTTTTCTGGTAAAAATGTAGTATTAAGAGATGTCAGTAAGTTGATGAAATTCAGAAAAGTTTAAAACAATACCTTCATTATGTGACCCAACAAGTTACTTATAAAAGTACTAAAAATTGGAAAGGCCCAAACTGAAACCTTGGAATACAAACATCCATTCATGAAATGAGAAACAGTAAAGGACATTAGGTAATAATGGATTTTCCATGCTTGTGGCTTTTACACAAGATCTTTGAGAGGAAGGGAGGAAAACAACTCTAGAACACTGAGAAATTCAGTCGTTTTCCTCAAGACCCTGAATCAGAATCTGTGTGAGTCTACCTAATATTCAGCAAATGGTAATATGATTAATGGATGTGTAACAACAAAATAGACAAGGGAAGAAGAAAGAATCAAATGACCATTTGTGGCAACTCAAAAACAGAACTGAAAAACCTCCGCAAAAACCAAACAACCTTGAAATGACTATTCTTAATTCTAGGCTAACAGCCTGAAATACAGCGTTCTTCAAGAAGAATGTCAGAGTCTGGAAGTGTCACCTCATGGTCGGAGCGAGCCCAACTCTGAGCAAAGAAGTTATAAGGAATTATTATGTATATCATGGATACTCCAAGGAATCCTGTGCAAACTTAATAAGAAACTCATATAAATTAGAGCTGTTATGAATTATAGAAGGCCTATTTTAAGCAAAATATTCATTGATACAACAAATATGTGCCAGCTACACTTCTAAGTCCATGATAATGAACAAAAGTGACAAAAATTCCTGCCCTCATGGAACTTATATTCCATCATTTAACAACATCAACACAATCTTAAAAACAGCCATAGAAGGTTATTATTGCTATTTCACAGATGAGAAAACTGGGATTTTAAAAAATTGAGTAACTTGCCTAAGGTTACAGAGGAACTGATAAGTCAGGGTTCAAACCCAGTTCTGTGCAGCTCTAAAGCCTGTGTTCCTACCTACTTTGCTACACTATCTCTTATGAGCAACAGAAGAATGTTAATGAGGGTTAGCATATCTAGTGCCATGTCAGTGGAAAGTATGCTTTCCATAAAAGTGTGCTTTAAAATTTTTTTTCCTCACCTGAGCACATTTTTTTCATTGCTTTCAGAGAGAGAAGAAGGCAGAGAGAGAGAGAAAGAGAGAAGAACATTGATTGGTTGCTTTTTTGTATGCACTCTGACCAGGGATCCAAACCACAACCTAGGTATGTGCTCTGACTGGGAATCACACCCAAGACCTTTCAGTCTACAGTACAACACTCCAGACAACTAAGCCACACCAGCCAGGGCAAAGAGTAAGCTTTTTGTTTGCAGTAAACAGACTACAACTTACCAAAGAGGTGGCTACTCAATACCAAGTGCCCACCAATAGGCAGACTCTCTCTCATTCATCCAAAATGTATTAATCAGGTATGTGTCACACCTTAGACCAGTTCCTAGAGATTAAAATAAGACATAGCTTTTGCTTTCAAGAGGTCTAGTTGAGAAGAAAAATATAAGTGGATCATCATAACACAGCATGATTAGGATGCCCAGAAAGTGCAGAAAACAGGTCAACATAGCCTGAGGGGAAGGGATGTAGCTCCCAGAGTTGAGTCTTAACCAGCTGGAAAAAAACTGGTGAAAAAAGGGGAGGCACAGTAAGAAAGAACTACAGTGCTCTGAGTAGGAAGAGAATGACATGGCAGGGAAGTGAAAGACAGCATGGTGTCTGAGAAACTGCAAGTGTTTTAGTGTGAAGGATGGAGTGTGAGAGAGAGGCTCCTGAAAATTGGTTGTACCGAATTGTAGCAATGTATGTGTTTAGGGGGAGTTGTAGACTTGCTCAGCATTTACTTAAAATGACAAAAGACCTAAATAGACTGAAATCGAATAGAAAACAACAGGCATAACATAGGTAGTAAGGCATCGTTCCATAAAACACACATATGTGGGGACTGAATCTTGATATAAAATGTATGTCTTACTGTAAGTCATTATTTAAAAAAGTTTGAAAGCCACTTATTTAATCTGTACCTTCCAAGAGGCAGAATGCCCCCTTCAGACCTATTCAATTGGCTCCCTTGGGGGACCTCCTGTCTATCTATTCATGTCAGAAGACAACGATAATGTCACTTGGAACAAACCTGTCTCCATTTTTTAAAGACTTTCCATACTCCAAAGTCCATGGTCTAAATCTAAATCTCAAGTGGCTATACAGATAAATTCCATTGAGCAGGGGTATTTCTGAAAAGCAATTACTATTTCCATTTAGAAAAAGGAAGAAAAATATACACACAAAATGAAGCTTTAAATGACTCCAAGAAAGTTTCGGCCAGTAAAAGGTTCTCTGACCCAGTGATGTTTTCCACCAAATGAATCACCCAGGTACAGAGCCAATGCATGTGAGTCATGAGACACGCCCAATGTCATATCTTTGTATTCTTTTCCTTGACGCAGGGATTTTCCCTAAAAACTCTTTTTGGATTTTCCTCATTTTCTCTTTTAGTTCAGTTAATATCTTGCCAGTTTCTATCCTCTTTGATTTTTCCCTTACAATAGTTCCTTCTTATCTACAACTTTGCTTTCAGTTTTGACCCATGGTCAACTGTATTCTGAAAATATTAAATAGAACATCCCAGAAATGAACAATTCATAAGTTTTAAATTGCTTGAACTTCTGAGTAGCGTAATGAAATCTCACACCATCCTGCTCCATCCCATATGGGATATGAACCATCCCTTTGTCTAATATCTACACTGTATACACTTTCCACCTGCCCATTAGTCACTTAGTAGCCAGTTTAGTTATCAGATCTACTGTCTTGGTATCACTGTGCTTGTGTTCAGGTAACCCTTATTTTACTTAATAATGGTCTGAAAGCACAAGAGTAGTGATGCTGAAAATTCAGATATGCCAAAGAGAAATTGTAAAATGCTTCCTTTTTAAGTGAAATTTTAAGTGAAAAGGTGAATACAGTACAGTAAGATATTTTGAGAGAAAGACCACATGCACTTAACTTTTGTTATAGTATAGTTGTAATTTCCCATGCCTAATTTATAAATTAAACTTTATCATAGATAATATATTGTGCAGTATATAGGATTTGGTACTATCCACTGTTTCAAGCATCCACTGGGGGTCTTGGAATGTATCCTCCATGATAAGGGAGGACAGTTACTGTACACAGTTTTATCTGTTTCTCTCCTCCTCTGAATAAATAAAAAGTTAATATACAAAAAAATCCATGTAAAATATGGCTTTAAAAAGAACTTAAGATGTTATTGCTTCTCTCTTTTAAATTTATACTTGTCCGTTTGCAAAGCACAAGAGTCAAAGAGAAATTTAACAGACGTAGTTTAATAAATACTTCTTAACCAAATTATCTGGCTAATTTAGGCTATTAAGATAGTGAGGTTGATAAAAAACAAGTCAAAAATTTACTCTGGGCTTAAATTCATTAGACTGTTGACCAGTATCAGCAGAATTAATCAGAAAGTATTTTGTGTGTCAGTACACACATTTGTCTATGGATCCATAACCAGAAGTCAATGTTGAAAATAACCGATTATCTCTCAAGCCCTAATAATTTATCCTTTTCTAAGAATACATCTTTCTACTCTGAGCTATAAAAATACCAGTCTTATTGGGAGGAGCTTTTGTAGAATCATAGACTTTTTGAACTTGAAAACAATCTTAGAGATTATCTAGTGCAGAGTTTCTAAACCACTTTTACAAGGTTGAGAACTTAAAACTATCACAGACTGGCTCTTAGGGAGATTCAGATGGCACCTTGGTTGGGATTCTATGCTCTTTATATTGATTGCTATTGGGTAAGAAGAGATTGTCAAATTTTATTCTCTGTGGTTTCTGAAGATATTTTTCTTTTATTTTTTAAATGAAAAATGCAATGTTGATTATGCTTTATGAAACTATGTGCAGAACGTAGGAATCACTGATGTAGTTCAGCTCTCCATTTCACAGACAAGGACAATGGATCTCAGAGATGGTAGATGATTTTGCCCCAGGCTCTGTCCTCCACAGACCTGTCACAGTCAGTGCAAGTCCCAGAGCAGATGCCTGATAGCTGTTCACTGAAACCACCTTTAAAATGGCCATCAAGGAAAAGAGTGAGCAAGGAACTGAATGATAAGAAATAATTCTTTGAGCTACAATCACGTGGCTGACATTCGCTGGCTGGAAAGAGTGATTTTCCAGAAGACTTCAGAATTTGCCCATAATTTCTGTCACATTTCAGTCACTCTGCCAAGAGCCCCATAGCAAATAGCTGCTGCACATGAGGGGACACTTGTCCAAGCAAATGGTATAAAAACAGAGCTGCTTTGTTTGGAGTGCCTCACTGCTGTTTCCTCCCCCTCTGACTAAACTCAAGGACCTCAGGAAAGGTCATTTTGTGAAGTTCTGGTGTGTACATGGGTAAACTTGAATCATCATGTGTCACAGTTGGAACCATTAAGCCAAATGCTATGGACTGGCTGACCATGTCATCTCCTACTAAGTCATTATGGCAGGACTGGGCTGCTGGGTCACCAGGATGCTCTAGCTGGGGTTGTTTTCCACCTTAGCTCCAGTGAACTCTGACCTATTGCAAACATTGACACCTAAAGCCATTGGTAAAATATCTTGAATTAGTTCAAATTTACTTAGAAGAAACAGGAAGATAACAGAAATATTTATTACTTTTCATATTATATAGAATTAGTTTCTGAGGGAGTCTCAGGTACAGATCACATCTAAAAAAGTGAAAGGAATGGGGAGGTAGAGTTGATTACCTGAGTCATTTGGACACTTAAAACAATAAGGAAAGAACTTATTTCATTTGGGGCAGGTATGTTCACTGATTACAGTGATCAAAATTATGGGGTATTTGTTTCACTTTCTAGCTTATTTCCTTTGATAAGCTACCATTTGGTACCATAGCTACCATTTAATGAGCACATACTACTGGCAGGCATGTACTTAGAGCTTTATGTGCAAAATCAGTATTATTAAATTCATCTTTTAAACTGGTAAGTAGTACAGCTGTGATTTGTATCCAGGTCATCTGTCTCCAGATAATGAATTGACCTTCCAAGGCTCAAATATCATTCTAAATCCTCATTTTGCCTTTTGGTAGCTGTGTGAACTTGGGTTAGTTACTTAACCTCTCTCCGTCTCATTTTCTTTATCTTCAAAATAGATAGTCATTGCCTAAAAGTTTGCTATACATTAAATAAGCATATAAAGCACTTAGTTGGCACAGAGGAAGCATTTAAGCAGATGTTTGGCTTTAATCATTATTATAATGACAGTTTATTATCATTATTGCAGGTATTTGCAATAATGCAAACATATCTGGACAGTTACAATGCCCAGCTATTGAGACTAAAATTTTCTTACTGACTTCAATTTTTCAGGAATTTGTTATAAAAATCAAATCTCGATTCATAATTACATGGTGGGAAAAGATTAGGTTATTGCCAGTCCTGAGGGCTCTTGGCATTTGGCTTAGGCTATGTCACTTGTGTTAACACAGTTGACTTCAGGGGAAATCACCTTAAGACAGGTCATGGAGCTTAAAAAACCAACCACTATAAACTCTTCCCTTTAACAGGCTGGTGGCTCTGAGAGGAGAGAAATATGAATAAAACAAATAAATTCTATAATCATGCCCTAACCATTGTAGCTCATTGGGCATCATCCTGCAAAGTGAAAAGTTGCCAGTTCAATTCCCAGTAAGGGCACATGACTGAGCTGCGGGTTTGTTCCCTGTCAGGGTGCATGAGACAGGCAACTGATCGATGTTTCTCTCTCGCATCTGTGTTTCTCTCCCTCTCTTTCTCCCTCTCTTCCCCTCTCACTAAAAACAAATAAATAAATAAATTCTATAATCATACCCGGCAAATTTGTCCCTCATTTTGAGACAATGAGAGAATAGAAGCCAGTCTCAACATGGCTGATAATAAAACTAATGTGTTTTCTGTATAGAATTTATAGAATAGTGGCAACATACAATAACATATTGATATACACAATATTGGATTTGCCAAGGATGCTCATTGATTTGCTATTATACTGACTTGTTAGAGAGCCTAAGTTCTGGAGTCAGACTTACTGGATTCAACTCTTGTCTTCTCTACTTGTTAGCTTCCCGAACTTAGAGAAATGATTTAATCTCCTTAAAACTCAGTTTCTTATCTGTAATATGGGCATAATAAGGACACCTACCTTGCTGTGTTGTTTTGAAATTTAAAGGAGATATTGCATATAAAAGGTCTTAGCCCAGACCCTGATACAGGACAAGTACTCAATAAACTTAGGTATTACTATTTGATGTCAGTCAAAAGCTTTATATGATCATTCATGAGATCTTGCCAATGGGAAAAGTTAACAGTGATTTCTTGGGTAGAAGCACCGCTGTCACTGATAGAAACCTGGCAAGCTGTGATGGAGAGTGGGACAGAGCTTGGACTTCTACGTACAAAGTTCAAACCTGGCCAATTTCTGTCATTGTACTGATGGATTGCCGTGGCTCATTGTACATATTATTCTCTCATTGAGTCCATTGTTTCTCCCTCTGAGCCACGTATGAGAGGTAGTGGGGTAGGTGGACGGCTCCTTGTGGCCAAGTCTCCAAATCAACTTCATGACAGTGTACTAGGGGCTTGGATGTCACTGGAGTTACTAGTGTGCTTGATTACTGCTGGCATTGGAAAACAGCCCTGACTCCAAATTAAGCATCAGTTAAATCAGGTCACTGAAGTATGATTGCTGAATGCTGTTGAAGTTCTATCTGACTTTGTGGTAGATTTACTTTTTTTGTTTGTTTTTAATTATATTTTATTGACTATGCTATTATAGTTGTCCCAATTTTACCCCGTTTGCCTCTCTCCACCCAGCACCACCCACTCCCTTAAATGCTCTCTGTACCCATGATTCTGTCTCTGTTCTTTTTGTTTGCTTAGTTTGTTTTTTAGATTCAATTGTTGATAGGTATATATTCAATGCCATTGTATTGTTCATAGTTTTAATCTTCTTATTCTTAAATAAGTCCCTTTAACATTTCATATAATAATGGTTTGGTAATGATGAAGTTCTTCAGTTTCTCTTGTCTTGGAAGCTCTTATATCTGCCCTTCCATTTTAAATGATACTTTTGCTGGGTAGAGCAATCTTGGTTGTAGGTCTCTGCTGTTCATGACTTTGAATATTTCTTGCCAATCACTTCTAGCCTGCAAAGTTTCTTTTGAGGTACATTTACTTTTTATTCATGATTTCAAATCTCGAATGAACTCTTAATACTTCCTGGAAGTCCCACTGAGTACTTAAACTTTCTGTGACATTATGTCCTCACTTTCTCTCCTTATACTTCCCATCTGCTGCCCCCTCCACAATTTAAACGAGGAGCTGAGAAAGAACTCAGTTTTAATTGACTATGTGTACAAACCAATCTCATTAGATTATTGTGAATATTAAATAAGTTAATAAATGAAAACTACTTAGAACATTGCTTGGCACATAGTAACTATTGGTAAATATTAGTAATAATAATGATTATTATCACTTGTGCCTAAACCCATTTCCTTCTTTTTCCTCTTTTGCCTGAGGAGGCATCCCTACTCTTGCCAAAAGCCAATCCCTCAATCTGCTTACTGGAATCAATTGCCCTTTACGTTCTCTAGTATTGTCCCTTGGGTTACCCTCCCCCAACCCACCCCTCCAGCAGTAACCTCTCCTTCTCTCTGAATTTTTTTCAGTTACATACAAACATGCTTTACTATCCTCAAGTGTTCAACCCACTCTGAATCTGGCTTCTAGCCTTATAAGTCCTGATCTTGTCAAGATCATTAATGATTTCCATGTTACCAAATCCAGCAGTCATTTTTCTATCCTCAACGTATTTCATCATAGCTGATGGCTACTACTTCTTAAAATACTCTCCTCTCTCAGGTTCTATGACATCACACTCCAGAGTTTTCTCTTACCTCTTTGATCATTTCATCTCAGTTTTCTGTCCAGCATTCTCCTTCTCTACTCAGTATCTTGCCCCTTTCCATGGATATGGTCCTAGACTTGCACACTCTCATTCATGCCCATGGCTTTATTCAAAATTTATGTACCGAAAACTCCAAATTTAGATCTTTGGCCTAACCTTTCCTATACCTATATGACATCTCTTTGAGGATGTGTCACAACACTCAAAATTAACAAACTCTTGATTTCCTTCCCACTCCACCCTCCAAAATTTCCTTTTCTAATTATATCCATTTTAGTGAATGGCGTCAACACCCATGCAGTGGCTTGAGTCAGAACTCTGGACTTCATTCTTGACTCTTTTTTTCCTTAATGTTTTTATCTTTATTCCTCCTCATTTAATCCATTAGCAAGTCTTGTCTATTCCATCTCCAAAATACAGGGTCCAGCAGAAGTAATGCCGTTGAGTGTGGTTGGTAAGGTACATGAATGTCTCGTACAAGACGGACAGCAATTTGAACATTCCACCTAAAATGTCATATGGTGTGCTTAAGTGTGATATTGTTAGGTTACAGAATTACATGCTCATGATTTGGTAATAAAAGATTTTGTATTTAAAAAAAGGGCATTATTTGTGCTGAACCCCGTAAATTGCAATGCTGGTCACTTTTCTGCATCCCTGCTTCTCTACCATCCCAGACTAAACAAACATCACCTTTTGCCTAGACTACATCAACACTTATTCAATTCATTATCACACTGCTGTCTAAGGGAGTTTTAAAAAGTTATAGAACATCCCCCCTCTTTTTTTAAATATTTCCATATTTTATCAATTTGTTTTCACATGGCCGTACAAGATCTGTCCCCTGTCTAACCCCAACCCTCTTTACTACTGTTCTCCCCCAGTTCACTACATCCAGCCGCACTGGTCTTCTTTCTCAAATGCACCATGCTCAAGACTTTTGAACATTCTGTTTCTCTGCCTGGAATAGTCCTCTTTTTCCTTCTTATCTTTCTGGATTCAGGTGAAATTTCATCTCCTTAGAGAAACCTTTTCTCATTTCCTAGCTAAACAGCCTTCTTTCCCCTCCCATTATTTTCTACCTCTGTGCCCTCTTAATACTCTCCAAAACACTTACCAAAATTTTATTTTCTTGTTTGTAGTCTGCCTCTCCCTCCCGATACAAAAAAGGATGAGGTCCATTTCTATTTTATTCACTATGACCTAACAAAATACTTAACACAGTGGAATCTTCATAATACTTGTTCAGTAATTAAGTGCATAAATAAGCAGTCATCAAAGTGTTAATATGAGCAGTTGAAACCATAGAACTGAAGCAGAGCTTTGGAAAAGTTCACTTAAAACGTTGGACCATGACAAATTATTCTCCCAGAAAGTGGTGCCAAGTCCTGATGACGATGAAGTATCTCATGACTGTGACGGGATCTTTCCTTCCTCCAGTTTTATGCAGATTATACGCCTCCTCTGTGAAATCCTTAGTCCCGGCTATTTAACTCCTAACCAAGATCCAACATTAGTCCCCTGTCCTGGGTGAAACACCTCCCCATATTTCTAACCCACAAGGTCCTCTTGATCCTAGGGAACCTAAAGCACTCCCTTAATAATTATATTCCATTTTATGCTGTTATTATGAGCCAGGCACTGGTTTAGGAAACAGAGATTAAATATAAAGTTCCTTGGACTAAGGAACCAGACTATCTGAAGCATTAGTACCAGACTATCTGAAGCATTTTATAGCATCAACACTTGTTAATTCTCACTGCAAACCCATTTTCTGTCCACTTTTTTAATGAACAAATATTGTCAGAGCACATATTATGTACCAGGTCTTAGTCTAAGGACTATACAAACAATAACTGATTTAACTTTCATAACAAACCGAAGAAGTAGGTAATATTATTGTCCTTATTTGATAGTTTGGGAAACTGAAGCAAAAATCATTTATTTGCTCAAACATAGAAATAATAAATGACAGGCCAGAATTTGGGCATGGGCAAATGAGGCTCCAGGGTCTGTATGCTCAACCGCCATTCAAGAAACCTCTTACCTCCTATAAGGTAGGTCAGATTCTCCCTGTTTCATCAGAAGGAACTCCAAACCCAGAGGTTTACTTTGCTAGAGTTACACAGTTCACTCATGTACTCAATGTCAAATATTTGTAAAGTGCCTACTAAACGTCAGACACTGTGCTGGCTTCTGAGATACAGTGTTGGAACAGGCTTGTCCTCAGAGAGTTTACAATGCAGCTAATACATCGGCAATATGGGATTTACATTGAAAAGTTTCTGGCTTCAAAACTAAAGTGGCCTTTCCGTGACCTGATTCTGAGTTAGAGCAAATCTGGGAGGTTCAGAGATGAAGCCTCAGCTGACAGGGGGTGGAAGTGGGGCAGCTCTGAAAGGCTTCACTGAGGAAGAAACCACTACATACCACTTTTCTTGTTATTTAAATGGTTAAATGCTCTATATTTCAAATTCATCCCATCTGCACTCACTGTCATCTCCTTGAGAACTGGGATTCTAAGTTAACATTGCTCATAGTGTTTAGGACAGTGCGGCACACACAGTCCGTGTTTAGTAAAGGGATCCTGAATGAGTTGTGACTGGCTGCATTCTCCCAACAGCTAACAGACCTGGCAGTATGTAGTTTCGCTACGGTGAAGATCTGCTGTGTTCAAGCTTCTTCAAACCTGAACACTTAATTACTATGCCAGACGTACACGGACTTTTCCCGGCTCTTTGGGGACAGTGTTTCAAAGCCTGATTGGCATGAAAGCAGGAGGTATTCTGAATATTCTCTTTACCACATGTCCTAGGTCCTGTGCATTCCAGACTCAATATTGTCTTCCTTAAGGAATCTCACAGCCCCATCCACTGCTACCAAGTCCTCTGGAATGAGGAGTCCTGAGGTCATAACCACAAATTGTTTCATGTCTATGTTGCCAAAATAGGCAAACTGAATTCCCACTTCTTTTTCTTCCACCAGTGTGATGGAGCACCAGGCCCTTGGTCCTCGGAGACGATGTAAAACCTACCCAATGTACACAGAGCAAATACCACTGTTGGCCATGATGCCTCGTTTGTCTTGGAGGAATGGGGATTTATTAATAATAGTTTTGCCATGTGGCAGACACATCTGGGTCACTAAGTATCAGTCATAGAAAGTAACTCAGGAAAAGCCTCATATAGTTGCTTAGTCCCTCATCTGCCAAGGCTGTGGGCTATGTTTCTACCTTCTGTGTTTTAATAGCATTTGAAAATAAAAGATGAGATGTTACATGAAAGTCCTCACCTGTGATTCAGGATTATCATTTATGAAGGTGCTCATGTTGGGAAAATGTAAAACAAAACATATAAGAAGTATGTTTCAACTCACAACCCTGAGTAGACTGTTCTCCTCAGTTTACACTGAAAAAAAAAAACTGACTAATACACTTCAATTAACAGAGACACGTGGCATCTTCTACGGAAACTCATGGGCAAAGGGAAAAAAATCTACATTCACTTATTTAGCACTTATTTATTTAACCTTCTGGCTGGGCTGGGTTGTTGAATTTGGTTTTACATCCTATTGAATTACAAAATTTCTGATGGGAACATGTGTCAGCTGTTTGCCGAAGGAAAGAAAGACTTCTGTTCTTTGTCTTTTCTCATAATAGTGCCAAGAGTCCTACATGTTTGTTTGGAAAAGTTAAAATATGTGAAGAGTAATAGCATGACCCTAGCTGGGCTTTCTTTTTACATCTTCTATTCTTTCCTCCACACAGTACGCTGGGCAGGCTCCTAGTACCTCCTACCTGAACCGTGGTGCAGCCCTTTTCTTGGTCTCCTCTCCAACCCCTCCAATCCATTTGGCCAAAGGCCACCCCAGTCAGAATCAGCTAAGTTTTCTGGGAGACCATTGCACACCTGCTCTGTGTATAATGCAATCAAACATGGCTCTTATGCTTAACTGAATTCTCACACTCACTTTGGATGCAAGGAAGGGTGCAGCATGGATAGCAGCCAAGAGCATGGGTTGAGGATCAGGCAAAAACATTTTAAATCCTAGATTCACTACTCCCCTCCCCCCAGCTTTATTGAGATATAATTGATATCTAACATTGTGTAAGTTTAAGGTACCCAACACAGTGATTTGATACACATATATATTGTGAAATGAATACCAAGATAAAGTGAGTTAGCATGTCCATGACCCTTTTACTTTTAAATGGAGACTTTGGGGAAGTCAATATCCTTGTCTATAAAGTGAAACAGGACAGTCCCTACTGCATGTAAAGTACAGCATAGGAAATACAGTCAATGATATTGAAATAACTATACATGGGGCCAGGTGGGTACTGGAAATATCGGGGAGGTGACATTTTGTAAAGTATATGATTGTCTAACCACTACGATGTACACCTGACAGTAATACAAAATAATATGGAAAGAAAACTGTAATTTATAAATTAAAAAGTGAAGAAAAATCATGAAAACTTTTAATAGTGTCTGGAAAAAAACTGTCCTTACTTCATTGAGTTTTTGCCTTTAAAATAACTTTATTGAGACAGATTTTACCTTTTTCAAGTGTACAAGTCAATGGTTTTTAGTAGATTTACTAAGCTGTGCAAACGTTACCATAAATCAGCTTTAACACTTTTTAAGTCACCCCAGTATGACCCCTCATACACCTTTACTGTTAATCCCTGTCTCCTGCTCCTGCCCAATTTTTGTCTTCATATCTTTACTTTTTCTGGATATTTCATGTAAATATCCTATATTTTATGGAATCTCATGTCTGGCTTCTTTCATTGAGCATAATATTTTTGAGGTTCATCCACATTGTACATAGCATACATCTTTTCTACTGCCGAATGATATTTTATTGTATGGATGTACCACATTTTGTCTATCTGTTCACCAGCTGATGGACAGTTAGGTTGTTCCTGGTTTGGGGCTATTACAGGAAGTGCTGCTAAGAACATTTGTGTTCAAGACTTTGTGTGGATATATGTCTTCAGTTCTCTTGTGTAGATACCTTACAGTGGAATTGGTGGGCTATATGGTAAATTCGTTTTTAACTTTTTAAGAACTCACAGGGCTGTTGTGAGGCTTCTGTTGCACGCAGATGGCCTAGCCTGGTGCTACACAGGAAGTAATGATCAATGAAGATTGTTTTTGTTGTCGTGGCTGTGGCTCTTTTTTGGGAGGTTTCGTCTTCCTTACTGTGTAGATAAGGAGGCTAAACTCAAGCTCAGAAAGGGTAATGAACTTGCTCAAGATCACACAGCTAATCAGAGAGAACTGAAAATTTCTCTCATGTTTCTGACTTCAAGCCTGGCACTATCTTTTGCCACCAGAGCCTGTACCACAATAACCATCCTGAAGAGCCACAGTCTGATAATGCACTCCCCTGCAGAACAAGTATCATTGGCCCCTTGCTGCACATAAAATCAAATCTCAACTCTTGTGCTAGGTACACAAAGCCCTTTATTATTTCCCATCCCTGCTTAATCCCTCACCACAGCCCCCACCCTATTTTCCCTTCATGATTCCCTCAGGATGACTTTTATTCCAATAACTCAGTCCATATTCTTTGAGCCACTATGCCTTTGTTCAAGCATGATTTGTTTTCTTGAATGGTAAAAGTAAGAACACTTTTGCCTTTTGAAATCTTATGCTATAGGTATAGTCTTCCTTATGTTAGTGGCCCTGGTCAAAAGTAATCTGTAGTTTCCTCATCGACTTAGTTACAATAGGTGCTCAATGAATGTGCTGACTGACAAAAGCTGAAATGACCAAAAAACCTCAGTTGTACAATAAATGGCCCATACATAGAAAGTAATAATTTTTAAAAATTCAATAAAAACTCATTATAAATATCCTAAGCACAGGAGAGTACAAAGTGTTACCTATACCTGGAATAGGATCCTGCTTTTCTCTGTGGGACCAGAGAATTATATTCATACTTCAGGCAAATTCTTATCACACTGTATTACACATCCACTTATGTTTGCCCCATAAGACTGTGCGTTCCTCCAGAGAAGAAACTGTTATTCATTCTTGTACACTAATCACCCAACACAATGCCTGATCCATGTAGTGATGAGTATTCACTAGATGCTTTTAGAGTGCATGAAGGAATGCATAGAGGGTAAGTAAATGAGAGAATGAGGTGCTCTCTCCCTATGTGTCTGACAAAAAAAAAACCAACCATTAAAATTAGGCAGTACTCTCTTGTCTAACATCAGAGTTCTAGAAGAGATTTCTACTTGAAGATTCTGATTTTCCCATTGGTCTACTGTTAATCCCACTTCCTCCAAATAGCTCACCTGATAAAGTCAGTAAGTATATATGTAGAATATTTTCCTCCCATTCCAGTTCTAAGCCCCTTCTAAGCAAGGGCCATACACACACACACACACACACACACACACACACACAATATTTAAAGAGAAAAATTTTCCAAATTATATAACCTCCAAGACACAGTGACTTTTCCTAAGTAGGTTGTTAGATTCTACCAAAGATCTAGCAGAGGGCTTTACACATAGTACAAGCATTGTGAATAGTTGTTGAATAATAGAATCCAACAAACATTTATTAAGTGCCAATGAGCAAGACCCAGTTGCAACCTTCCAAGACTGCTGGCATAAGGGGGCTAGCAAACATATAACAGTAGTAAAAACAACTATGTATTCAGTCATTACTCTATGACTGGCACTATTTTAAGGATTTTATATGAAGTAATTTATGTAAGCCTCATAACAACTCTAAAAGGAAGGTATTAAAAATGAAGAAAATGAGGATGAATAACCTTAGCTATAGAGAAGGTTTAAGAAGTAATTAGCCTAATAAGCAGTAGTGCTAGGATCTAACCCTAGGTAGTCTGGTTCCAGAATCTCCCCCATGAGAATGCTTTTAAGCTCAGGTGAGGGGCCATATCCCCTTCATTTTTGTTTCCTCAGTGCACATAAGCACTGATGATTGTTTGCTGTTGAACTGTACCAACTACAAGGCCAACAAGGAGTAGGAAAATAGTAAAGACACATCGTGTTATGCATCAATAACATGGCTTAATGTCAGGATGTGAAGGGGTGGTAGAAGCCCAGGTTTCAGAGCCAGACCAGTGAAAGCCGGGCTTGGACTCCAGATTCACCAGTAACTAGCTCAGGCACTATTTCTTCTCTGACAGAAAATGACCCATCCCAGCAGCACCCCCATACCATCATTTCTGGGCCAGGTGCCATTTGGAAAGTCTGAAGTTCTGTAAGATTATATTCTAGACTCAGAGACTCAAGATAATTCAAAATAAAGGCAACTAAGTTCAAGGTTAAAAGATTTACCTCAGGTCACACACCTGGTTGGTACTGGTACTAAAATTTGGTTTCCTGAGTTTCAGCCCAGTGCTCTTTCACTTAAGTCACAGAGTTTCATTTGAGGTAGGTTAAGTAGAACAAAACACCATAAAGAAGCAAAACACCATTCAAAATGGGACTTTCCAGAACAAGTCTAGAATTGGACAGCTGTCTCCTTGTGTTCGTGTGAGGCACACCTCAGTTTCACTACAGATCTGAAATCTGTCCTTGTGATGTCAGAGCCTGGGGATATCTTTTAAGCAGTGAGTAATGCTCTAGACGTAAGTCTCCCACTGCTCTGCTGTGTCTTAAAAATTCTCCCTTGCCTCCTTTCCCTGCCAGGATGTCCTACTCAATACCCTAAAGAAATACCTTTCAGTAAAGTGGACTTATTGCTAGAAGAGAAGACACTATTTCCCTGAGAGGAGACCATGCTCAAAGTATATTCTCTTCTAAAGTCTCTCTAGTTTTAGAATCTCGAGACAAGAACAGATTAAATGCAGCACAGGAACAGGAGGGTATCATCCAGGGAAAGCTGAGTGTTAGTGGAGCAGCAGGTGTAAACATCATTCCAAGGGTATGTGTACCTTTAAGACGGGTACCTGCAACACTTACATGATAGTACTAGTGCCAAGTGTATAGGCTTTGGAGCCAAATAAGCCAAGTTTTAAATCTTAGCTCTGTCTCTCACTAGCTGAATGTCTTTATACTAGTTACTCTCATCAAGACATGGTTTCATTGGTTTAAAAAAATGGGATACTATTATTGACTTTATAAAGGGTTGCTGATAATGAAAAAACGAAAACAAAAACAAAACCTTATCCCAGTATCTAACAGCAAATCTGGTACTAAGTAGGGGATTAATATTATGTTAAGACTTCTCCCTCATGTCTTGTAGTTAGAACAAATGTTTTACAGTGAGCTCTTTGGAAACAAAGACACCACTTTGGGGACAGTGTAGAGTTGAAACTAACTTACCAAACCACTGTTCTATCATATATACTCACAATGCAGGAAAAAAAATCTCAGAATTGAGTCTACCCTTCCTCTGAATGAGAGAATCCCATGTTGAACTTTCTACATCTGTGTAGACAGATGCTCTTCCAGCTGGGAAGTGCAGAATGAACCACTCCCCAGGCAAACTCATTCCTTTTCCTGCCACATCTCTAATGGGTGAAATGGTTTGCTGGGGCAAACATCTCCTCTCCTATGAATTCCACCCACTGTCACTGGCCTTTGCTCTTGACCCCAGCAGCACACAATGGTCAAAAGGGAAGGTTTCCCCAACAATCTTTCCTGCTTCAGACTGAAGTGAGTTCCCTCTACAGACAGTTGAGGAGTGGGACGTAGTGAGTTATTTCACCAACAAATTGGAAAATGGAATAGAAGCACACTGCACTGCAGCAGAAAAAGAGCAGGTAGTAATAAATGTTTCTACAACTTGAGTTAAACAAGTGACTCAAGACCTGAAGGAAAGCTAAGATTTGGAGGGAAAGAACATGGTGAGATGCTAATTCCTTAAATTCCAGAAAGTATGAACAGAAGGTTCAGTTTAGTAATTTGCTGGGGGCAGTTCTATATCAAAAGATAAAAAAGGGTGACTAAGAAACTGCACTTTGGAGGCAGGATCATAGGCCTAAGATATTCCAGGCTGGAGGCAGTTACAGGAGCCAGGTGACTTTGGGTTAGACAGCCCAGGCTCTTACTGAGATGCAGGGATACAGGTGACTGCAGAAGCTTGAAACTGTGGTAAACACAAGGCTATGAACCGGGCACAAAGAGTTGCCTGGCATAAATGTGCCCTCCAAAGGGGCTGAAGACCTCATTCCTGAATAAATGCTTTCTCAGTGACAAAAACATGAGATATCAGAGGGAAAGTGGAGATAAGGAGGTTTTAAAATTTGAGTTTGAGAAAGAAGGACTCTCAAGAATGACCTGCTAAATTGGGTGACATTCAAATTTCCACTCTATGGAAATTAGTGATATACATATAGAGGATTCCCACCTCACTCCTACCCCTCCCTACAGGATATTTCAGGACATTTTCAGGAAAAATTAATCTCTTTTTGAGATATTTCTCCCAATTGAGTTTAAATAATCAACTCCAACATGGGGCACAAATTGACCAGTCTTCTTGTGAAGCTCAAGCTCTTTTTTCTCATGGTTGCTCCATAGAGAATGGTGAGAATGGCGATGCATTTGTGTTGTCACCAATGTTTAGTGGATGTGCCACCAATGCCTGGGTGCTGTTAGGCTGTTCACAATGCCAATGAGGTACCCTTCTGGTCTTTCAAGATACCATACGGTTTTCAAAACAATTCTATGAGCTGGGAGGAGCAAAGTCTCAATTAGTGTCAATAAAAATCTTAGGGAAGATTTTTATTTTCCTGAATCTTACAAGTTCTATTTGTAGTAGAGCTGGGCATTAACTCTGGTCTGATTCCAATTGCACACAAGTTTTGTTTGTTGGTTGGTCCTTATAATAATTAGTTTTATGCATCAACCTGGCTAAATTATAATACACAGCTATTTGATCAGCATTGATCTAGATGTTGCTGTGAAGATTACTTTGTAGATGTGGTTAACATGTACCATCAGTGTACTTTGAGTAACAGGGATTATCTTTGGTGTTGGTAGGCCTCATCCAATCAGTTGAAGGCCTTAAGAGCAAAAATTGAGGTTTCTCAGAAAAAAAAAACAGTTTCTGCTTTGTGACTGCATTCTTCCAGTCTGCTCTATAGATTTCAACTTTGCCAGCCCCCACAACTATGTCAGCCAAATCCTTAAAGTAAATTTTATATATGTATGAGGTCTGTCTGGAAAAAGTCCAGCCATTGTTAACATAAAAAGAATGGTTTGTGCGACATTGATGTAACCTGGCAGCCAAGAAGAGTGGACTGAAATGCACGTGTGTAAACAATGACAACTTCACTGTACCAGTCAGTGGGGCAGCAGATGCCATTAAGTGAGCATGTGTACTCCGTGGCCATTGCAATCAAAATGACTGAGTGTATAGAGCAACAAATCTGTATCAAACTTTGTGTTAAGCTTGAAGATTCCTCCACAGAAACTATTTAGATGATTCAGAAGGCTGCAGCTATGGGAAACTAGTGATTGGCAGTTTCATCACGGCAACATGCCTGCTCATGCATCATGTCTTGTACAGAGTTTTTTGGCCAAACATCAAATCATCCAGGTGACTCAGCCTCGCTACGACCCAGATTTGGTGCCCTGTGACTTCTGGCTTTTCCCCAAATAAAATCACCTTTGAAAGGGAAGAGATTGCAGACCATTGCTGAGATTCAGAAAAATACAACAGAGCAGCTGATGGTGACTGGGAGAACTGTGTGAGGTCCTAACGTACCTACTTTGAAGGGGACACAATCCTTGTTGTCCTGCATACAAATGTTTCTTGTATCTTGTATTTTCTTCAATAAATGTCTCTATTTTTCATATTACATGGCTGGATACCTTCTGGACAGACTATTCTCCCAATGGTTCTGTGATCTTTATCTTTATGTAACTTTTGTTCTAGAGTCTTATTCCAGATGGTGTGAACTCTGCATTTTATTCACATTAGTACTTCCCTTCCCCACTGGCTCAGTGACAGGCTGTAATAGAAATTTTAGCTTGAGATATGCACAAAAACCTGGACAAACAAATGAATATATAATGTGGGAAGAATTTATGCTTGTTTCATAAAGAATTATGATGCTTTTAAATAGCAACATAGGTCATGAATAGTCCAGTATAGTGTAAATCAAGTGGGAAATTATAATAGGCAGGACTAATTGTAGGAGGCCTTTATAGGTAAGTTTTTGAATCAGTTTAAGAAGACTATAGGAAAGGTAGTTTGGAAGTTTGAGGGGCATGGAGAGAGGGGCAAATCAAGGGTGGGCCTAGAAAGGGTCTAGAGAAACTGGTTAAACTTGAGATGAGAGAGGAAGAAACAATGGAAAATAAGGTCTGTGAAAACAGAGACCCATTGTGTTGGGGGAAAAAAGCATGGAAGAACCCTTATTTCTCCCTTGGATAAAAAAGTAATGAGCCAGCATGCACACGTGGCACACACATGGCATAGAACTGGCTCACTCTGGGAGCTGAAGGACTCATTGTCAGGAAGGGCATTCTGCACAGAGATGTAAAGGAGCTGTTGCCACTGACTGCCTAAGTCTTCCCAGCTGTACACAGACAGGAAAGGCTTCTTCCAGCACTTACACACCATACTTAAGGCGTGTGTTCACTTCACAGAACTGAGCATCTGTCAGCTTGAGCCTCTATTAGCAATGCAGGGATGAAGTCAAGTGTTTTGGTCTTAGGAGGGTGACAGGTTCTTTTGGTGGGACTGTCCTTTCTTTTTTTTTTCTTTTTCTTTTTTTATTTTGTTTTGTTTTCTCCATTACTATGTATCTCCTGTATACCCTCTTCCACCTCCCCCACCTCCCTGTCCACCTTGATCACCACAGCATTGTCTGTTTCCATGAGTTCTTTCAAAGCCAGCCAATGGAGAACTCCTGAGATTTAGCCTTTGCCTCTCAGACAAATAGTCACATAGCCTAAGGGAATGAAACAGCTTTCATAAGTCCAATTTTCTTTCCGTGCAGGTGGCAACCCAGACTAGCATCATGGGCTTTGAAACAAACTGTTTCAGGTTTCCCAAAGCTGGAGCAGCGAAGCAGTTCCAAAGTCATTACGTTTCTCTGTCCACATAAGCAAATGCCCTCCTTATCAGAATCTACCCTTGACTCAAGGAAGTACATTTTTCCATGAACAAGACGCTAATCTTTCTTTCCTTTCTTTCATTTGCATTTTGTTGTGCTACCTGTATTTCATCATTCATTCTTTTTTCAAAATATAATTTGCATCCAGGCACTGAGCATAATGGTGTAAGCAGGTAGTTGTAATACATTAAAAGCAATTAATATTTGTTTAGTGCTTTTTGTGTGCTGGCCATTGTTCCAAACACTTTACATATATTACTTAATTTAGTTTTCATATAATTCTATGCCATTGTCTATGCCATAGGAGGAAACCAAGGCCCAGGGATACTGAATTATTTGTATAGAACCACACAGAAAGGAATAGAGCCAGAACTAAACTCAGACAGTCTGGCTGCAGAGCTTGCCTGCTTCACCATGAAGGTGGCTGGAAGGGGCAGGTGCCAGGTACCATTGACAGAGAAAGCACATACACTGGGGAGCATGTATGAGGTGCCAGTAGCTCAGTGGCCCAGGGAGAAGTGCTGTATTTAAAATTCAAATCAGATCATATCAATTTCCTTCTCAAGATCTTTTAACGACCCCAATGAATTTAGACTAACAGCCACATGTTCTACTATGGCCTAAAAATGCTCTGCTCAGTCTGGCCTCTCTCTCACTGTCACTATATCAGGTCTCCAGCTATAGCACCTTGTAGGTGTCAGTTATTGTGTCTACCCACTCAAATCCTACTCAGTGCTTAGGTCTCAAGTTCAAGGTCATTTACAGAAGTCTTTCCTGCCCTTAATCTACATTAATCCCAATAATGACTAATGACAATAATTAGAGTAATAATACTAGATGGTAGGCAGGGTTCTAAATGCTTTATATATAAAAATTCATTTAAATATTACAACAATCTTAATGGTAAGTACAAGTATTAGTCCTATTTTTACAGGTGAAAAGGTGAGGCCATATATATATTCATGAATATATACATATGAATATATATATTAAAAAAGTCTTAAAATTCTTTACTTTTCTCCATTACAGTGATCAATATGTCATCACGTATTTATCCATTCAATGTTTCCTGGGCAATAAGCTCTACAAGGTCAGGGTCTGAATTCATTCTCTTCATCATTGTGTCCCCAGTGTCTAAATAGTGTCTCATGCATAGTAGGCACTTAATAAATGTTTACTGAATAAATCAATAAATAATGCACATAGATGAGACATATTTCCCTCAAGATTTCCACATTTTCTTACTACTTACAATAAAATGGATAGCTGACAAAGGAATTAAAGGAAATTCTTTATTATCTAGTAATTACTTAAGCTATAGAAAATTCAGTACCTTTGTTGGCTGTCCTGCGGTGAAATTCTCAACGTCCCTCTTTCCGTTACTTATAACATCCGAGGTTTACAGGGGGGTGGAGGAAGGGGCAGTGTGGTCTAGGCTAGAGGAAAGAGCATGAGTTTTCAAGAAATGCAGATCTAGGTTTCAGTTCTGACTATCGCTTACTCACTGTGTGGTCTTGAGCAAGCCCCATATATTCCTTGGGCCTCCTTTTCTAAATCTGTGGAATGGGGGCAATAATAGCTGCAGAACAGTTTGGTTGGGATAATTAGGTGAGATACAGAGGGTCTGGCAGAGGGCTTGGCTCTTAACAGGAGCTGAGAATTGCTAGCTCCTTGCCCCTCCTATAATCACAGGTAGGCATGTGGGGCTTTGGAAATTATCTATTTACTAGACAAGCAGTGGTAGCCAGACTAGATCCTGGAAATGTGAAGCCCAAAGTACAACTGAGGGGGTAGGGGCAAAGACTGTATTATCTGACCAGATCGTATGAACTGGAGAATTGCCATGGCCCCAGCTCACTCTGTGGGCACAGCCAAAGAAGGAGCAGGAAAAGTACACAAAACTCAGAGGGGTTACTTTTGGTCCTTGTCAACAGTTCCGGCTGGGAGTAAGTCAAGACAATAAGAAAGAGATCCAGTGAGTTCTGGTGCATATTCTCTAGTGTAAGGGACAGTCCCTGCTTTGTTTCTCTTTTCTGGGGTGAAAGACTATTCCCTGAAATGCTCCTGGCTTCCGAGAACAGCTCTGGAGGCAACTCCATAAAGTACTGGCCAGGGATTGATCAGAAGCAAGCAAACAGAATTCACTCTGCCCCCAGGATCATGTGGTCTTGGTGATGCAGGAGGCAGAAAAGGGAACTTAGATGGTCCTCTTCCTTCCTCCTTCATCTTCCAACATCCATATTCATTCTTCTCTAGGCCAGCCCTGCCTTTTTCATCTCCCTCCCTCACAAGAAAGAGGAGAGAAGTGGGTAGGTGGGTATGAGAGTGGCTTGCCTTCCCAGAAGTAGTCGAGAGATGGCATTAAGAGTATTTCCTGAGTCAGAGACCTCCCCCAGGCTGGACTCTGCT
The DNA here is from genome assembly GCA_028533065.1 of Trachops cirrhosus. Taxonomy (NCBI): domain Eukaryota; kingdom Metazoa; phylum Chordata; class Mammalia; order Chiroptera; family Phyllostomidae; genus Trachops; species Trachops cirrhosus. Next base: position 43,744,625 of record CM052542.1, on the reverse strand, counting down.
GGTAGTAGGTTTCATCTTCTCTCTAAAGGGAAACTCTGCACCAGCTCCTGCTGCTACTGTGCAGAGCTCCCTGAGCTAAAAAAAAAAAAAAAAAAAAAAAAAAAACCCAAAACCAAAACACCTGTGCCTGTGCAGGTGTGTGCCAAGCCCTGCATATTGTATTTAAATACAACTATAATGAGTTGCAGTGCTGTAATTATTGTGTCTTATTAAGTGAAGTCTTCTCAGGCTTATGCACAAGAAAAATATCAGTTAACTAAGATCTGGTTTATCAGAATCCTAATTCGGCATGCTTCTTTGCACTCTTACATTTGGTATCAACTCCATTCTCTCTCTAGTCCCTTAGCTTTTCCTGTATGTCCTGGAGAATTGTACCTTCAGCTCCAAATCTATTTCTGTATAAGCAGATTTGTATGGTTTCAGGGGGAAAAAATCTTAAAACTCAAAGAAAGATTGCCTTCTAGTTTGCATTACTGTGGAAGGGAAGTAGATCAGAACCTTTAGACAGATCTCAATGAGGCTTTCTGTTTTGGTTCCCTCCTGATACCAGCAGACCTGGGCACTCAGCTACCACACATTGACCATCTGGTATGTGCTGGGTGATGTGGGAAACATGTCATACAACACAATTAATACTAATACTAATATTGACATTTTCTAAGTGCCAGGAGCTATTCCAAGTGCTTCACATATATTTGTATGTTTAATCCTTACAACCAACAAATGAGGTGTGTACAGTTTCCCTCCCAGCTTTGGAGATGATGTAGTTAGGAAATGGTAAGGTTAAGAAATTTATCTTAAAGTCACATAGTGGTGGAGCTGGGATTTGAAAGAGGGAGTCTGTCTCCTGGGTCTTCACTCTTAATCACCATACACATTGCTTTTCCCATTTAGTCCCCACAGCCCACTTTTCACATAAGAAAATTGAGTCTCAGAGAAGTAACTTGTCTAAGGGATTGTCTCAGGATTTCCACATCAGTTCAATTCAATATGCTAACTGAGTACCTACTTTGTGCCAGACACTGTGATAGGCACTAACAGCATAAGATAGTGTGTGATAAGCTAGTCACATTTAGTCATTTTGTGTTGGGGTCTGCCCTGCCTGGTTTCAGGAGCTGTAACCCCCCCCCCCGTGGCTAAGACTGAGTGAGAAACCTCTGAAAACCAGGATGCCTAAGGAGAAAAACCTATTTCCCTAACATGAGCGCTGCCTGTTTTATGTTTGGCTCCCTTTGCTTGGTTGGATAGTCGATGACGGGTAACAATTCTCTGAAGAGAATGAACCTTAGACAGACACGATCACGTGGGAATAAGCCATCAGGGAAGAGACTCAGGGGGCTGTGGAAGTGAAGAGGTGATCGACATGACCCCTGCCCCTCGGCTTTGACAAAGCCTGAGTCCTTGTTCTGGATGTGAGAAATCCAAGTCTCCTGGCTGCCTTTGTCTCCTCCGCCCAACTCGGGCTTGAGGAAATAGCAGAGGTGGTGCAGTCCAGACCGGAAACAGCAGACCCCTGGGGTAATTAGACCTGGGGCATAGAATATGCGAAATCCTGTGAGACCTGCTTGCTAAATATGCTCTTGAATATGTAGGCATGGGCAGGAAACAAAACTAGGCCTTTATCTCTAAATGATAATAACCCCGAACTCAGCATGAGCCCTTTGAGCTCTTTGAAATATACCTACTTGTTTTGATCTTCCTTCCTAGACTATAATCCACTTACTATATCCATTCCCTACCCAATACTACCTAATAAAAAGCCTGCTTGGGCAGGACTCAGGGCGCTCTTCACTAGAGAGAGTGGCCATGCCGTTCCTATTCCCCCACAGGACTCGGTAGTCCGTGTGTATTTCTCTCGTATCATGAGCATCTGCAGCATTCATGGTCACTGCTGGCCGGTGGCTGCATCAGTTTTGCTCTTTTCATTTCCTTTAACACTGCCACTTCTTCCTGTAGTAACTGATTGTAAAGAGTTCACTTCAAGTGAAGAAAAGTCACATGCAGTCGAGACTAGCCAGGGATGTCAGCATCGAGCACAGGGCTGAGTGTTAGAAGGTACTTGGACAAGCCTTAAAAAAAGTCTAAGATGACTCTTAACTCATTTTTAGTCCTTTCTGATTCAGGCATGGGCATATGTTCATTTGTATTTGTTCATTTCATAAACATTAATTGAGCATCTACTGTGTTCTAGGTCATATGCTATAAATGCGAGAAAAATGAAAAAAGAGGATTAATACTTGAACTTGGGACACTTAGCTTAGAAGGAGAGAAAATTAAATAAACACAGCATAATATGATAAGTGCATTATTAATAGAGATAACAATTGAGATAATTGAGAGTAATTTTGCATGAGTTACAGAGAGCACATCCAAAAGAAAACAAACATGCTGAGTCTTAAAGATAAAAAAATGCACTTTCCAGATGAAAATGGGTAAAGAAACTTGTATTCACCAAATATATACTATATATCAGGCCCTAGACTCGGGCTATATATTTAGTTTAATTCTGAGTCCAGAATCCAAGAATCAGTGAACATAAGGAACTTGTTCACAGGGACAGTGTACAAAAAAATCTATGAGCTGAATATGTGAATGGTATTTTTGGGGAAGAGCAGCCCAGGCAGAAGGAACAGCATACACAAATGCAGGAAGGCAAGAGGAGGCTGGCATATTTGAGGGACAGTGTGTTCAGTATACCCCAGCCATCAGCTGTGCATGGGGGCAGAGGAGAAAGTGGGAGATGAGGACAGAAGGAATTAGGAGTAAAATTCTTGAGGACTTTGCATAGCTGGTAAGAAGTAGGGATCTTATCCTGAAGGCAAAGGATAGCCAACTAGGAAAATAAATAAAACATTCCTACAAGAATTGGCTGTGGGAAGTAAAGAGAGAGATAAGAGTGTACTACTTAAAGTCAGGGATATGGGATAAGGAGCAGTGGTGAGGAGGGGATGGGTGTGGGCCTCCAGATGAACCAAAAAGGGGTTTGAAAGGAGTCATGTGTCTGGAGTTTCTATATATACTTACTGGTAAGGAAGTGGAGGAGTGCAGGCAGGAAAGAAATAGGGATTGGAAACAGAAATGAATGCTAAAGCCAATATGGCAGATTCTGACAACCAGATTTGAAGAAAGCTGTCTACTGAAGACAGCTCCCTAACTATGAGCCTGAGAGGTGGAGGAGTCCAGGTATGAGGTGGATCTCTGGCTTTAACTCCTGGGGCTGCCCAGGTAAACAGAGCTGTCAAGAAGATCCAGGAAGAGGCAGCTGTTTCCTGAAGGCTATATCTAACATGTCTGGAAGCTGCATGACCAGGCTTGAGGCAGCAGCAGGGGGGCTGGTTTGGAGGACACAGGCACGTGGGCAGCCTCCTGCTGGAGCTCTGCAGATGAGGCAGTGGAGAGAAGTGAATCTTTTTTCCCAGCTTCCTCCTCCACCCTTTGCTTCAGAGTCCTGGTGCCCGGCTGCATAAAGGTTGATTCATAGATGAGGACCTATAGGTATAAGCCACACAGAGGTGGCAGAAAGGACAAAATTGTGTGTGTGTATGTTTGGAAGAAACTGTTTATTCAAGGAACTATATATCAAACACAACCTTACCAGCAGACACCAAGCTGGGTTGTGTAGAGCTAAAAGTAAGGCACATTTTTAAAAAGTGGAGTGTCACCCTACATAGTCATAATAACAGAAGATGCTTTTGCACACAAAACATTGAGGCAACTATACTTGGGCATCTGCCTGAGCCTATTGTAACTAAAGAGAAAGAAAGGCCGTAACTAAAATGCAAAAGAAAGAAACTCTGGAGATAGATCGGCTACAGTATAAACTTTTCCTTTCTCTGGCTTACTGCTTTAGCAAAACCTGATGGTTGTCTTTGTAAAAAACGTGTCTGTATCTAGGTCCCTGGCAGTGATTTGCCTCTGGGAGGGCCAGCAATCTATTTAATGACTCCATTGACGTCAATAGCATAACTGAAATACTTACTAACATGCATGAGTCCAACTTTGGGGCAGGCAGGGTGGGTGGATGGTGTTTCTCAGCAGTACAAAAACATGAAGTGGAGTCAACACGGAATGAACTCAATTCTAGGCAGTGAGATTAGATGCTGCAGGTCTCAGTGGTTTTATTTAATATGAAGACACATTCATACTAAATTTAGAAATTAATTTGGAACTGGTAAAATAGGCAGTATTGAGTGGGGCTTCATTTTTGGCATTGTTTTAGGGTAGCATTTTAACTATTTGCAATTTAGTTGACTTGTCAATGTTTTTGTAACTACCCATACTTAATTTTAGACATATATGAAATAATTGCAAATCAATATAAATAGCTCACTGTTGATACTCTAGGGTAAACTTTCACAAGGCTATTTTAAACAAAAGCAATTCTTACAAAACAACAATTTGGGGAACTCAGAATTACTGGGGCTTTTCTAGTACATTTGCTTTATTGTTATATATGTAAATTGCCTAAACACTCAAGATGAATAACTAAGGCAATTATACTAATAATTCAGGCCCTGTGACATTCAGAACACAGAAAAAAAAAAAAACCCTAATATTTCTAGCTCCTTCTCTCTCTTTCTTTTTTTGTAATTTCCTCCAACTCCTTCTCTTCTTTTTCATGAGTGGCCACAGCCTTTGGTAACAAGATTGATTTTACTTGTATTTGTCCATAAGTTTTGCAATCCTGCCTGACAGTTCTTGCTTAATGTGGAAACGAAGCAAACATTCTGCTTATGCCGGCTTTGTTTCCAGTCATCAGACACAGCCAGGCTCCCAGGGCATCTCCGTGGTTCTCAGAGAGCCCTTTGCTTTTGCATGCATGGTTTGTCTCTCATTCTCGACCTTGGTGGCTCTGGCAAAAACTGAGAACTGAGTCAGTGCCATGACTTTCTGAATTTCTCAGAATCCAAGATAAGTCTGAGCCCCTTGTCTGTTCCTCTAACACACCCCGCATCTGGAACACCCCCATGAACTCCAGAGGACAATTCTTAATCAAAGTAAAGAAAGATATGGGAGGAACTTATGCAGAGAAACAGGCTTTTGAGGAGAAAGCTTCTTCTTCTGTTGTATCAAGAGTCCTTTCCTTTCCAGAATGGCCTGGATACTTAATAGAAAAAAATAGATTGCTGTGAGCACTAAAAAAATATTAATCCTGTTTTTCACTTAAGCCAACCTATTTCAATGGAAAGTTCTGTAGTATCTTATCTGATTTCCCCCCACACAGGCTTTTCTTGAAATATATCTAATTGACTGGAGTTGAAAGCCACCATCAACCAAGGGTGAGGATGCCCAGGCTGGAAAGACTTTGGGTTTACAGTAGTTTGGCCTGAAGTCTTCAAGGAAATTCTCTAGTCATCTTTGTGACATGGTTTGCTGTCATTTGCAATGACCCATGGACTTGATGTTCTTCATAACAGCTGATCTGTTACATTGGTGATGCTCTTTCTCAATTCATTTATTGGCAAATTTTGAAATAAGAAAACTGGTATAGGACATCCCATTTTGCACGTCAATTTGCCTGTTACAAGGTAACATATATGACACACTATTACAAATCAAGTCACATTTGTATGACTCTAAAGTGCTAGCCATTAAAAGGAATGCTTCTCTGATCCTATGTAATGCAAAAAATCATTTTGTAAAGTCAGTGAACCCTTGATAATTTACCCTTTCAGTAAATTCCCACCTTCTTGACATACTTGTAATCACTACTGACATGCATGTAAAAGCAAAGGACAGTTAGAATGGGTGGACAAAGTGGGACAACTATCCTACACATGCACATATACACACAACACACTCCACACGCACACATTGATTTTCTTCCTTCGTTTTTTAAAGATTTCATTTATTTATTTTAAGGAAGGGAAGGAAGGGAGAAAGACAGGGAAACATCAATGTGTGGTTGCTTCTCACGTGCTCCCTATTGGGGACTTGGCCCACAATACAGGCATGTGCCCTAGACTGGGAATCGAACCAGCAAACCCTTTGATTCACAGGCTGGGACTCAGTCCACTGAGCCACAGCAGCCAGGGCTGATTGCCTTTAATTATTCAATCTGTTGAAAGCAGTTTTGGGGCCTGAAATTCTGAGAGACTTCAATTATCCACTCTGAGTGTGTAGAGATGACAGAACCCAAGTTCCTGTACCGTGTTTAGAAGTGGTTTTCCTCTATTTTAATTTTTGTTTTTTCTTTTTCCTATGCATCATGTAGAGAAAGCCTGGAATTCATGCTTGTGAAAGGCAAAATGTGATAGAAATTGAGATGTTCATTAAACTCCATATACTGCAGTGGGATTTCTGTACCTTTCTCCTTAACTTGGGGCATATGGTTTCCACTTTGCTCCACTTTCTGGGTTTTAAAATCTCTACGACTTTATGGTGGCTTTCCTATTCAAAGTGCAAGATGCCAGTTTTTAAGATTTAACTCTTTTTGTTTAAAACCTATAAGGACACACTACTATATTTAAGCAGTTACAGAGTGTGTTTCAACCCTCTTTTAATTTCAGTGCAGTAACTCATGTTAAATAGTAAAGAAACAAAACCACAACTGAATATTTTTCATAGCCATAGATATAAAAATATCGACGCATAATAAATTTTAACTTACAAGCATTTTCCTTAAGATAAAAATTCCCAAACTTTATGTAGTTCTCCTGGTCAACATTTACTGTGCTCCTTCTATGTGAAAATAACTACGCTTATGCATATCGAATGATAAAGAGATGAATAAGACACAGCCACTGCCTTCAAAAAGACATATGAGCCACGAACTACAGAATAACTTATAATAGGATTGTTGCCATAGCACAAAAAATGAGCAATTACATCGATCATGAGCAATTTTTTGCTAAATGAGTATTTAGCAAGAAAATCTAAATTTTTTAGATTTTCTAAAAAAATTAGGAAGTCTTTGCAGAGGAGGAAAATCTGTTGTGCCATGAGCGCTGAAAGAATAATTTTGGTTACACAGTGAAAAGAAAGGTACTGAAGACTGAGAAATTTGCTTTGATTTCCCCAGTGAATTATCCTAGTTAATGATCAATTTTTAAGAGCAAGTGTACCGATTTAACCGTAGTTTCTGACAATTAGCTTTTAAAATGAATTGCATCGCCTTCATTTAGATGCATTTAAAAGTGCCTTTTAAAAAGAATTGCCTTTTCTCTTTTTCTCCCTGTCTGTCTCTGTCTCTCAAATTTGTTTTTATACAAAAATACAGTTACCTTAGTCAGGCTTTCCAAACAGTGGATTATTGCTAAAACTGTGTAAATTATTGTGTTTCTTGTATCCTTTATCTAAGATCTCAACTGAAATACACAATTATTCAGTGCTAATAAATGAAAACTTGATCTTATTATCATAAAAAATCAACTTTTAAAGCAGCACTCTGGCTTTTAGTTCTGCTTTCACTGAGCCACTTATTTTTCATTCCCCTTTAAAGTTTCTATTTAAACACACCTCTTTGTCATATGCGGATAAATATTAAAATAACAGGAAAAATCTGCCTGACTCATTCAAGCTGATAATAAGAACAAAACACAGGATGTGTGTGTCCTCCTTCCTTTTCTAACCGTGTTTAAGCGTTAAGAAGATTTTGAAACCTATAATTACATAATAATTGGGTATCACTGCACTCTCTTCCCAATGAAAAACCAGGATTTTTTGTAGTTTGCCACAAAGACAGACAAAAACAAATTGCCTAAGTGGTATTGTCCTTCTTTGCTCCATTGTTTTAGAAGAACTCAGCACAGACTCTAGTTGCCAAGCTGTAGTTACTGTGCCAATAATCACAAAATGATCTTTCCAACAGCATCTTTGGTTAATGGGCTAATTTATAGAATCACAAATATCACATTTCTCCTAATGTTTGTCAGTATTTATTATAAGAAGTTGAAAAATAGTTTAAGTATTCAAATTGATTCAAAGTTACAGTGCATCTTAGTAAATTTGGCCAACAGAAATATGAGCAAAGGCATCTCACTGGTAGGCCAGTATGACAAAAGGATAGTAGTTTCAAAACCACCTCCTTTGATCTCCAAGTATGTAACACCAGCATTATGTTAAAACACTCTATCTAGTTTCTTTTTATAAACTTCTGAAGGAAACAGTATATCAGCAAACCAGGGTTTTGAAGTCCATGGGTACAGCACTGTTTTCTTCTCTCTAATTCATATGGCACTCTAGAGGTAAATGCTATCTAATATCTTCCTCTTTCACTTCTGCTCTTGTTCTCAATCTTTTTCTCAAAAAAAAATATTCTTTAAAGCATGTACCAGAACTGTTTCAGAAACCAACACACCATGGAATCTAATGCCTTTGTTCCCTTCTTTTAAAGGAGAACACAACCTCCGAGGAAGATCCTGAGGATAAAGTGAAGGGACCAGCACTGCTAAAAACCCAGAAGTGTAGGAGGCAGTGGTAGGTGTGAGGTGATCTCACTATGAGTTCATCGTACTTGCTTCTTCTGTGGTTTTACTTGCGACTACTGCTACACTAGTAGGGTCAGGTCAAGGGGAAAAACTCCATTTTGCACTTAAAAAATGTCACCTTACTGGCTGCATCTTATGTCAAGAAGACTTTATGTTCACTACATATCCACATTGTTCCTTCAAGGTGGCCCTTCCTCTCCACACACAGCTCTCAACTCCACATGAAACACATGGGCACAGCACTGAAAGATGAGAGGTCAGGTTTCTTTAAAACAACACTTTGAGAGAAAAATTGGATGACCTCCAGAAGGAATGATTTGTGACCTAGAAAGAGCCTTTGGTTTCACACCTGGAAAAAATGTATATTCAAGGGGAATCTATGGTTGATGCTAAGAGGAAAACCACTGATGTAGCCTGTGGGGCCCTCAGGCCAACGTGGGGGCACCTCCAGGCCTTTGAGGTTGGTTAGCTCTCCTGGAGTTCACTGGGGCCAGCAAGCGGAGGGCCAGTTGCACTATCAATACAACTCTTCCTCCTGCTCCTTTTCTGGGAAGCAGCATTACCACTTACCCATCACATTGCGAAAGCTGGGGCACACATAGGCTGGGAAAATCATTTGATACTGCTTTTCATTTCAGTATCACACAGAATGAAATAAATCTCCAGGATGCTTTTGCTGGAGCTTTACTTTGCTTTTGAAAAAGTTACCAGGAGACATACTTTGGAGGGCCATGGTATGCAAACAAATGCTATTATTCTAAAAAATGTTCTGCATAAGAGGCACACTTTATTTTGAAACATGCCATGGCAAGGCTTACCTTGCAGGTTGACTCTGGAGACAGGAGGCTGACTAGCCGCTGGGGACCTCCTGTGGAGACAGAGAGAAAAGAAGGCCTGAGCCTTTGTACCAATACCCTCTCCCTGCCTCTTCATGATCACTGAGCTTTCCAGGTCACAATGAGCTATCAAATGACATAATGCTTTCTCCGGAAGGCAGGCTCCTGTAACACGCGTAGATGATTACAATTCTCTCACATCCAGATGGCCTGGAATTCCCCTATGCACAGCCTCCTGGATGCTCCAGCACTCCAGGAAGGAAGTCGTTTACTACAGGTCCCTAACCAGCTCCTCTGTTTTAGGTTTCCCTGTTCCAGGAGGCCCTCAGAAGAGGATATCCTTGCTCAGGAACGATACCAAATGTGAGAGTGAATCCCGGCTCCTGTGGGTAGTGCTATAGAAAGTTAAAGCCAGAGGAGCCCTTGGAGATCAGTCAGGCCTCCCAGTGTTGCACCTCACCAACCTGAGACTCAGAGAGGTAAAGTCACTTGCCAAAGGTCACACAGCCACTAGGAATGATAATCCAGGTTGCTTAATTTACAGAGTGGCCTTTTTATGGAGAAACTGGACATTATTTTACATCATAACAAACCTGCTAATGCCAAGAATCCAATGAAAAAAACAAACTCACAAATACTGGGCCTGCTTCTTCTTTTCTTGTTTTTCTTGTGTCTTCTTTACCACTACCACCCACGCCTCACCCCTCCATACACACCCATGCCCCACCCCCATACACACCCATGCCCCGCCACTACCGATTTTGCTGCTCTCACCATCCTTCTCATGCTTTGCAGAACTCCCCTGGATTCCCAATGCATTGCTGGAGAACCTCCCAGAGATGGTACAGAACAATGGCTTTCAAAACTGAGTGCATCAGGATCACCTGGAGGCTTACTGGAGACATACTGGATCTACCTCCAGGGTTCCTGATTAAGTCATCTTGGGGTGGGTTTGAGAGTTTGCATTCTTGACTAGTGTCCAAATACTGATGCTGCTTGGTCGGGGGATCACATTTTCAGAACCACTGGTATAGAGGACTCTTTGCCCCCTTAAACATCAACAGGATATTCGCAATGAGCAAGAGAGCAGGACTCTAGGCCAGTGGGTCCCTAAACACGGATGCTGTCTGACTTATTTGGGCAGCTGTAACAATTATGAATCCCTTCCCTATCCCTGGAGAGTCAATTTCAGTATATCTGGGATAAGGTCTGGGAATCTGTAAGTTTTTACTTCTCTGTGAATTCTGATGTACAGGCAAGTTTGGGAAGGAGGCCAAATTCGATATGATAGAGAATGGCCTGCAAAGTTATTACAAAGGAAATTCTCCCTATGGAGGGAGAATCCCATAGTTATTTTTCTGGGTTTTCATTAAGTGCTCTAAATTCAGTTTCAGTCTCTTATGAGTAATCTATTTTCTAGATAACTATGCTTTATAGCTTCAGGGTCTGATGGACAGGGTTCACATCTATTAGCTAGGTGGTCCTAGGCAAGGTACTTTTAAACCCTCTGTGACAGGAGATTTGCATGTGTGACAAGGGAAGGGAAATTGCTAAATTACAGTGATTGCTTTGTTCTGCTAGGTAGGCACTGTGCTATGTGCTTCTTAGCTCCCCCTGGGAACATCATTATCTCATCTTAAGGATAAGACAACTGAAGCTCAGAGAGGTTAAGAAACATGCACATGTGGTTTATAAGTGGCATGGTCAGGATTCAGAGCTAAGTCATTCTGAATCCAAAATACATGCACATTCCATTACTCCATCTGCTCATAACACCTGCACTCAAACTGAGGACTGTTCTTCAGGAAAATTAAGCGATTAAATTTCAAACTCCTTACCCTGCCATTCAAAATCCTTTGCTCTTTGTCCTCAGCATACTTTTCCCAGTTTACCTCTCAGAATTCCTTCTCGCCTGGGGTTTCATTTCAAACCCCTGGCTGGCTGTTTGTGCTTTTGGCATCTTGTACTTCACCTTAGTAGCACTTTAACATTGTAATTAAAATAGGCACTGTCCAATTACTGTTCAATATATAGAACTCCTTAATTTAAGCATAAACTGTATGCAGGCAGGGAACAACTTATTCACTACTGGCTCCCTAAAACCAGGATGGTCTTTCACATGCCAAGCCCTAGGTAAATACTGAATGAATAGATGAATGAATGAACTAATCAGACGTTGCCATTACCAAATTTCATCATTTCTTTCCTTGAACATGTGCTATCTCTTTCCTGACACTGCTCAGGCCATTACTCTGGAAAGTGAAGCTATCCCTGCACAAATTCACACATCTAAATACCATTTAGTCCTTCTGTGATATAAAATAAGAAATATAAATTTGGTCTTCCTCCTGTTACACCCTGGAATTTCCTAAGTGAGAAGAATAATAAAGGTGTCTTTTGTTATCTTAATGAGGTGAATTTTGGAAAAATCCCTGGCACTGGTTGCCAGAGGAACCAGTCTTGTGATTTGAGAGTTGAAACTTTCAGCACCACCCCAGACCTCAGGGGGAGGGAAAAGGTCTGGAGATTGTGTTCAGTCACCAATGGCCAATGATCTAATGAATCATGCCTTGGTTCTGAAACCTTCATAAAAACCCAAAGGGACTGGATTGGTGAACATGTGGAGAGTGGCATGCTCAGAGAGCACGAAAGCTCTGTGCACCTTCCCACATACCTTGTCCTATGCATTTTTTTCATCTGCCTATTCCTGCATTAGATAGCCTTTTCCAATAAACCAGTAGTCTAGTAACTAAAATGGTTTTTTGAGTTTTGTGAACCACTCTAGCTGATTAATCAAACACAAGGACCAACTGATCTAGAGCCAGTAGGTCAGAAGCACAGGTGACAACCTGGATTTGTGACTGGCATCTGAAGTGGGGAGTAGGGAGAGTTTTGCAGGACTGAACACTTAACCTGTGGTATCTGATGCTATCTTCAGGTAAATAATGTCAGAATTGAGTTGAATAGTGGGACTCCCAGCTGTTACCATGGAGAATTGCTCTGATGTAAGGGGGAAAAAAACCCAGACATCAAAATTCGTGTCTGAATCATACTTTCAAAGGTCAAATGCCATCTTCTCCAATGGATATTATCCCCTTAGCTAGAAAAGATCTTCCCTCTAATCTCCCATGGTGCTTTCTTTGTACCTTCAGGGTCATTTTCTCATGTTACAACTCACATAGGCACATATCATCCTGACTACTAATCTGTGGCCCATTGATGGCAGGATCCAGTTCTGACCCCTTTCCATAAAGCCCCTGTGGGACCCACCAACTTGCCTCACAAATAGGAGGCACTCCATAAACATTGGTAAATTGTTGATTGAAAGAGCCGTTGATGTGAAAATGATTTGAGGAACCAAATATTATATGAATGTTTTATCTGGTTTCCTTTTTCCTGTAGAGTATTGGTTCTACATTCTACTGGCTGATCCTCAAACACAGCACACAACTCATGTTGCTGCGCCCTTGCCTATGTCTAGGTTAGCTGAACACTTTTCCTCTCCTCTTTAAGTGGCAAACTCCTTCACAAGTTCTGGGACTCTACTCAAGCATCACTTCCCCAGGGAGCCTTCCCTCCCGTGTAGAATCTTTGTCTGTGCTACTTGTAGTTTCCTATGCTTGCCTCATCATAGCACTGCTCATACTGGATTGCAATTCCCATTTTCCTGGCTGTCTTCTCAACTCACTGTAAGAAATTTAAGCAAAGATTGAATCCTATTTATCTTTGTAACCTTGGAATCAGTAAAATATCTGGTACGATATAGGTATTCATTATGTCTTCATTGGATTAACATGTGTTTATAATAATTTTATTTTACCCATCTTTGTGAATTCCAAAGAAGGCTTTTGTAAAAGGAGATGTTGAACTAAAAGACACTAAATTTTGGAAATTTCTTCTTAATAGCATGGCTACTCATAGCATCTAATTCTCCCAATGCCTTCTTGAAAATTACAAAAATTACATAAATTGCTTTGTCCTGGGAGTTAATTTTGAAAATATAGTTTTTCAGATAAGCATCTATGTATATAACACACGAAAAGGCAAGAACCATGTTTATTTGGTTTATCACTTAGGCCTGGTACCAAGAAGAGGCTCAGTACATTTTCAATGAATGAATTCGAAACATAAAGGACTTCTAGAAGCTGCATTATGTCTTATAAAGCATGAGAGTACCAATTAGAAACCAGTGAGTGCCAGAAGAAAATGGCATTGGCTGCTCGGTTTCCAATGGTCTCTATCTTATGGAAGAACCATGAGAGTTATGTGCCTGAGATGCTGAAGGCAGTGATGTTGACAGGGAGGTAATATAGCCCCAGCGGTGAGTAAGTGCAGCCCTGAAGAGCACAGTGGAGAAAGAACTGACTATGAATAAGAAGACAGGAATCCTAATCCTGGCTCTGGTTTCTTCCAACTGTTTAGCCATGGGCAACCCACTGAAACTCTCAGTTTCCTCCTCACTTGGGAGAGCAGGCAGCAACTAACATTTACTATGAATTTACAATGTGCCAGGTCCTGTGTGAGAGGTTTTACATATATTTCCTCACTTACTCTGAGGAAGTGTGGCTAGGTTCTTTCCAACTCTGAATGCGCAAAATTTTATTATTCTCAGCTAATTTAAATCCCATGCCAAAGTACATAAAGCAATGAAAGACACTTCAGATATACACTGAAAAAAATTAAGTGGTTGTTAATTCTTTCTCAAAGAATGCACACATGTTGTTGAATTATGCCCTGGAAGAAGGTTAATACAGAGATGTCACATGATTTCCTACTAGCCCCTCGTGATGTCTGTGAGGCTAGTGACACAGTTGAATGATGGGGACCCCTCTTTGCTCCCAGCTCTACTCCCTGGTCATCAGGATGGTAGGCATTCTCACTGACTCATGTGATTTCCCCACCAGTCTGTGTGAAGGCAGTAAATGCTTTAGGGATGCAGTAAATGCTTTAGGGATGCTTATCTAAAGTAACAACTCTAAAGGAAAGCCATATTTTCAACATTAACTCCTGGGACAAAAGAAATATAGGTTTTAATTTGAAGCCAAGAAATACAGGCGCAATCAAGTTCCTCAGTGGAACATTTTGTGGAAGTATAAGGAATTCACCTCAACAGGAACTTTGAGATTTTCACCCATTGGGTGGTAAAGCTCAGGCAGACAATGGAATGCTTTTATGCAGAGCAAAGAGCCAAAAGATAAAGGAAATCTTGACTTATGAGAAGTATAATTCTATGTGGGAGTTCCTTTTCGATAATAAACCACACTTCAGATTCTCACGAAAACCACTCCAAGGACATATTGTTGCTTAAATGTTACATTCAAGATGAAGGGGTAGCACTCTGGAACCCAAGTCAAATAGCCCAGAAAGAATTTTTGATTTCCATGAATTTTACATGTTCAGTTATTCAGATAAGTGAATATGTGGGATGAGGGTCTCTGGGACTGCTCTCAGTACAGTGGATCCACTCCTGGCAGATACTCTTGTCCTCAGTTTCCTTTACCTGTTTGAGGGTACTGATGATTAAGAATAGAACACAGTGCATTATGGACTCTGCCTTGAAACTTCTATCAGTTGGTGTTGGTTTCAAGGAAGGACTTGAAATCAATAAGAGGATCAACTCTGTACAAATATGCATATGGATTTGAGAAAGATCATTAGCAATTATCTTACTGCTGGGAATCTGTTTTATTTGGTGGGTGTGGTTTGGTTGGGACAAAAGATGATATAAAAAGCCATGATTTGAGCAGGTGGTCCTCAGCCAGAGTGTGAGAATGGGTTCTGAATATGGCAATTACGGTCTGAGGGTACTTAGTTCCTGAAAATTAACAAGGCTCAAAGCACGTGAGACAGATCTGATTCTTGAGAAAGTAGTTTCAAATGATGTAGTCTGTTAATCCGCAGAGTTAGGCTGAATGTCCCAATACTAAGAACAGCCAAGCCACCTGTTTACAAACCAGTAACTGAAAACAAACATCGTCAACATCGTCTGATCCCTGCCCCTCCCCTTCCATCCCGGCTCCTTGGAGCTATTTAATGTAGTGACCTTGAGTCCTGATTTGCTAAGAAGCCTCTGGAAAGTGCCCTTATTGACCCTTTGTTCCCCGATTCCAACATTTATCATCTTGGTCCAGGGCATCACTCCTCATATTTTAACTCCTGAAAACACTCTCATACCTCCTGTCCCTGCCTTCAGGCTCTCTGAACTGCATATATTCAGAAGTTCCTCCTTAAATGATTCTCTATTCCAACACCTTCAGACATTTCTTCCCATAACCAGAAGACTTACCAGGAGGAGTGAATGGAAAGAACACTACAATGAGAGTCAGGATATCAGGTTTAAAGTAGGATTCTGCTGTTCACCAGAAGCTGTATGTTCTTGTATAAGCCATTGAATCACCCTAAGCTTCATTTCTTTATCCAGAGAGTGGGGGTGGCAATATCTGTCATGAATATCATTTATGGTGATTGAATCGGAGGTAGTGAATGTGAAACCTCAAAGTGTTACATTGTTTCTGGACTTAGGGAGAAAAATATAACTACCAATTATAATAGCCCACATTTATTCAGCATCTACTATGTGCTAGATGCTGTTATAAAAGCTTTACAAGTGTCAACACATTTAGTCTTGAGAACAACCCTATTTTACTGAGTGGGGAAATTGATGTGGAGAGGTTAATTTACCCAAGTCACATAACTTTCAAGTGGTGGAACTGGGTTATGAAGTGGTAAGTATGGCCCCAGAGGTCATAATCTATAAAGAAAAAGTAGGAAAAGAAAAGGTATCACTTCTGAAAAAGTAATTTCCTAAATAATTGGTAGTCTTTTTCCAATAATAATTTATTGAGAATTCATATGTATGATGAATGTTTATGGCACTCTCACTGTGTGTCAGAGACTCAGCTAATTCTTGGAAATTCAAGAAAAAGTAAATGTAATTCTCAAGGGTCCTCAAGGGGCATGTTGTCCAGTGGTGGGCAGAGATCCATAAATGGTATGATAAGGTTGGTAGAGTAATTGGTCACTATTGTAGCATCAGTGACTGGTACAAAGTGGGTGCTCCATAAATATTTCTTACATACATATATGCATGGATGAACAGTATTACTAAATAAATACTTATTGGAATTATTTAATCAAAGACTACAGAGGGACCCACTGCAAAAAAGGTTGGGCAAGCCTCTAGCTTTCATGTGTATTGTGTCAAATATACATCCAAACAGCTATCAATCAAAGTAACTTGAGCCGGATGGTGAGGTGCCTTGGCAACCAAATGCCCACATTTAAACTCCCTCTGAATGATTAGAGTGAACCATGGAAATGACTCAAGCTGGAGAGGGACGTGGTCAAACAGCATGTGAGAAAAATCACTCCGGTGGCAGTTTGTTGAAAAGTGTACAGAAGAGAACAGCACTGGGAAAGACTCCACTGAGTATGCAGAGCTCTTGCGGGAGGCACTGTGTGTAACAAGTTATTGAACATTGAAATAAGAAGTAAGTTTTCGGAAGAGAGTTTATTCTCACTTTTAACAACTCCACTCCATGAAAATTTGGATCAAAGCAAAATAGAGGGTTGATGAATAATTTTGCAAAGACTGAAGAGAGGGTGTTCTGTAGCCAACACTGGTAGGAAAAATCAGGAGGTTTGGGATTTGGCCCTGGTGTGTCTATAATTATGTGGTAGTTGTCAGTAAGGCTGGGTTTCTCCTCCTGTCAAACAAAGAGTTTGAATCAATGGTTTCAAAGGTCTCTCCTTCAACCCTGCTATTCCAGGATCATGGATTCTATGACTTTGTGAGCCCAATGCTGACTTTTTAAAATACTGGACAGTGAACTGCATAGCATTTGGACTCATAGGTTGAAATTATTTTGGAAGAGCAAGTTACTATAGGAATATCAAGTTCAAACCCACAGTTTTACAGATGAGGAAACCAAGGTTCAGCAATGTTAACTAAAATGACTGAGGATATGTAGTTAGTTAGGGGAAAAGGAGAAAATAATCAAATTGAATGAACCTGTTTATATATTATCAAAAAGTAGCCTACTTGGACATCAACTTTTTAGTAACTTTAACCATAAGTTGAATCTCTGGATTTGTTAATAACTTTTCCAAAAGAATTTTAATAGAATTCATGGCTGTTACTGATAAATATTCATACTTTCCAAAGCGGTAAATATAAAAGTCAACAAAAATTCTCATTTCATTTTTTTATTTGTTGAATTCCAACTGCCTACTACGTGTTAAGAGTATAGGGATGAACAAGATCCAGACTAATTTCTAACATTTTACCAGTTCTAACAGACTAGGTAGTCTATCTTATTTTCACATTTCATCATGTATTTTAACTTAGCTTGGATGGCAAATTTCCATGACCTAGTGTTTTTGTTTGCTTGTTTGTTTTAATGCTGTTCAATGGCTTTGCCTTCATGACATAGAATTAAGAAATTCTATGAAAAGTCCATGCTTACTTGTTGGCTGTTCCATGAAGGTTTGTCAGTACAGTGAAGTTGTTTCTCACACTTCGCAAACTGGCGAGGACCTGTAAGAAAAACATTTCAATGTTTAAAAACAAAAGAAGATGAATGGGAGGGTTCAGAAGCAACACTTAGCAACGACACCCAGGGACGGGGTGAGAGTGAGCTGGGCCAGCATGATACATACCTGGGCAAAAGGCGTCACAATCAAGTCATCGCCGTGTCTGGTGAAGAGAGAGAAAAGAAGCATTAAAAATACATTTGAATTATAACTCTGACATATACAAAGTAATATTAAGCTTTGTTGGTGTTAACAACATACAGGTTATACAAGTCCTTCTACCTTGATATAAGGCAGGACTGATTTAAGTCTAAATAGGGATCTCAGGAACTTTAAGGAAAAACAAAAAACAAAACAAAACCAAAAAACTACCAGTTCATGGCTCCTGGATTTACAGTGACTACACATAAAAGCATTTGCAAATAAGCATATATCCTGAGGGTATATTCCCATTAACTAGCAGACCCAGAGTAATTCAAAGCTACTTGTGGATTTGGGTCCTCAGAGCCAGGAAATTCAAAGGGAGGGTGGTTCACAGGCACATACAGAGTTGGAAAAAATGGTCTAACAGTCTGGATAAAGGTTAACTTTGGATTTCCTGGCTTTTGTTGATTTGAACCACAGCCTTAATGCCATTTAAACACAGATTTCTGCCTGCAAATCCCATTACTTTTTGTTTTTAATATAACTTTTTTCTTAAAGTACCCAGGGAAAAGCTTTTAATGGGAGTGTATGGACTGAACCTACTATTACCATATCATTATTGCTCATTTTGTCCCAAAGATCTGATTAAGCTGTACCTCCGTTATGTAAATCTGTACTTAGGAACTGTCAAAAATATGTTTTTAGAAATGAATTCTCTCTTTGGCATAAACTTTGATGAAAAACCTACTTGAGCCCACATGTAGCAAACTCTCCATTAAAGTCATTAGAAGACATGTTGGCCTGAGCTGCAGACACAGAGTCAGGCCAATTTGCTATCATGCATGGTGTGTATTGTAACAGCCACACAAACACTGGCTGGCAATGAGCTTCCTTCACTGTCTGATCCAGCTTCTCTGTCCGCATCATCACCATATAAATATGGCACCATATTCGTTAAGTATGTAAATGGAACCAATAATTATTAAGCACCTGCCCATTATTGTATGAGGCCTGGGGATCCAGAGTTTACACTTACGTGCATGAGGGCCTCTTCTCTAACACAGGCTTTTACTTAGGGGTCTTATATCATATGGTATTTTCCTTTTTAACTTTGTCTTTAGCTACAAGGCCCACTTCAACTCAGTTGAGTAAACGTGTTGTGCATTAACTTTGTACTGTGACTATAAGAATAATATTGACAGGCATAAGCATGCTTTGCATGACTGATGTATGTGAGGCCCTGTGCTAAGCACTTTATGTGTAATATCTTTTAAAAAATTTTTACAACAAGATTTAAGGCAGGTACTCTGAACATACCCATTTTATAGATATGACCAAGGCTCAGAGGAGTTAAGCAACTGCTTTACTAGCACATAACTAATAAGTGACAAAAATGTAAAAAAAAACCTTGATTCCAAAATCTGTGCTTTTTTAAAAAGAATGCTCATCCAAGGATATGTTTTCATTGATTTTTTAGGGACATAGGGAGAGAAACATCTATCGGTTGCCTCCTGTATGTGCCCTGACCAGGGTTGGAACCTGTAACCTAGCCATGTGCCCTGACTGGGAATTGAACGCTCAGCCTTTTGGTGTATGGGATGACGCTCCCACCTACTGAGCCACCTGACCAGGGTCAAAAGTCTGTGGTTTTATTTTGTCTTTCATTTTTGTTGTTTTATTGTTTATGTGCTATTACAGATGTCCCATTTCCCCCCTTTGCCCCCTCCACCCAGCCCACCCCCCACTTCCGTAGTCAGTTACAAGTCTGTGCTTTTAATCATTATGTTTCCTCTTTTTACACTGACTCTGCATAGTTGACAGATTGAATTAGACAGAATCTATGACCCCTGACCCCTGCTGAAAAAAATTAAAACATAGTAAGGTAGATAGAAAAATATTCAAAACAGCAAAACACTGCAATAGATAGTTTAAGTACAGAATGAGAAATACAAAGATGGATACTTAACAGAACGTGAAGGAGAGGTGATAATTACAGATCAGAAGAAATAGAAAATGCTTTATTGAATGAGTAGTGTGGAAGATGACCTTTTAAATGGCATGGATGGCAGATGCTATCAGTGAGAGTAATTGCCAGAACAAAGGCATTGGAATGGGAAAGTACTGAACATGCTCACAGAGATGCTTGGTGGTTGTTTGGGTGGAGCCAAGCACGTTAACTACAGACATTTCTAGAGGGTAAGACTGACAGGTCCCCCAGGCCCATATTACAGGCAGTATCAACAATGGTTGTGGAGTTGGTGCATGATTCAGTAGCAAGAGATGAACCAGTAAAGGGTTTTAGTGAGATAGGCAAACAGAAAATTGTTTTAGAAAGTAAAATGCTATGGAAGCCAAGGGACAAATTGAAGAGAAGACAGAGACAGAAAAATAGTTAGGAAGATATTGCAGTTATTCAGATGAGAAGAAACAGGTGAGGCAGAGGAAGAAAGAGGAAAAGACAATTTGAAGAAACCCTAAAACATCTTGCCAAGGACGGGCCATTTAATTGGATAAGGGGTCATAAAGAAATATTATTTGCAGTTTTAAAAATGGATATCTGGGAAAATAGTGAAGTTGTGAGTAGAAATAAGAAAGTGCGGAGGAGTTGGGGGAGGACATGTGTCACTTTCCCACATGCTGAGTTTTAAGAAATTTGCAGGAAGACTGAGGTACAGGAATTAGAGCTATAAATTTAGGAGTGACCTTCAACGGTGGGGATTATTAAAGCAATGGCAGGAGGGGACTTCTTGAAGTAGGGGTATACATAAAGAGGGCCAAAGGAAGAACTTCAAGGTTCTTAGAGAGGAGCCAAGAAGAGAGACTGACTAAAGAGTTAACAGAGAAGCACTTGTGATAAATGCAAGGTACTGGACTGTATCTAGAACTGCCCCTTCCTGAGCTATTTTCTTGAGATGAACTTGGTAGATGGGTAAAATATCTTGCCACTCAGATTTCTGCTATGAAGCTGACATTGTTCTTAGACAGGGTGAGTTGGGGATAAGGTAATCGGGTTAGCATCAAGTAGATCATCTATGGTATGGCTCCTGCATTTCTGGAGTTTATACATTTAGTAAAAGCTAAATAATATAAGCAAATCTCATACATGTGTAATGCCTAAAGAAGATGTATTGTTGCATAATGGGGAGTTACTAAAACTGTATAAACTAAGGATTAAAGGGAGGTAAACAAATTTAAGACAGCACCATGTCAACGTGACTATCGTTACAGAACTTTTGAAATTCAGAAAGCAGAACATTCAGAAGCTGGAGATGGACTTGCAGACCCCCAGCACTGGCTCCCTTAAAGGGATATTAGCTGCAGAAGCTAATGCTGCTGTCAACAGTCCCTAGAGGAATGAATAGGCAATTCATAGGTAATTTATAGCAAGTATAGGAAAAAACAAACCAAAACAAAAAAAACTCATATTTGAATACAGATAGCTAATTTATGAAACTACTCCAAATCTTTAAATCATAATTTTATATGTTAATCAGTAAGAATAAAATGTCATGGAAATAACAAACCACTTGATTGGTTATGAAAAGCAATGTACTTAATTTCCCAAACCACTAGAGAGGGCAGTGACTCTCAGGAAGGAGGTCTGATACTCAGAATCACAGCACGAGCATCATCTAGTGACAAAACCAGCACATTACAGTTTGATAGAATAATTGGAGATGAGAACCCTGGGTCTCAGAATTGAGTGTAGGTCTACTTTAAACAATGAAATGGTTCTCTGGAAAGCAAAAATACTACTTCCTACTGTTATATTCTAGATTATATTAATTTCACCTTTCTCTGTTTCATACCTGCACATAGAATTTTACTTGTATTTTTCTTGTGTCACTGACTTTAGTCTGTCTTTTAGAGAGATATACACTGTTATAGGTAAGAGCACAGATTTTGGACCTATGGCATTGCTTTGTGTCTCAGTGGCACTACTGCTCGTTAGAGAACCTCAGGAAATCTCTCTATGCCTTAATTTCTTCACCTGTAAAGTGAGGTATAACTCTTACAATAGTGCTTGGCACATAAAAGCTTTTTAGTTATTTAGTGATGGTTATTCTTATTAGCAGTAGGAATCATTCCTATTAATATTAAACAATTGCAGGTCTATCTTCTCAGCTGGTGAGAACTTTTTTTAGGATAGTCATGTCTGCCCCCATCACAATCAAGAGAACTACTGATTTATATTGTACTTTACAGTTTACAAAACATTTTCATATACATTATTTCATGTGTTAAGAGCATATTCTTGACTCTAGGGCATAGTGTGGCCACCCATCGTGTTCGTCAAGACTGAAACCTCACAGTCCACCACCAGCCCCTGCTCAGCCTAATTTGCAAATATTTATTAACCGCCAACTGGATCTGCTCTAAGCTAGATCTCCATCCTCTATTTTGTGGAGGCTCAAAATAGAGCCTCCCATCTGGCTCTTGGACACTAGTCCTTAGGCTTGTCTACCCTCCAAACCAGTCTTCATACTGTAATCAGAGCTACTTTTCAAAAGCGTTCCTCTGATCATGTATTTTCCTGCTTCAAAGCTTCTAGCAGGTCTCCAAGTGTGCTGGTAGCCAGTATGCTTTCCTGCAGCATAAAGGCCAACTCCTTACTGAGGCCCTTCATGATGAAGTTCCTGATTAACTTCTCTAGCCTCATCTTTCACCACTTCCTTATCCCCAAACATTCTCGGCCTCAGACACACTGAGCTGTGGTTTCTCACAACACTCCTGACAACTAGAGCTAGTTAACATGGCCCTTCTCCCAGCACCCCCTTCTGCTTTGCTAACTCCTCTAGCTTAGCTCTAACTCTTCAAAGCAGGTGGGCTACTTGACCTGCCTGGTCAGACCTCTCAAAGTCCTCTGTATACCTTTCTATATTTGCCCTTACCTGAAAGCACTAAAACTGACTATTGACTCACTCACTTTTAGCCCCCTTGAAAACACAGAAGATGTTCAATTTGTTAGCAGAATGCCTAAATTTAAGTTAGTTTTTTTTAAGAGACAGTGAATATGATCCTCACAATATCTGGAAAAGTAGTGAGAGGTTAATATCATTAATTTTATTTTTCATTATCATTTAGTATCTGTTTACTTTCTGGATAGCCTATGGTTTAATTACCTAGACTTCTGGAATTTAAAACTTGGTCTCCTATTGGGCAAGTTACTGAATCTTTTTGTGTTCCAATGTCCTTATCTTTAAGACAAGAAAATTATTGTACCAACCAGATTGGGATTATGAAGATTAAATGAATTAAAATGTGTAAAGTGCTTTATTTATTACTATGATTATTTATAATTTTTTCTATATTTATTTTTAGAGAGGGGGGAAGGAGAGAGAAAGAGAGGAAGAGAAACATTGATCGGCTGCCTCTCACATGTCCACAACTGCCCCACACTGGGGACCTGGCCCACAACCCTGGCATGTGCCCCGTTGGGATTTGAACTGGCAACTTTTCTCTTCACAGGATGATGCCCCACCCAGTGAGCCACACCAGTCAGGGCAATGTATAAAATACTTTAAATAATACATAGCACATAGGACCTGCTCAGTAAATGTGAGCTTTTGTTTACAGATAATTCAAACACTATAAAAGAGCTTTAATGTGTTAAAGCTGTGTGTGATAGCAGTAAGTCTAACTCAAGTCTTAGACACCATATTGTACTTTTGTGGTAGTCCACCTATCGACAGATCTGAAATTTTACTGGGCAGTTATTTCTGCTGTTTCTCTTGGTTATTGTCTTAGTTCCTTTGACTGCTTGCTCTAGAGACAACTTAGTGCTCACATAAACAGTGGCTTTAAAAATTTCCTTGTCTATATAAGGCTTTGCAAATGGCATGACCAAATGAAGGAATCACAGATCTTTATTCCCTGTGGCTTTGCAGGTGGATAATCAAAACTCAATCCTGTCTGGGGTGGTTTCCATCACAGTTTTGGGGAATATAACTGGCCTCACTAGTTTCTAGTACTTTCTGTTCCCATTGGGAAATTTGTACCTTGGTCTACAAAGGCATTACGTTAGAGATGACTACAACACAGGAACTGAACAGAAACCAACAGATTATTGCAACATCTAGGACATCATCTGAAATTTCATTTTGGGAACCCATGCTGATCCTCTTCGCTTTACTAGAAAACCTTACTTTGATCTCTCTTTCGTTGCTAAAAGTTAAAGCCACTTTCAATTTTCCATTTACTTTTTTTACTCTTAATATCTTTTCACTCACTCTCTCCACCTGTATTTCTTCTTACTCTTCTGAAAGAGTTCATCTGAGAAATTTAAGAAAGCTAGTGTTGTCTCTATTATTAGGTTTTAATTCAAAGAATGTTGTAAAGTTTTCCATCTTATATGAATTCGTGCCTGCTCTGTGCAGGGTGTGAGGGGCCCCTGAGCGGGGAACACGCTGCAGCTTGGACATGGTGGCCTGCATCGTGAGGACTTGGGACCTAGTGTCACCCCACTTCTCCTTGGCTTTATGGGTAGAAGGCAGGGGAAGCAGTGAGAGGTTTGAGGGCTGCTCTTCCTCTGTTTCAATTCACCCCAAAGAGTAATAATTAGGTGAAATAGCTTCAAGAGAATTTCCTCAGTTTAGCTCAAATTACCAGTGGGATACTGAATTTTCTACCATGGTCCCGATAAAGTGAAATACCAGAAGAATTTGGATATTATTCAAGCTCCACTTCTTTTTACGTTGAGAAGTGTAAATTCCTAAACTGACAAATATGTAAAAGTTTTATTATAATGTTGAAACATTTGCAAAAACAAATTTTGTGCTATTTTTATTCACCCAAAGATTTTAATGCATTCTGTTATTAGTATCTTTGATAGGGTGAGATTATGTTGCCAACTGTCTTTTCTTTTTTTTTCTTGAGAGGGACTGTTGTTTATATAAAAGTGTGCTTTCCTACTTTTTTTTTATTTTAAAGAGTCCATTTTATTAAAAAAATTGAGAATGATATTAGATAGCATGTACAATCCTTACTTGCTTAAATTTTAGGTTGGCAACACTCATGTTTGTCCTAAAGTTAGGGGAAAATGTTGGTGGTTGGCAAAATTGAAGAGAGGTTAAACCACTAGTATTAGGGACCCTGAATGCAGAGTCATTCAGAATTAGATTTCTGTTTCTACAGCTACAGACTGAGTTGGACTGTGATCATTAACGTCTCTTCTAGTTCAAATTTTCTATAACTTTCTGATTCTAAGCAAGGAATCAGCAGAGTTTCACCTGAAATTTGGTTAGAACCTTCTGAGAAGCTTCTGTAATGAACCTGAGACCAATCATGCTGTTTGGCCTGAGTTTTGGGAACTGTTAGCTACCTTCCAAAACCAGCCTTTCTTCTGTAAGATGCCACATGAATGAAGCTCTAGTTACTTTCAACTGCCCACATTTCCCATGCTCTCCCTATGGGAAGTCTAGAAACAGTTTTCTCCTCGTGAAAGAGAGAATTCCAGGTATATTCACTGTCAAAGCCCCTGTCTCTTTGGTCAGAAACCTCTTTGGTTCTCCATGATCTACAGCAAAGTGGTGACCTCTCTCCTAGTCTCAGGTGCCTCAACTGCGCATTCATCTGTTTTCTACCTGGTACTAGACTCTACCTTGCAGTCTGAGGAACACAGGCGAATAGAGTCCAAAAATTTTGAATTTGGTCAGCATTGGCTACATCGTGGGACATAGCATGGGATATGAGTAGGTTTCTCCATCTCTCAGAGTCTCAGTTTCATCATTTATACAGTAGAGATAATAATAGTATCTACCTGGTGAAGTGGTTGTGAAGATTAAAAAAGATAATACATGTAAATGTAGCTGCCATCTTGGTAAGCACTCATTAAGTGTTTTATCCCATTAATAATAGAGTGATGTGGGTGTTCCTCTTATCTTCTTTAACAGTAACCTCCCTGAGAGCATGAAACCTTTTTGAGCATATGTGTTGTTAACTCATCTGTGACTTTTCCGCTGTTTTGTTACTCTTTCATCCCCAGGCCCTGATAAACTGCCTGTCACATAGGAGAGATTCAGTAAATATCTGCCAAATAAGTGAATTTGGGCTACCCAATTATTATTTTAGGGCAGGAGTGCTTCTATTAAAATTGGCTGGCAGAAATGCCCTGGGGAATATTTTTTTACTGGGAGCTTTAAAATGCCCCCCTGCCTCTTTCACAAGAGGGTGACCCTTTTTACCTTCCTTTCCAGCAGCGGAAGAAAGCCCAGTGGAATTTTCCAGGTTGGGGCCTTAAGTGAGCTACAGATATTTTTATAACATATGATGTTAAAAACAATTGTATGCATGCCCAGAAACCTTTTAAAGCATGCATTTCAGCATCCAATTTTATTTGGTTTCAAAAATTTAATAGACAAGTAACACAAACCTGCCATTATTCTTTAAATAAAAATTAGAGATCTACAATTAATAGCAGCAAAACAGAAACATTAGCTGTGCTTAATAGGACGGTGGGTGTGTTATGCCTCAACAAGGGGCCAGGCAACAAGTGGGCATTGTGTTGAGGTCCCAGATAAAGGACACAGACATGTGGCTGCATGACAGACTATTACATGTCACCAAGCAAGGACCACTGCAAGAGGATGCCTGTGACCAACCACTACTTTTGTTCTCTACTGTAGCTTCATGCTATACATTCTGCAGAAAATTTAAGTGTGATTTGCAAAAAGTATTAAGATTCTCATTCCATAAACAACTCAGTGGTTCAAGAAATGAAGCTGAATGACATTTTAAAAAATATGCAAGCTGAACATTGTGCCCAAGGTTTGTAATGCCCTTGGAGACCCTAGCTATAGAGCATCAGTGTCCTTAAGATGGTCATCACTGCCACCTCTGCTCTGTTCATTTTTCTCCTTCCTCCTCCCTGTGGGCTAAGGGGGAGGGTTGCTGTTGCACCTGCTGGGATAGGGTTAAAGATGAGATGGTAAGGGTGAGACTGGAAGCCAGACACTGCTGGTACTTACTGCTCGCTTGGAAGTGAAGAGTTTCTCGACATCGCCTTTGGTGACAAGTCATAGTCGCTGTCTGATCTGTAGAGAAAGGACTCTCTGCGCTGACTGTGCCCAGGGAAGGTGGCATGGAGTACCAGCCCAGAGGAAGAGCTGGCCTGGGGGTCCAGCGGGCTTCGACCTGGGGAAGGGCCATTTTCCACATCAAAGCTGAAAAAGAAAGCAAAAAACTCCGGTCACGTGAGAAACATGGAGGAGAGCATCCGACATACGTACAATGCAAACCAATGTGTGTGCCAGGCACTTTACAAAGAACTTCACACACTATGGAAAGTTTCAATCTTCCAAACAGCTGTGAGTTGCAGTCATTATTATTCTCACTTTATATAAAGGAAACAGTCCCACAAAAAGTCAGTCATTAGCAAAAAAGTAGAGCCAGGATTTGAACCCTGGAGCAAAGCCCCATGCATGAGCAACTTTGACAAATTCAAAATAAAAGCCAATTGTAAAATAACTTGCTGATAATGAGCAACTCTGGAGACAGCACTAACAGCTCTAGGTGTCAGACACTGAACTGTCACTTGAATGAGTTTTTGTAGCTGGGAGACTTCTTTCTGCCATCAGTAAATATCACAGTGTCATTAAAAAGGCAATATGCGTATTTCTGAATGTTTCAGGGACAAAGTGCTATCTGGAAACCGTCCATTGGCTTATTGAGCGGGAGGCCTGACCTGAGATTTAATATTCAAATGCAAGTTTAACTACAGAGAATGACTTAATCTGAGAATGCCAAATTACCCTCTGAAGAAGGATATAGCCACTTGTTTCAGCAGAGAGGAGTGCCAATTAGATTTCTGGTCGGTCTCCCTCCCTCGGTACCTTCAAGCCCAGAACCATTTGAACAAGTTCTGGTCAATAAATGCACGGGCACAGGAGAAATTTTGCCTCTGGTTTCCCCATCCTGGTATTACCTAGGCGCTATGTTCCCTTCCCATGCTCTCCATCATCCTCTATGCATTTTCCCTGTGCCCACAACCTCCTTTAGCCTCAGAGTGACAGGAACCATCTGGCCTAGCATTTCTCTTAGACCACTCACTGCTCCTCAGCTGCAGTTCTGCAGAGACGTGTTGGAGAAAGTATGGGGCCGGGCATGCTCTCTTTGCCAGTCAGATCACAATGGTGGGCTTCCTTTATACTCATCCAGCTTCCATAATTTATTTCTAGGGACATGGTTCTTTTCTTCCACTAGTTCTCACAACCTGTTCTGTTGGGGTAGATTTTGTTTATATGCTTTCTGATTGATTATTCATTCCCTCATCACAACCCTATAAAAATAGATTCCACTATACATTTGAGGAAAGTGAGGCTTAGAGAGATGTTAAATACCTTGCTCAAAGTCACAGGCTAGTTACTTACAGAGTGAGAACTAGGACACCCAAGTTTCCAACTCATTTCTCCACTTTGATCACAGAGTTCTGGAAAGGCTCACTGGATAACAGAGGGCAATTTCCCTTCAGTCTCTGGATTCAAACAAAACTTGTGTTTGGTATGTAGAGAGTCTGTCAGGTTATAAGCAACCCTGGCTGGTATCTTGAATAAAGACAGGGGAGGCAGCAAATTACCCTGAAGCTGTAGATTTCATTGAAACAAGAAACCTTTTCATTGAAAGAGACAGGAAGCAGGACTATTATGCTTCCCCAGAGACCATTCTGAGAAGAGGCTTTAGCCAACCCATAAACTCCAGGTGTCTAATGAGAAGCAGTAAGTGAAACTCGGGTTCAAAGGACAAGGAAGAGCCACAGCAATCCAGTATGTATTTGGACTTTCAAGGCACTGCAGATGGGTTTTCACAGCAGGCTAACGGGCTGGGATGGGGCTGCCTTTTGCAGACTGCAGGCAAGCAGGCAGGTGGGCAATTGCTCACACATACCAGCCAGTTTGCCAGCCTGCCCCAAGGCAGGACTATGTTGTAAGCCAAGTGAAAATATAATGAAAGCTGACTTGCGAACTTTCCTTGGGTGAGAACTATACTAGTTTTTGAGCAAAATAAAGAGCTCCGTTGTGGATAAGGGCTCCTTTGTGCCACCCAGATCCTGCAGAACCAGTAGGTCCTAATGCTGGCTCTGAACTCTTCTTGAGGACAAAGAGGGTAGGTTCTTCAAAGGAGAGGATGGGACTGCATAAAGCTTAAGAGTGAGCATGAGCTTTGAAATATCACATGTACTGATGTTGTTATCCATTTGGTATGTATTGGCACAGCCTTTGTGGATATATATCAGAACATACAAAATAGTTTTGTAACAGTTGGCAGCCAGCCACTGTCCCAGGTCCTCCATAATCTGCTGAACATCCAGGTGATCAGGTAACTAAAGGGCTGGTATCTGGAACAGCAGGGGCCTTTACCTTCATCACTACCTCTGTTTTTAGCCTTTGCCCATTCTATTGGTCAGTGACCATGAGGTATCAGTCATTAAATATTATGAATATCACTATTGTGCATATCTGTGCTAAAATCTTATAAGAGGGGCCAAGTGGGTATGCCTACCAAATGCTCAGAACGCTTTCCATTAAGGGTTTCCACTAGGGCTCACTCTGCTCCCTTTTCTGCCAGAGGCATTTCTAGTGGGCAGAAAAAAAAGTCCACAAGGCATCCTGTCCCCATGGTTAGTATCAGGAAAGTTTGGTACTGCCAGGTAAGCAAGGACTAAATCCAGATACCCAAACTCTCCGGCTGCTTTCCCCTTTATTTATTTTTCTTTCTTTCTTCTTTACCCTGCCTAAACTCAGAAAGAAGCTTGCTGGAATTCAGAAGAAGCCAGGGAAGAATTCTCTGGTCCAAAGAAGCAGTCTCAGTGAGACAAATAGCCTTTTATATTCCCTGGGGCACTGTTTCAAAGCAACCAACACAGATGTGCAACTTAGGAACAAACATGAATCACCAACCAGACACCAGCCCCAGTCACAGCAAAATTAGTGAGCAGACATCACAATACATCCCACAGATCCAGGGCAGGAGGAGGGGTGTGGGTAAGGGAAAGGCTGAGGACAGATTTAAGCAAAATGAATATGCCACACAAACCAAAATGCAATTAAAGACAAAATGGAGTCTGAAATATCAGAAACAAGCGCATGCATACATGGGGTTATTACTTATTTAGGGTAATTTTTGCTTCTGCCTTAATCAGGACACCCATTTAACCTTGAGGCTTCTTTATATTAAAAATATTATAACAGCAATATTAGGGTATCCTATAATACATAGACAACAGAGACAAAATAGCACCGTTATTAGCAGTTTAGTATTTTTCCTTCTGAATATTTTCCTCCCAGGTTTGGATCTTGCTTCCCTCCCCCCACCCCCACAATTATTTTGCATTGTAGTGCAGTTTCTAGACTTATCATTTGCAATGGGCTACTTACTGGTTCATACAGAAGCTGTACCATAATTTCTAGAGCATTTTTTCTACTGTTGCCCATTATATTTGTGATTTTAAATAACATTGCAGTTGATATCCTTGAGTTTATAGCTACTTCAATATTTAGATCTTTAAAAGAGGTCACTCAGACAGCTGAAGAAAGGATGTCATTCATGAGTTTCTGAATATTTGACTGTACCTGCCAGGAAGGGGTTGTCCATATCCAGCATATGGACTGAAATAGTATTGAAAGTGGCCTTTTTTCTACGACCACAGACAACCCCCATCCCACTCCCACCCCCGTCCCAGTCCTGCTCTCTGACGTCCAGGACCCTGTAGCTGCCCTTGCACACAGTTCTGCCTGCTTCTCCCTGCTTCGGCTAATTGCCCTGGACGGACCAGTTGCTTGTTGTCTAAGACTTACTATTTTAACAACTTTCTCCTGCGTTTTACATAGAGTTCGCAGCTCCTTGGAGGCAGTGGTGATAGTGGGTGATGCTGTGTATGAGAAGTGGTTGTCCCTGTAACTGGAATGTCCTTCTCAACATGTCTCCCATATGTCCCTGTCTTAAAAATTCAGCTCACATCAATGTCTCTAGTTGGTTTTCTCTGATAGTGCAGCCGGTTCTATTTAGGTACATGCTCCTCCTCTGCACTCTCCCACACTCCTTTCCTGCTGTACTTGCTCCTGTCTACTTCATTCTCCAGTTATTTAGCTGCTGCCCAGTAGATTCTTATCTCTGAGGGAGAAGAGGCCCAGTATTACTCACTTTTGTATCCCAAGCATCTGGATCAGAGCCTTGTCAATAGTCGGTCTTCAAACGATGTGCTGGCAAACCAATTAAAGAATACTACAATTTACCCTGAAATGTTTTCCCTATCTCTTCTCTCTTCCTGTCTCCTTTACCCTTATCTCAATTCCCACTGGCATGAGTTTCTGCCCTTTCCTCCAAAGAGTCTATAGAGACGTGGCATTAACTTATTTGACAAGCCTTGTTGGCCGATCATCTAAAAATAAAGTAAAATAAAATAAAACAATAGAATAGAATAGAATAGAATAGAATAGAATAGAATAGAATAGAATAGAATAGAATAGAATAGAATAGACTACTGTGTTCTTCCCAAACTCGCAAAGAAAAATCACCAGCTTTGCTATATGAGACAATGACGTCTTTACACAAGCCCCCATGATGGGCGGGAAAAGCCCTCCTACATCAACTTCTGTTTACTACCTTCTCACCTCTTTCTTTTTACTAAAAGTAGAAACACTCTCTGCCCCACACTTTCTCCCCTGGTATCCATTCGCAGGAAGCCATGCAAAGCCAGCCCGAACTGGTGCAGGGAGAGAGCCAGCAGGTGGCAGAAGACAGCCACAGCTTCCTCAGGCTACACCTCCAGCCTCCAATCAGAGCAGGTGCCAGCTGCCTGCCAGTCTTGGAGGAAGAAATAGGACTGAAGACTTATTCATAAGCCTGGGAAGAAAAGCCAGGGATAAAGAACAGAACCACAAGGTGTACATGAAACCTTTTATTAAACTAAGGAAGTTCTACTTCCAAGTACTCAAGCTAAGCCAGGTCGTTGCAGACCTGCCTGCAGTTGTCCCCAGGGTGGTAATTTTCTGATCCCCAATTACCTGCGCACACCCCAATTTCTGTAACAAACACTCATAAAGCAACATCCAAGGAATAATTCACTTCCGAATCAGAGGAGGTTTTTCTCTTTCAACTCAGTTTTTCTCTCGGTGAGTCTGTTTGGCGTATTCTAACAGATAGCCCCACTGAAAACGCCACAGCTCTACAGAGGTGTAAGCTCACAGGTCGGCAGAGGGGCTCGCCATTTTGGAAAGTACTCTGCTGTCTCAATTTTGCTTTTCATCCTTAAATATTACTCATTGATTATCTTCTACATCCTTGTGTTCTCACAACTCTGGCAAGCTAATTCTCTTTGCTCCATTTCAAAGAGAAGAAAACAAAAGTTCCAAACTGTGCAACTTTTCCTGAAAAGAATCTAAAGTGTAACCTCTCCTCCATGTCCCCACTGACTCCCTCCCCCATCTGTCCCAGGACCACCAGGCTGGGCAGTATCCCTCTTGTTAAGTGTCTCTTTCACTGCACTCAGCTGTAACCTTGAAGCGGGGACTAAACCTTATTCTGTTTGGTATTTTCAGGGCCTAGAACCAAGTCTTTTGCCAGAAGGTGCAGAACAAATATTTGTTGAGTGGACACAAGGATCTCACAGTTTTATCTGTCCTCTGACAAAAAGCCATTTTGGTCTGGATTCAAACCTCTGGCAGGTGACCGCTTCAGAGGAGTTCCTAAACTGAGGCAGTAGTTTCCTTTCTTCATCCTTACCCACCTTTCTGCAATATCCAAGGAACTCAATCCCAATAATTTTGGCTTTGGAAAACTTGTGTGTGTATAAAAGGTATATGTATGTGTATAGGGAGTGTGTATGTGTGTGTGTTGGGTGTATTCATGAAAAAATGCTGTTTCTTTGAAGTTCTCTTAGAAAAGAGTTCCTTCAATTGTACTCAGAAACTAACATCTTCAAATGTTTGCTTATCATTTTGATAAAAGTTAATAAGCATTTACTTATATACTGATAGTGACCATCGTCCAATGTGCTGTCTGGTCCCTGTAGATGGCAAAGCGTCAGAGGAGCACACATTTTTACCCACTTGATGGTGACTCACCTTTATACAAAAATAGGTTTATAGTTGTGAGTATGTGAGACACAGAGCTTATTTTTATATTATTATTTATTTATTAATTATTGTTATTAACCCACTTTTGCCCACCCCTGTAAAGTTAATGGCTATAGGTTGCAACCAGTCTTGATTTCTAATGAAAGACTTAACTGTGTGAAATCACAGCCAGCGTGATGGAGAGTCCATGTCCTAGCTGAAGGCAGGCTGACCTCCTCTGGCTACAACTACAGCAGAATATCATGGTCCCACCCTAAGCATCCAGTTCCAAAGTCTATGATTTCCCTCCCATAGAGGAGAAAGAACTGTGATGATGTTCAGAACATTTGAATTCTAGAAGCAGCTTCCCACTGCCTTCTTTTCTTCCAGGGGCTTTGAGATTTACATTCATGGAGGTAATCCAAAACTGCTCACCCCACAAAGGGTTGAACCAGAGGTAACAGAGAAATGCTGCAAAGCGCTGGGATTCTGGAGATGTGGCTTCCAGTTCCCATGAGGAAATAGCTAAAATGAAACAGGGACTCTCTCTATCCTGCCCTCTACCCCTGTAGTCTTTCCCCACTGAAATGAATAATAAAAAGGAATGAGTAGGAAATCTCTGAAGTGCCTCTGAGATTAGACGTTTTGCAGAGATTTTGGAGATGAGAAAAAGATTAGTTCTCAAGTGTGGTTTAATGTAGTTTTGTATGGTTGATGACAATTCACTCACTCACTCACTCAAAAAATACGTACTAAGAAACCATTACAAAACAAGGCACTGTTCTAGGCCTGAGAAGACAGCAATATGTAAGACAGATCCTTTCAAATTTTCATCCACTGAAACCCCCTAAGGGATATGACAACTCTTAAAAGCAAAGATAACTTTCTATAGGACAGTGTAAGGACAGGTAGGGGTCCCCAGATGAGAATAATTTTGTGTAGGAATGTGTATTGTATGTGGACTTTATAAAGTTGGGGCGGAGGGTGCCGAGATTGAGACTGCGCCACCTTGTGTGGCTGCTGCCTTAGTTGTGCTCTGAGTGTACAAATTATCCTACTAGCTCAGTATTGTCCAGCCTACATTCTCCACCTTTCCTAAAAGACTATCATAAAAGATAATCAAATTCTTTATTAACAAGACATAAACATTCCCACTTCTAAGTTTGGTAGCCCTGTCAGTAAGAAAATCTATTAACCTATTAATCGAATAAAATATTTATTAACAAATATGTTTAATAATCTTACAGTAGCTCAACCGTAATTGAAATTCCCTTCAAACAAAATGAGATTGATCTGGGAAAACCAATTCGTATTCAACCAGCTATGCCTTCCATAAATTGTTGCCTTAAAAAAAATTTCTCACATACCATCTGGAAATCAGCTCTAGAATTCTGCTTGAAATCTATAGTTAAAATATTGTAGATAAATGGTCACTTAGCTTGTTTTCATGCTCTAGTGATGGGAGACATGTCAATCTTATGAGATACTAAATTTTACTTTTGGGTTAATATAATTGTAAAACTTGAGCCAGAAAACTTGTATTTATTTTAATCTTTAGCCCAGACCTCCCCGGCACCCACCTCCACCCCCATCCACTTACACAGCCTGTCTTCCTCACTGTTGTAAACAGAACCACCATCCACTCAGTCATACAGACCAGAGTCATTCATGATTTCCCTCCTTCCTTCACTCCCCATTTCATTTTTCGGTTGCCAGCCAGTCTTGTTCATTCTATATCAAAAGTATACACTTTATCTCTGCTGCCATCACTGTATCAGGGCATTAAAATCTCACTTGAACTGAAATAGCCACCCTGTGAATCTCCCTGCTTCTACTTTCTCATCATCCTCTAAACCCTTCTCCACATTAACAGCAAAAGCAATCTTGCAGCACAAAAATCAAATCATGCCGTTGTACTTAGAATAAAACCCAAACTCTACCATAAATTAAAAGTCCCTTCATAATCTAGCTCCTGCCACCCCTCCAACCTCATCTCATACCACACCTTCCTCAGCTTAGTATGAATCACCCTTAGGGGCCTCAGAAACATGCCAAACCCTTTCCCACCTCAGCAATTTTGCACATGTGTGTTTTGTTCACTGGTGTATTTTTTTTTTTGCTTTGAATGTTTCCTTACTCAGAGAAAGTGCTGAGTAAATATTTGTTGAATGGATAAATAAAAGCTGGTCTCTGCTTGTTCTCTCTTTTACTTTTTATACAGCTGCCTTCTTATTCTTTAAGACTTAGATTAAGTCACCTATGAAAAAATTCCTTCCCCAACTCATTGTTTAAGTAGCTCCCCTTGTGTTCACAATACCTATTAGAACTTATTACTCTATATATTTGTATGTTTATTATTTTTGAACTTGTCTTTTCTCTCATAAAACTCTAAGCTCCATTTGTTATATTTATCAGTGTATTAACTAGTGCCTGGCACTGTGCTTGGGACATACTGCCAGTTCTGAGTGATGTCTGTTCAATGGGTTAATGAATGAATAAATGAGTGAATATATTAAACATAAATGATCCTCTCATTGATTCATAGTAGACCTATATTTTTGCTATTTAAAAAACTATTCTTCATTAGGAGAATGGCTCTTTTATTGACTTCCTGTCATTGGGATAGCTCCCACACTAAGCCTAAGGTAGCTCAGTTGACGTAACAGGTTTGAAGCATTTTTTTGTGATTATTACACTAGCCTTCTTACAGAAAATGAGACGAGTTTTCAGATCAAATTTCATAAGTCATCGACCTTTCAGAGAGAGCTTCAAGTAGGTGTTGAGGTCTTCACTGAAGATGCATTCCCTGTCTCAGTTTTGTGAAAAGTCATTACTTAATATTTCAAGAACTTTGTATTTTAAAACCATAATCTCTTGAGAATGAATACACTGTATATCTCCTTTCTTGGTAGAGGTAGCAGGGTGGAAGGAGTGGTAATATGGTTTGCTATAAACTCAAATAATAATCCTAAAATTGGAAATCATTGCCTCAGCCTCCGGTCTACAGAACACTTAATAGTGTTTATGTCAGTTAACATCTGGCCTCCAAATGTTATCAGCTTTGAACAGTGCATCTGCAGACAGCTTGGCATCTGAGTTTGGAAATGTTCTTTCAGAAAGAAAGGAGGGATGAGAGAAGGAGAATAAGAGAAAATAAAGGCAGAAAAATGAGGTCGCAGAATCTTTTCTTCGTGACTTAAACATTTAAGAAAAGAGACACATTTTCTTTTTCCCCTGACTGGTCCTGAACACTTACAATGTGCCAGGCCACGTGTTAACTGTTTGGCGTGAATTAACTTATTTCATTGCTGTATTCACTCTGGGGATGGTGTTAACTTTATCTTATGGATTTGAAACTGAAGTTCAAAGGTTTCAATAATTCGTTGAAGACTATTCAGCTATTGAATAGTGGAGCTTGGATTTAAACCTAGTTTGATTGGATCTATTAACAAATCAATCAACTCACACCAGTAGACATCTGCTTAGTCTTTTGTCTTGTTACCATATAAATATTTATGATTGCATTTGTAGCCAAGCCTTCTGTTCTGAACCCTGTCCTTTCTCTCCTACTCATATACTATACTGCTGGAGTAATTTTACTCTTTCCTGCCTCATCATTTTCCATTTTGCACATCAGCAAACAATCTAACTGGAAAGATTTGTATCTAAAACAAACCAAACAAAAATAACAACCAAAAAGACTTCTTACCAGACATATGAAAGTTGAAGGAATTCATCACCAGACTTTAAGCACAAGAAATGTTAAAGAAAATCCTTCTGGCAGAAGGAAATGACACCAGATGGAAATCTGGAACTACACAGAGGAATAAAGATTTGTTTCTTCTATTAAAACCTCTTCAAAATGTAACTGATTGAAAACAAAAAAGAATTGTGTATTGTAAGGTCCATAACACATGTAGAAGTAAGCCACACAACAAGAGCACAAAGGCAAAAAAAAGGAAGAAGAGAGAAATGGAAATATATTGTGAAAGGTTCTTACGCTATATGTAAAGTGGTATAATATGGCTTGAAGGCCAACTATAATAAGCTAAAGTTTACATTGGAATCCTTACAGTAACTATTAAAATATAAAAATAAAGAGTGGCCCCAGATATCTGTATGAGCCTTGTTTTCTTATCCAGTAGCCACCCCATGTCTTTGATTGGAGCATATAATCCATTTACATATAAAGTAATTAGTGACAAGTACGTAGGTATTGCCATTTTATTATTTATATTTTGGATCTTTTTTCTTCTTCTTCTTCAAGAAGTCCCTTTAACATTGCTTATAATACTGGTTTGCTTATGATGAACACCTTTAGCTTTTTCTTGCCTGGGAAGCTCTTTAGAAGATCACTGTAAATTGTATAAATGTCTAACCATCAAGCTGTATACCTGAAACTAACATAATATTGAATGTCAACTGTAATTGAAAAAAATTTTTAAAGAATTTAAATTTTAGATGACAAAGCAGGCTGTAGTCTGGGCCTCTTGGAACAATTACCAGAACACCAAAAGAGAAGAAGAAAAAGAAGGAGGAAGGGGAGGGGGAAAAGGTGAGGGGGTTGTGAGGGGTGGGGAGGAGGAGGGAGAAGAAAAGCTATACTTATGGAAAAAAATGGAAGCATAAAACAATTATCTAAAATAGAGCAGAAAAAGAGGAAACAGCACTTCATAGGAACTCTCTTTTGTCGATATCATCAGTGCTCAGCATCTTGCCCAAACCAATCATCAATTCTCAGTCACCATTTTCTTGGAGTGTTAGGAGCACTTGATAGAATTTATCCTCCTCTTATTTTCACTTTAAGATATCAGCCTCTCCTGGTTTTCTTCCTATTTCATTAGCCTCCCTAGGTCTTTAATCTCTCCCCAAAGTCTACATGTCCCAGAGTCCCTGGGCTCAGCTGGCAGCTCTATTTTCTTTATCTATACTTTATCACTGCTTTTTATCATGGTATGCAATACTGTTTATTTACCAATGACTCCCTAACATGCTTAAAATGGTGCCTACAGAAGAATATGATGAATGTCAAGAAGCCCATAATCTAACTAGACACAAAGCTGGAAATCTCAAGAAGAGCAAAGGCAGCTTAAAGGGTCAGGGTCTGAAAAGTGGAGCAGACACCAGGTGCTGCCAGTGAGGCACCCCGACTATGCCTTACAGTGTATTCAAGACACTGTCTGCAGGCTTTCGCACATCACTGTCCTCAGCTCTGGTGGTAATTTTATGTAAAATGCATCCAATTTCTATAAAACCACTTAGCATTGATTTTTCATCTGAGGAGCCTCAGAAACGTCAAGTTTCCAAAAATAAATGGCATCACGATCCTATTAGAGCTCAAGCAAAGTCTTCAGGCTTCTCTGCTCTTTGCTATTATTTTTAGAAATTAAATCTTCCTGTAATCTAAACCCACTGTCTCTGAGCAGGACACAGCTTGCCCTTCATCAGGTTAGGCCATCCCTTTTCTTATTCCCCAAAGCCAAGGTACGGTGGGGCTGGTCGGGCTTGGGAAATGGCCTCGCCATTAGAGTACCCTGGAGAAATGTAAGGATCCTTTGCCTCACTCATGGCCTTCATGCAAAGAATAAAAACCCTATATCATTATGACAGGCTTCAGCTTTTTTGAAGAGCAATCCTTTCGAAAGAGAAATACAGAATTAGTTTTGAAGTAGACAGAGGAGTCCTTCCTTTTTAGCCAATATGAATTCATTTTCCTCTTCAGATATCTATTCCTATTCATGACTCCTTATTTTGGAAAGGGCATTGTAACTTTACAAATAAATCTTTTCAATAACAGAAACAATTACTGCTGCAAATTTAAGTACTTGAGGAATCACAGTTGCAAAGCATTTTCTTCCTTTGAATTGCTTCTCCTACCTGCCTGCCTTCTGACTGACTCATTCGCAGACAGTTAAACCAGTCTTTAGAAGGGCTGATTTATCTGCTACAGACATAGACATCCACTGAACATTTCTCCTCATCTCTGTCAATAATCTCATTTCCTCATTTTATCCTTTCACAACCAATTTTTTCAACATGGATTTCCTCCTTAATACTCAATTATCTTAACTACTGGTAAATTACCCAGTCAAACCAAAACATCAGTTTCATTAATCAGAAGTCCAGAGGACTCTGCACATGGTGTTTCTGACTCACGTATTCCTGACTCACAGATGGATGTACTGTGTTCTGTGCCACCTCAATAATGTGGCATTACTTGGACAAATAGAAACCATCACCGTGTGCAGTCTAGCTGAGTTTCTTGCATGTTTCCTTCAGTTTTATAAATGAGTCATGTAACTTCTCCAATATTCTTCAACATTTTTTTATTCTATTCTGAAGTGTGACAATTCTACTCTAGACAAGGAAGCAATAATACTCATTCCAATTGCCACGCAGGTTTTACAATTTAGCAGATATTTTAACATGAAGAGATGCTTATGGTCATTGCTTATTTAACATCAACAGCAGCAACTTTTATTCTTATTAGGAAAGTTGAGTTTGAAAATATTTTTTTGTCTTTTATAGACTAACAGTTCTTTGTATGCACAAACTGTGAATATCATTACCATCTTGGAAAGAATATTACAGAAAAAAAATCACAAAATACTCAAATCTCCCTTAATAATTCCTGCAGTAGGATTATGTCTGATTGATTAGCCTTAAGCTACTTTTCAAACATTTTTTAAGTTGTAGTACAAAATCCAAAGTGTATTTTAACTCTCATGTGACATAACTCTAATACAACACCATTGCAGACAGAAGAAAGTTCAAATTCCTCTGGCTTGTAGTCAAGGTTCTAATGGTATGATTTGAACTTGACCTTCTAAGCTTATGTGCTAGGATTGCTTACCTATATCCTAACCAAGCTGAATTATGCACTCACTCTGAACTGCATTTATTTGCTCTTGCTTATATTTTTCTACTTCCTAGACTATCCTTCTATCTAGACTATCCTTCTGACATTTCCACAAATACAGATCCATATGCAAGCAAAGGACTAGGTCAAAGCCCAAAAATTAGGGAGGATTCAGCAACTCTTAACTATAACAGCCTAGAGACTTAAATTTCCCTGTGTTGCTAGGACCATTAAGAACTACTCAGGTGACTCAAGGGGTCCTACATATAGTAGGAAATGATTGCCCGGGGAAAGATCTACTTAGAAACAGTTTAATGTAATGGATCAGGCAGATGTTTGAAATGAGACAGACCTGGATCTGAACAGAAGCTCTTGCATTTGCTAACTAAAGGGCCTTGGATTTAATGTTTCTGAGATATACTTTCCTCATGTGTGAAATAGTGATAGAAGAGAAGGCTAAAGGCTTATTATGAAGATTAGTTTAAATAAGAGGTGTAAAGATTTAGGTGCTCAGTTCTGCAGTTGGCTGGCCATTGCAGCACGTAACAAATGCAATAGAACAGGAACAGCAGTCTAGTTTATTCGGAGGGTCTGAGATTTTGTCATTACCTCCTCATACTCCTGAAATGTAATTCCCAAAGATCTGTATGCAGCACGCAGCAGACCCTGAAGTTCTCATGTGGCTTGGGAAGCTGTGAAGTGTAGAGCGGGTATTCAGCAAAGAGTTGACAATGCCTAGGTCTGTGGAAGTGTGGTGGCCACCTTGTAACAGACTCTCTGGAGAGGATGTACCCAAGCCAGGAGGATAAATAGAATCTTGAAAGATAAGCAACTCAAAAGGAGCTAAGTTGTGCATGGCAGGCACTGAACTGGCTGATCCAAAGGCTCCCACACTCTTTGCCTCCCACTCTGCTTTGAGGCTGAGAGAGTCCAAGTGACATAGCTTTTTGGTCAATGAGCATCTCTGTGGAAGGTGCTTCTTCTCAGATTTTAAGTCAGACATATGAAATTGCCATTTTTATAGGTTAAAAAACAGCTGAAAGTCAGCAATTTCAGATAGTTCAAACCTTACTACTTAGGAGAACTCTTTATCCTTTGCTGTTTGCCCTTTTCTCTTTTCATCTGCCTGGAACGGGGGAGTCAGTGCACAGACAAGCAGTGGCACGCTTATGGCTTTGGAGATAAGGACCAGGGTGTCATAAAAAGAAAATAATTCTAGATCTCAGGACACCAGAGTAATGTAAGGCCCTGGACTCCTACCCTTGAAAGCCCTGTTGCACGAGACAAATCCAGCCCCAACTGTTTAGCCACAGTAGCAGAGTGTTTTATTTGCAGCAGAGTCAGCAGGCAGAAGAGCAGAGAACCTTCACTGAGCAGAAGGACTGACTGCACGGAGCAAAGTACCTTACAGGAGGGGAAAAACACCTGCAGTAAAACCAAACCTTTTGCTGCCTCTGGAGGCAATACAGGGATGGCTCCTTTTCTTAAAAGAAAAAGAAGGGCAAGAAAGGAAAGGAAAAGGAAGAGAGTGGGAAAGAAAGGGAAGAGAAGGAAAATAGTACTAGGAGAGCAGCCATTTTAAACTGGAAGGTCAGGTTCACCAGGCAGATATATGAGACAATATCTGGGACATTTATGCATCAGGCTGAGGGAATAGGAGAAAAAAAGCTGTAAGACAGACACATGCCTGGTGTATAAAGTAAACATGTCAGTGTGGCTGGAGCAAGGTAAGAAGGGGGAGATTCATTATAGATGAGGGTAGGCATTTCATATAGGGCTTTCATAAAGCATGTTTGAGAAAGACAGAGACCAATGATGACTGCAAGTATACCTGAGTGAAGAGAAGGCCCGAGATATCATCATCTGAGATGAGGGAGAGAGTGGAAGGAGAGAGTTCTGGGCTTGGAATGAAGATCAGATCATGTTAAGTTCAATACAACAAACATCAAATGATAAGTCAGCTGCGTAGACAAATCTGGATTTCGGTGGAGAGATACACATTTCAGATTCCTGTGAATGTTTCCCAAGATGGGTAAGTCAGGGGTGGTTTGTGCAGAGGTGCACATTTTTTTCAAAAAGTGAAAAAAACTGATGCTTGCATCTATCTGTTCTCAGGCTCCCGTAGACTGATGTTTAGCTGACATGGTTGATGTGAGGAGTTTGGGGAGGATTAGTTGAAATGATATACACAAAAGGCCTCTCTCAGAATAGATGTTTGATAAATAATACCTAATATATATTCTACTTATGTTTTTCTAGGGATTTTGTTAAGCACTATGCATAAATATTTTATCTTTATAAATTGATTATATATTTTAACCTCATTATATATATGAGGATCCTGAGGCCCAGACAATTAAGAATCTTGTGTTAGGTCACAGAGCTTGTAAGCAGCAGAACCTAGATTTTAAAAGAGATCTTTTTACTTCTGAGTCAATGTTCTTAACCTGCACACTGTACTAGTGTTACAAACTCAGGAGTCCTCAAAGGTAAATTTATTCAGTGACTTCTACTTGTAACACCTCTTCAACATTTCACATTGGAGGGCTAACAGGCATGCTAGACTCCACATGGCCAAAACAGAATCCTTTATTTTCCCAGCTCAGTCTGTTTCTCCTTCAGTCCCTCAGCTTCCCATATCAATTAATGGCATTGTCATCTGCCCAGGTGCTTAAGCCAAAAATGCAGGTATCATCCTTGATCTTCTTCTTTCTCTCACCCAGTGTGCCCAACTCATCAGCAAGGCCTGATGGCTCTATTTCCAATATTTATTTCATATTTGTATATTCTGTTCACATTCACGGTTCCAACCACTATTTCAAGCTACCAGTACCTGTTTTCTGAATTTTGTTTTTAGTAGCCAGTAGTCTTCTTGTTCTCATTCTTGGCTCCTACAACATATTTTATCCATGGTAATCAGAATAAACTTTTGGGGCTTCTGGCCAAGATGGAGGCATAGGTAGACTCACTGTGCCTCCTCGCACAACCAAGATAGGGACAACAACAATATAGAAACAAAATAAAAACCAGAACTGACAGAAAATTGAAGTGTATGGAAGTCGGACACCCAAGGATTTAAAAATAGACTCGTTCATCCAGACAGGTAGGAGGGGCGGAGTTGGGCCTGGCAAGGGATGCAGAGCAGAGAGCTG
Source organism: Trachops cirrhosus (assembly GCA_028533065.1). NCBI lineage: Eukaryota > Metazoa > Chordata > Mammalia > Chiroptera > Phyllostomidae > Trachops > Trachops cirrhosus. Next base: position 43,701,623 of record CM052542.1, on the reverse strand, counting down.
AGCAACCAGGGTGGCGCGCAAGTCCACAGCAAGTAGACCCTGGGTGCACAAGCAGAGGTGGCTGGCAGGCTAGGCCAGGAGGTGGTGACCTGCAGACCCAGCGAGGCGGCCATTGTGAAGCAAGGCACTGTGCGCAACTCAGGGTCCCAGAGTCGGGAAATAGAGCTTTGGGGCACTGACTGAAAAGGAAGGTCCCACGGGGTGCACAGGCCCACCCACACCGGAATTGGTGCCAGAGGGGCCCAATTAGCTTTTGGAAAGCAGCGGAGGGGTCTGAGGTCCTACAGAGAGCAGAGCAAGCGCCATTGTTCCTTCTCGGACCCCACCCCCATATACAGCGTCACAGCCCTGCGACTGGGGTGCCTCGCCCTGGTGAACTCTTAAGGCCCTGCCCCTCACTACAGGAGCTCAAGACCAAAAAAAAAAAATCAAACAAACAAACAAAAAAAGCAGCAAAAAGATGGCTCAAACAGAAGAAGAATTGAAAGCCCCAGAACCCATCCTTTTAAGCGACCAAGAGATAGCCAACCTATCTGATACACAGTTCAAAGCACTGGTGATCAGGATACTCACAGAGTTGGTTGATTTTGGTCACAAATTAGATGAAAAAATGCAGGCTACAATAAGTTTAATGAAGAAAGATGCACAGGGAACCAATAGTGATGGAATGAAAGATGGGTCTCACATCATTGGAGCGGACCAGAAGGAAGAAAAAAATATACAACCAGAAAAGAATGAACAAATAAGAATTCAAAAAAATGAGGAAAGGCTTAGGAACCTCCGGGACA
>CM052542.1:43638644-43700335 GCA_028533065.1 Trachops cirrhosus | reverse complement strand
GAGAGAGTGGCCAGGCCACTCAGAGGCACCCTCCCCTTGAGAGGGTAGCCATGCCGTCACTATTCCTCCACCGGACTCGGTAGTCCGTGTGTATGTTTCTCTTGCCACACGCGAGCCATCTACAATGTCTTCGGTCCACCGCGGGACGGTGGACTGCAACACAGAACAAGTAGCAGCCATCTGCAGATTGCATTATAGCTATGCAGAACATAGGTTGGGGCTGACCTTAGCCTGCACAACCAGGAAACCCCAGAGCATGTACACCCAATGAATAGCTACAGACCATGTCAAAGCACCACCACCTGCCACTGCACAGATGATCCTCCATGAAGAGTGGAGGTTGGTGGTTAGTGGTCACAACCAGTCCTTGAAGCTGACTGGCCTAGCTAAATCCCTCCCATTGACCTGCCAATAGCAATCAAGCCCAACTTCAATAGGGGAGTGTACTCAGACTACATGAAGGGCAAAACTGGAGTACCCAGCTTGGGTGACAGGGGAGGCTATGCCACTGGACCCTAGAGGACTCCTATAACATTAGGCCATGCTGCCAAGACAGGGAGTCATAGCAGCTCTACCTAATACATAGAAACAAACACAGAGAGGCTGCCAAAATGAGGAGACAAAGAAACATCGCTCAAGTGAAAAAACAGATCAAAGCTCCAGAAAAAGAGCTAAACAAAATGGAGATAAACAATCTATCAGGTGCAGACTATAAAACACTGTTCATAAGGATGCTCAAGGAACTTAGTGAGGACCTCAACAGCATAAAAAAGATCCAATCTGAAATAAAGATACACTAATTGAAATAAAGAACAATTTACAGGGAAGCAACAGTAGGGTGGATGAAGCCGAGAATCAAATCAATGATTTGGAACACAATGAAACATAACACAGCCAATCAGAAAAACAAGAAGAAAAATGAATTAAAAAAAACTGAGTATAGTGTAAGCAGCCTGTGGGACAACTTTAAGAGGTCCAAATTCACATCATATGGGTGACAGAAGAGAAAGAGCAAGAAATTGGAAAGCTTTTTGAAAAAATGATGAACAAATCATTGGTGAAGGATTCACCAAATCACTGATTTGGTGAAGGAAATAGACATGTGAGTCCAGGAACCACAGAGAGTCCAAATAAGAGGGATGCAAAGAGACCCACTCCAAGACACATTATCATTAAAATGCCAGAAGTTAAAGATAAAGAGAGAATCTTAAAAGTAGCAAGAGAAAAGAAGTCAGTTACTTACAAGGGAGTTCCCATGAGACTATCTGCTGATTTCTCAAAAGAAACTTTGCAGGCTAAAAGGGATTGGCAAGAAATGTTTAAAGTCATGAAAAGCAGGGAGCTACAGTTAAGGCTGCTCTACCCAGCAAGGATATCACTTAAAATCAAAGGGCAGATAAAGAGCTTCCCAGACAAGAAAAAACTGAAGGAGTTCATCATCACCCACCACTATTATATGAATTGTTAAAAGGACTTATTTAAGAAAAAGGTTGCCAGATGGGATGGGGGTGTATGGGAATGTGTGAAGAGGTGAGGAATTAAGAAATACAAATAGGTAGTTACAGAATAGCCATGGGGATGTAAAGTATAATATAGGAAATGGAGTAGCCAAAGAACATATACACACAACCCATGGACGTGAACATTGGTGGGGGGATTGCCTAAAGAAGTGGGCAGTGCTGTGTGGAGGGGAGCAAAGGGGGAAAATTGGTACAACTGTAATAGCATAATCAATGAATATAATTAAAAAATAAAAAACAAAAAGATAAAGGGGAAATTAAGAGCTTCCCACAGAAGTAAAAGCTAAAGAAGTTCATAACCACCAAACCAGTACTGTAAGAAATGTTAAAGGGTCATATTAAAAAGAAGAAAGAAAAAAAGAGGAACGTAGTTTTAAAAAATCAATAAATATGTACCAATCAATAACCCTTTTAAATGTAAATAGCTTAAATGCTCCAATCAAAAGACATAGGGTACATGAATCCATAAGAAAACAAAACCCATATGTATGTTTTCTACAAGAGACTCACCTGAAATTAAAGAGATACACAGGCTAAAAGTAAAGGGATAGAAAAATATTTACTGCAAATGGAAAGAAGAAAAACCTGGGGTAGCAATACTTATATCAGACAAAATAGACTTTGAAAGAAAGGCTATAATGAGACTAAAAAAGAAGATACTACATAATGATAAAAGAATCAAACAAGCAAAAGGATATAGCCCTTGTAAATATTTATGCACCCAACATAGAAGCACCTAAATAGGTAAAGGAAATCTCAATGAATATAAAAGGATAGATGACAATAACACAATCTCAGTAGGAAATTATAACAACCCATTACATCAATGTATAGATCTTTCAAACAGGAAATCAACAAGGAAACAGCAGACTTAAATGACACACTAGATCAGATGGATTTTCTTCAGAGTACTTCATCTCAAAACAGCAGAATATATATAATTTTCAAGTGCACATGGAACATTTTCTAGGATATACCACTTGTTAGGACACAAATCAAGTCTCAATAAATTTAAGAAGATTGAAATAATATCAAGCATCTTCTCTGACTACAATGCTATAAAACTGGAAATCAATCACAGGGAAAAACTGAAAAGCACACAAATACATGGCAGCTAAATAACATGTTATTAAACAATGAATGGATTATAAATAAGGGTGAAGAAGAAATCTAAAGATATCTCAAAACATTTGAAAATGAGAACAAAATAACCCAAAATTTATGACAATAAAAGCAGTCCTAAGAGAGAAATTCATAGCATTACAGGTCTACCTCAAAAAACCCAAGAAATTTTCAAATAAACAATTTAACCTTACACTTAAAGTAGAAGAAGAACAAACAAAACCCAAAGTGAGAACAATAAAAGAAATAATAAAGATCAGAGCAGAAGTAAACAAAACAGTAAAAAAATAATATAAATGAACAATAAAACCAAGTGCTGGTTCTTTGAAAAGATAAACAAGATCAATAAACCTTTGACTAGATTCACCAAGAAACAAAGAGAGAGGACCCACATAAACAAAATCAGAATTGAAAGGGGAGAAGTAACAACTGACACCAGAGAAATATAGAAAATTATAAAAATATTATTGAACAACTATGCCAACAAATTGGACAGCCTGGATAAAGGGGATAAATTCCTGGAAACATATAATTTTCCAAAACAGAATCAAGAAGAAACAGGAAACCTGAAAAGATCAATTACAACTAATGAAACTGAAGCAGTAATCAAAAAACTTCCAACAAACAAAAGTCCTAGACAGGATGGCTTTACAGGTAAATTTTAACAAACATTCAAAAAAGAACTAACACTATCTTTCTCAAACTATTTCAAAAAATCCAAGAGAAAGACTCCCAAGCTCATTTTATGAGGCTAGCATTATCCTAATTTCAAAACCAAATAAAGACACTACAAAAAATGAATTATAGGCCAATATCCTCATGAATATTGATGCAAAAATCCTCAATAAAATATGACACACATGATCAAGTGGGATTTATTCTGTTGATGCAAGATTGGTACAATATCCACAAATTAATTAACATGATACACCACATATAAAAATGAAGAATAAAAACCATATGATCATATCAATAGGTGCAGAAAAATGTTTTGACAAAATCCAACACTCATTTATGATAAAAACTCAGCAAAATAGGAGTAGAGGGAACATATCTTAATGCAATAAAGGCCATATATCACAAACTCACAACTAACATCATACTCAATGGGGAAAAACTAAAAGCATTTTCCATAAGATAAGGAATACAAAACTGTCGACTTTTACCAATCTTAATCAACATAGTACTGGAAGTCCTAGCCACAGCAATTAGACAAGAAGAAGAAATAAAAGGCATCTAAATTAGAAAGGAGGAAACAAAACTGTCATTATTTGCAGATGGCATGATAAATTTTACAGATAACCCAAAGATTCTACCAAAAAACTACTGGAACTGAAAAATAAATTCAGTAAAGTTGCAGGACACAATATCCAGAAATAATAATATCCAGAAATTTGTTGCATTTTTATGCACCAATGATGAATTATTAGAAAAGAAACCTAAGAAAACAATCCCATTTACAATTGCATAAAAAAATACCTAGGAATAAATTTAACAAAGAAAGTAAAAGTGCTGAACACAGAAAAAATAAGACATTGAAGAAATTAAAGAAGATACCAATTACTGATGCATATACGATGTTCATAAATAGAAAGAATTAACATTTTTTTAAATGCCCATACTACCCAAAGCAATCTATAGATTCAGTGCAATTCCTATCAAAACACCAAGGGGATATTTTATAGAACTAGAACAAAGAATCCCAAAACTTATATAAAACATAAAAGATCCTCAATAGCCACAGTAATCTTGAGAAAGAACAAAGTTGGAGGAATCATACTACCTAATATCAAACTATACTACAAGGCCATAGTAATCAAAATAGCATGGTACTAACATAAAAACTGACATATAGACTGAAAGCCCAGAATAGAGAGCCCAGAAATAAACCTATGTCTAAACAGTCAATTAATATTTGACAGAGGAATCTGAGTCAAAGGAAACAAAAGAAAAAGTAAACAAATGGAACTACATCAAATTAAAAAGGTTTTGCACAGCAAAGAAAACCATGAGCAAAATGAAAAGACAACTCAATGGGAGAACATATTTGCCAAATATACAACTGATTATGGGTCAATATCCAAAATTTAAAAAGAACTCATAAAACTCAGCACCAAAAAACCAAACAATCCAATTAAAAAATGGGCAAAGGGCCTGTGTAGACACTTCTCAAACATACAGAAGGCCAACTGACATATGAAAAGATGCTAATGCCACTAATCATCAAAGAAATGTAAATTAAAACCACAATGAGCTATCACCTCACACCTGATAGTCAGAATGGCTATCATTGATAAAACAAACATCAAGTGTTGATGAGGATGTGGAGAAAAGGAAACTCTCATGCACTATCAGTGGGAATGCAGATTGGTGCAGCCACTATGGGAAACAGTGTGGAGGTTTCTCAAAAAATTAAAAATGGAAGTACCTCATGTCCCAGTAATTCTACTTCTGGGAATATATCTGAAGGAACTTGAAACACTGATTCGAAAGAATATATGCACCCCTATGTTAATCACAGCATTATTTTAAAATAACCAAGCTATGGAAGCAACACAAGTGCCCATTAATGACTAGTAGATAAAAAAGTGGTACATATATACAATAAAATATTACTTGCCCATAAAAAATGAAATCTCACCATTTGTGATAGTGTGAATTAGACCTAGAGGGTATTATGCTAAATGAAATAAGTCAGTTAAAAACAGACAAATACCATATGTTTTCACTTATATTTGGAATCTAGAGAAAAATATGAACAAAAAACAAAACAGAAACAGACTTGTAGATATAGAGAACAGACTTATGGTTGCTAGAGGTGAGACGTGTGGGGGGACAGGGTTAACAAGATGAAGGGGTTGAGAAGTACAGATTGGTAGTTACAAAATAGTCAGGGTGATGTAAAGTACAACATAGGAAATATGGCTGATAATATAATAACTATGTATGGTGCCAGATGGGTACTGGAAACATTAGGGGGTGAACACCTTTATAAAGTGTATGATTGTCTAACTGCTATGCTGTTCTTAGCTATACTTAAAGCTAATACAAAATAATGTTAAATGTAAACTTAATAGAAAAAAGTTTTTTAAATGAAAAAAAAAGAAAAAACTTGAAACTCAGATTCTTAATGGGTCTTGTTTAAGTTCACACAAAGGTATGGCAGAGAAGTATTCAATAACTCAATGTCCATCCCATCATTTCAGAATACCACCTCTCCAAGGAGTCTAGAGAAAGAATTAAAGGATGGATGGATGGGAGTGTAGATGAATGGATACATAGATACATGGACGGATGGATAAGTGATTGAGTGTATATTGAATGTATATTGAATGAAGTGATTGATTGAATGTATAAAATGCATATACATTAGGATCATTTGATCCATTTGCACCCTTGCTGAAGTGTACTCATGGTAAATAGAAAGAAAAATGAGTTGGGCATCATAAATCTTGGATGCAAATCTCAGTTCTGCCATTTACTACTTATGAGAACTTGGGAAAGTTTATCTCCTGCAGGTGCATTTTTTTCATTTACAAAATGGAGTTGATAATATATTCTCTTTACAGTTACTGCAAGGAGTAAATAATAAATTGTTCAGAATTTTTGGTATTAGGACCATCAGTAAATAATAAATAATAATTTCACAACAAAAGCCAGGACTTAACAGGAAAATAAAACTTTTCAGTAATACCATAGTATTTTGATAAGGAATATAAAACTAATAAAAATAATAAACCAAGATATATACATACTCTAAAGATCTGGGTTAATTATTCTCTATTTGCTTTTCTCTACCTCCATCCTCCAATCCAATCTCCATCCTTCTCTGTGATCTATGGGGCTAACCTCTAGGTTCCTTTGCCTTCTGACTTTGGGTTAAGTTCAGCCAATGGGAGACACAAACAGGAGACAGGCAGACAGGAGAAGAAAGAGGTCAGTGCATTTCTTTCCTTGCTTCCTCCTGCTTGGCACTATAGTTTTGGTGGAAGCTGTACACCATACCATACCAACCCTGTTTCCTCTTCCTACTCCTTCAGGACTAGCACTAGTAACCAGCACTTCAGTGCTGCCAGTCCTTGAGCACCTCAGTATTCCTTATTGGTTCCCTTAACTCTGCTCACACTTCTGTAAATACACCTTTATCAAGTTTCATTCACAATACCAGCTGAATGTGCCTTATATTCCCAAGACTCTGCTACACTGTTGGGAAAAACACTCAATGACAAAATGCAATAGCCTCACATGACCTTCAAAAATAAAAAAGGTTGAACTGATGCACTGGGTTACATGTGGGCACTAATGACACATGGGCAAGGCCTTGCAGTGGGTGAGCTGAGACCTCTGTAAACCACAGCATTCTTCCTCCTATCCTTAATAACCTGGCTTATTTTTCATGTTGAAAGAATAACCTTGGAGTATATGAAGTAGGTAGGGTGGCTTAAAAAGAGAGGAATTTAAGCCCAAGGCTTTATTTAATCCCCAAAGCAAGAGAATTTTGTAGCTGGAGCTGGATCTAGGACCATGAATTGTCCTCAGTCTATCTTGCTCTTCATAGGTACTGAAGCTGACACTGGGAACATGCTGTCCAGACAGTCACAGTCAAATTGACAAAGAATCAGGCAAATTAATGACTGTGCTACCCCAACACAGACTTCTCCAAATAGCCTCCTCTGCCCTGTGGCCAGAACGAGTGGTTTCAGTATTCATTTTCCTTTCTTCTCTTGTACACCATGAACTGATTCGTTGGGAAATGAGCATGTCAAATTCTGTGCCTAACTAATAGTTGACTGTGCTTTGAAATATTTTCAGGGATGTCTTAAGAAAGTAGGCTCAGGGTCAAATTCCATGCCTTCTCTAATAATGTAGTGAGCTTCTTAAAAGTAGCATATTGTATTTAAAGACTAATGTGCTAGATGTACTGGAACTGAATCTACCAAAGTAATCAGGGAATTCAGACATTTAGTTGAAAATTCATAGTTGAATTCTGTGTTACTATTTTATGACACTGGTATAACCAATTTATTGCAAAATGTCCGTTCTGGTGGTGACAAACTAAGAATGTTTTTTTTTAATTTTTATTTACTTTCTTCAAATATACTTTTTTGGAATTTCCCTTTGCTGTGACACTCCAATAACATCCTAGGCAGACCCCAGCTTTGCAAGCCATGCCACTTTAAAACTCCAGTCTCGTATCCAATGTGTTTCCCCTTCTGCATCACTGGCCAGGCATTCAACCTTTGCTCCTCCCCGTTCAGCACCTTACAAAATGGGATGCAGAGTCTGGTCCTGTGTCTGCTCTTCAATTCTCTTTTGAAGGCCTAGGTCTCTGGAGTTAGGGGATGTGCTAGGGGAGGCAGAGATATTCTTAGCTAACTGGTCACTTATTGGGAAAGCTCTCTGGTTTCTGGTGTGTTCTGGTGAGTTGGTCTCCATGTGAGTGGGTGGATAGTTTTCCTGAGGTCTGTCAGCTTTCACCCAATGCCCTGTCTCTGAAGATTCCTGCAGAGAACAGCCATCAGATTGTTCTCTGGCTCCAAAGGAATCTATGCCCTCACACACTTGAGTTAGAATATTCTATTACTTGACCAATGACAATCTGGCCTGTTCAGGCTCCTACCTCCTCTGTTAGTTTTCACATTAGCCTTCATGTGAAGTCATAGAGATCCTGGAGTGCTCTTCTTCCTCCTCCTCCTAGACGAGCAGGGCCAGAAAGTGGAGTTCTAATACCCAGCCCAGGGTCCTTGTGATACTGCTCGCCATCTCATCTCCTTCTTGGAGTTTTTCAGCCCCATGTACCATCTTGGAAAAATCCCATTCTTCACTGTCTGTTAAAACTGTTTGCATGAACTAAAGGGGGGGAATGTGGGTGGGAGAGGGTGTTCAGGGTGGAGGGGAATGAAGGGGGGATAGTAGGACAACTCGAATAGCATAATCAATAAAATATATTAAAAAAAAACTATTTGCCTCTAGAGTAAAAGTATTTGCTGGTATGAGCTCAAACTATAACCTTCCCACAGACATGTTCCCTATGATCTGGTATCTGTTGAAGGGATCTCTGAGGCCTTTTGTCTGCATCTTTATAAACTGCCTGTGCTGAGCTTTCCACCTCTGGGTTCTGTCTACTTGTCATAACACCCCATTACCTCTTCCTAAACTTCCCTCACTTGTCACAGCAGGTTTCTACGGTCTCTTACTGGAGTCTAGACATTCTGCTTTCATCCATACCCACTCCTGTTCACTTTCTAACCTCTACCCTACTCCAGTAGGTATAGCTCTATTCCAGTAGCTGTACCTAATTCCTGTTCCTGACCCCCTAACAACATGTTATTCACCCCTTCAAGCCTGGTCATTATCACAGAGAATCACTTTCATCCTGAATTTAATTTGCATCAAGCTGCCCTAACCCACTGAAATTATTCTGGATCCTGATTTTGTCATAATAAATAATTGGTATTTATCCCAGATTTAAAGGAATGCCTTCTAATTTGGTAATGGGCTTTGGAATCATCCAGACCTGAGCTTGAATCCCAGTTCTGCCACTTGTGACTTGGGACAGAGAATCCCTCTGATTACAGATTCTGAATCTGTAAACCTTAATGGAGATAATGCTCGGATTAAACAAAGCATATTTCACTGGATCTAAGACAATATTGATTTTAAGACACATTCATGTGATATTAAAATTTATGAAAAATGCATATCTTACAATTGATGCAATAATATATGTACATCCCTCGGCCCAATACCTAACTAAGAGTAAGTGTCCAGTAGATAAGGACTCATTCTCCCCTAACCTGTGATTTCCCTTTACTCCACTCTATTGTTACTTTGCAAAAGTCAATCAAAGTTACAAAAAAAAATCAGAAGAAAAAGTAGGGGATGAATAGTAGACCTGAGGGTTCTTTTTCTTTTTCTTTTGCCTAAACAGAGGCTTTTTCTTTTTTCATTTAAAGTCTACATATAGTAATGATCCCAAAAGTACAGTTTCCTAGAAAAAAATGGTTTTTCCACTTTTGGAGTTAGAGGACATTTCATGAACCAAGAGTAAAGAAAAGTGTTTCACTTAAGAATAAAGGAATGTAACATGACTTTCATTGTATTACGCCCAAGATAATAGTACGTCTCTTGTCAAAGATATGTTTAGGATGATATTTTAATTTTCTATAACAGAAATAATATTTTTGTACAATAGCTGTATGGCTGGCAGAAAGGTCTGCAAAGATAAGCAGGGCCAGATTATGGAGAATTTGGGTCATGAAAATTAGTTCAAACTTTTCTCTTTAAAGTGATAGTGGGGGAGCATAAAAAGATTTATGTAGATATGAATGAGGTGATAAGATAATCATATTTACATTTTCAAAAAATATCATTCAGTATGATTTTTTGATGAAGAACTGAATGAATGAAAGTAGATGTGCTCTAAATCTAAATTGGAGCCCAAAGACACAGTAAATGTATGATGGAGAAGCAAATTAATGCAGGGATGTCTAGCCATACAGGTGCATTACAGGAAGATGAAAAGAATGTCGATTTTACTGTATATAGTGGGTTATTGCTTACAAATTTGGGTTTCAGAGAGGAGGATATCCTAAGAGTTCAAATAGTACAAACTATGCTAGGTCAGGTTGAGATACTATTCTATGGAACCTATTGTTGTATAATAATAATGCTTATAGTGTTTAAGTAAAGTTGTTATCAAAACAGAAATAAAAGTAGATCCTAATAGTTCTTATCACAAGAAAAATTTTTTCTTTTTTAATAGCTATATGATGTGTTTATGTAATTAAAATGATTTTGTGATAGTCATTTTTCAATACATGTAAGTTATTATGTACACTTTAAACTTATACAGTACTGTATATAAAGTCTCATTTATTTATATATAAAAAACTAAAAAAAAAAGGTAAAAAAGAACCATGCGTAACAAGGATCTAGGAATTAAGATAGCCTGTGGGACACTTGGAAACCAGGTCTGGGCACCAACAATCTTCTTTCCAGACTTAATAGGCATTTTATTTTTTATTATTATTTTTTTATTTAGTTTATTCATTACAGTTTCTATCCTTTATTCCCATTCCAGCCCACCCACCCATTCCTCCCCTTCTCCCTCCCCTTAATAGGCATTTTAGGGTAAATGTTGAAGGGATTTGAAGACCAATAGTTTGTAGCTGGAAGAAAATATCTGGAAAGGTATTCACTTGGAGAGCAGCAAAATTGGTCTGAATAAAAAGAAAACCAAGGTACCTTGGTCCTTTCTTGAAACATTTATTCACATTTGGTGGACAAAGTGGTGTCATTGGAATATCATCTACGCTAATCTCAAGAAGCTTTCTACAGCTTCCTCAGAAAGGAGATTTCCTTTGGAGACTTTAATGATGGGCAATGAAAGAGTGCCCATAGGAATCCAGACTAGTTAATAATGGGGTCCCTAAGGCTGCAATAAATTCAAGACCTGATTCAAGAGCCAATTCAAGACCTTACTAATGTAACAACAACAACAAAAGTCCATGACCAGAAAACAAGACTTGATTGAGCTATTCTCAAGGAAGAGACACAAAGCTTTGAGGGCCTCCATAGATTTTGGAAGAAATATTACCACATTATTCCATCTAGATTCACTGACCATGTGACTTGAAGGCTTCTACTTTGAATAGAGTATAGAGCAAGAGAGGCCTTCCTGTTGTGCTGTGCCGTGCTGCAGTAGGCGCAGCTCTGCCACTTGCTCCTTATTGAGCTTGACTGATGATGCTGTAAATGTCAGTGTAGACCAGGAAGCTGTATGGAGTGCGCAGCCTGTTTCAGAAAGCAGATCACGACAGAGGTTTCCAGGATTTAGTGAGAGCCTAATAGGGGTCAGGAACTGTACTAGCTGCTTGTGATTCATCAGTGAATGCAAAAGAAATGATATCACAGTGTTTACTTTTAGTAGAGAGAGAAGACAATACAAAATAAAAATAATAAAGTAAATTTTACAAGATATAAGAAAGTGATAAATGCTATAGAAAAGAGTAAATAAAGTAGAGAAAGATCATGAGGATTAGAAGTTGGGCAGGGGGAGCTAGGCCTCCGTGAGAATGAGACATTGGGGAAAAAGCTAGGAGGGGAGGGAGTTAGCCATGTGGATATGGGGATGCAAAGCATTTCAAAAAGAAGAAACAACCAAACCAGAGGTTTTAAGGCAGTAGTGTACATACACGGTGTGTTTGAAGGGCAGCATGAAAATCTACGTGGTGGTTGGGAGAAAAGAGGGAGAAGGAAAGTAGAAGTCAGGGAATACAGGCAAGTAATGGAGGGTCCAATCAGACAGAGGCTCTACTTAGGTTATGAGGAAAAGAGAATTCAGCAGTGGTTCCATGCAAAAGTTTGGCACCACCTGTAAGTAGATTCTGAAACATGAAGCAAGAGAGGTCACCTAGGAGTGACCACAAAAGAGTGGGGAAGAGAAACTTTCCCCATTGCTCTTGAGTGGCTGAAACTTGTGTGATATGTCTTGCTGCCATTTTTCCTAGAAGACAAGATTAAAGTAAAAATCCAAATTTATGCATTATCTGTGAATAACTGTTACTGATTCACAAAGAGGGCAGCGGGAAATATTGAGGGAATCCAAGGAATTCTGTGGAGTTCTTTCTGATGCCCCTGTCTGGTAGGAAAAGGCAAGAAAAGTTTCTGTCAGGGCTGTGACTGTGCATTCCAGACCTCATGGACGAGAGCCATCAAGAATAAAGGTTTGAGTTCTCCCATTGGATGAGATTGTCGACCATTTGGCATACAGGCTGAAGGCTTATTAGGAAACTTGGTACAAGAGACCTGCTAAATAACAGTGCTATATTCTGCAAAACACTGAGGAACATCACAAAATCGTGACGGCATCTTCTGAAGCTGTCTTTTGAAGTTAAGCAAACTAGTGTACTGCCATGTACTAGTTGTGGAGCCTTGAACAAGTTATTTAGCTCCTCACAATGCTGCAATTTCTTTCATCATAAATCAAGGTAATTAAAGTATCTTCTTGAAAATGTTGATGAGAGTATTAAATGAGTAGATGCATGGATAGTACTTAGCAGAGTATTATGTTATTATCAATAAACCAGTATGAGTTACTCCTAAACAGAGCATAATTATTTAAGTGGCCTTAGAAAGAGGCATAGATAATTCATCTAGAATCAGGAAGGTAGAGTATTTGAATGAAGATGTTAGTAATTGAGAATCTGTGTAAGTCCTTTCCTCTTGCTTCAACTTAATTCAGTAAATTAGAAAGGCTCATCAGCTGAGAGTGGGGATAGGTGAGAGGGTAATAAGGGTTTGAGAAGGGGAGAAGGTGTGAAATACTCACCTAGCATTTCACCTAGCATTTTGGGAGAGTGAATGGACTTGGAATGTATAGGATGATTGCCTGGAGGGAAACTGTGCCTTTCGTGCAAGTGAGAAGTTGCATCTGGCTAATGTCTGAGTCTTAGTAGATATTAGATCCATAAACAATGCAGTATCACATTCAGAGTACATGGGATTCAGGTGACCATGTGGCCCAGGCTGTTCATCATGAATGGTATGTCTGATCTTCCTAGCCTTAACATCAGACTGGCTCTGCCCTTCTGTGCCATGCCATCACGAGGAAGTGCTCAACCATGTCTTGATGTCTTAATTAGAAGGCAAGGGCATTTCACCCACACCTCTAGCATGTCTACTCCTCCCCAGTGCATATCAATGGCCTCATTGGAACTTTCTGAGGAGCAGCCTTCTGAATGCAAAGAAGTAGAATAACTATGTATGGCTTTACATCAAGAGAAGAAATGGAGAATCTAGTGTCATCAATAGACTGGTTTTGTGATGTAACCTTGGTTGTGGACCTATCAGCTGCCTAGCTTTCCTTGGCCCTGTTTGTCAGACCTTTTCCTGTAGGTCCCTAGTATTTGCATGAACTACCCTATGTCATTTCCACAAATTCATCTACATTTCAAGGGAGCTGGAATTGTTTTTAATGCTTAGAACCATGAAAGTTGATTGAGAAATACAGTGATGAATTCTACTGGCATGGAAGTGAAAAGGTCACTGACCATAAAAGCAATGTAATCAACCAGGAAATGCTGCAATGTAAATGGGAGTTAGTATGTATGCCTAATCAAATACCCAAGAGAAAAGCGCTTACATTAAACATGAGTTTCAGACATTGTCTGGAGTTCGTGTTATGTCCCACAAGATCAGGCTTGTATGACAAAAAATTAGAGCATCCCTCAAGACACATACAGATTCAAGAAATGTTTTGGGGGTAATGATGGGTATGATCCAATAAAAATTTGAAAGAATATATGCACCCTTATGTTCATTTCAGTGTCATTTACAATAGTTAAGTTATGAAAGCAACCCAAGTGCTCACCAGTAGATGAATGGATAAAAAGCTGTGGTACATTTACCCAAAGGAATACTACTCAGCCATAAAAAAGAAGGACATCTTACCTTTGCAATAATAGCATGAACAAACTTGGAGAGTGTTATACTAAGTGAAATAAGCCAGTCAGAATAAGCCAAGTACCATGTGATTTCACTCATATGTGGAACCCAATGAACAAAATAAACTAACAAACAAAATAGAAACAGACTCATAGACACAGAAAACAGACTGACAGCTGCCAGAGGGGTGGGAGATTGAGGAGCTGGGTGAAAAAGGTGAAGGGACTAAGCAAAACAAACAAACAAACAAAAACTCATAGACACAGAAAACTGTATGGTGATTACCAGATGGAAAGGGGAGTAGAAAAAGGCAGAAAAGGGTAAAGGGGGAATAAATGGTGATGGAAAGAGACTTGACTTGGGACGGTGAACACACAATACAATATACAGATAATGTATTATAGATTTGTACACATGAAACCTAAATAATTTTATTAACCAATGTCACCCCAATACATTTAATAAAAAAGTTAGTTTCAATAAACAACTAAATGGGACCCATGGTGTTGTGAGTAACCCCACACACAAGCTTACTTCTGCACAAAATAGATGTTAGCAACTCTTTTCATGTAGACTGCTGTGGGACAGGATATCATCATTACACTGAATTGCCACTGTTGATAAAACATGTGTGAAGAAGGTCTAGCATTCATGAGGTGGTCCAGTATGAGACTAAGGACTCATAGCATGTGCTATTGAGCATAACATGATTCTGATGAAAGAGTCTGAAACTGAACAGGGGTGGAGTCAGGCAGTCTTGCTCTGCAGCCAGGTACTAGTTAAGAACTGTGGGCATGGAAGTTCCTTTCCTAAGCTTCATGTTTTCATCTGTAAATGGTAGTATATAAAGTACCTTAAAGGGTTGCTATGAGAATTAAATGAGATAATATAGTCCTGCTTTGTAATTCTTTAATGACTTTGAAGGGGCAAGAAAGTATATTGTAGGAAATTAATAATTTTATTATATGATTCCAGTTATAACAATAAACTTATTATGTTAAAGAATATTTTAGGCTCCCCTACAAATATACAGAAATGAGTATCTTCTGAAGAGGAAGATTGTCAAAGATTCTCTTGACAACTATGTCAGGAATCATACCAGAAGAATCTTCAAGCAGTTAAACACATAATAATCTGAGTGGGCCCTCTATCTCTGGAACTGGTAGATCTAGCTAGAATGGCTTACTGAAGTAGGTGCTACTTAGACCATAAATTATTTCAGGAGTCATTCATCTTTTGATTCCCTAGCCCTTCACCTAGTACACACTCAACAGTTGTGAGTTGGGGTGGGGTTTGTAAAAGCAAAGTACCAATAATTGCTTATATAAGCCAACCTGTGCTTGTTCTCAAGCTCCTTTCAGACAACATTATGGAAATTAGTAGCAACCACTTATAAACAACGGCCAGAAGTGACAGGAAATATTGAAGGGGGGAATACCTAGAGAGCATGGAATATTAGCAACATAGGCTATTTAATTTATAGAGGAAGCAGTTCTAATTAGTGAAAAAATATACCATGTGATTGTGAAAATAAGGTTTCCCTTTGGGTTTATTTAAAATTAGTCTAAGTAATGGAGCCATACAAAAGACAAAGAAGTCACATTTTAACATCTAGAAGCTATACTATTAACTGGTAAAATCAAATACAAACAAGATAAACAAGCTGAGATCAAATCTTATGATTCTTCATGCAATTCTGAAGATTTAATTTCAGGATACAAAAGTACTCAAAGAGTGTTTTGTAATTACAAACCAATAAGAAAATCCATCCAGGAGGAATAATTATGTAATTTCTGCATGGCTTCATTGTGTGAGGCTTAGAGGCAGGGAATAAATAGATTCTTCTATCATCGTAACTGCTGCAGGCAGTGACTCACCATTACAACTGGGACCACATCTTAGAATAGGGTTGTTTTTCCTTTGTGTATAATATGAGAAATTAAACAGTCTATATTTCACAGTAACTTCAAACAAAAATTTTAGAAACCCCCAAACCTGATTCAGTTTCTGAGATTTTTACCAATAACAAGATCAGCAATAGGTTTAAGCTATTACTAAAAATCAAGAAATTTCTATTTCAAAATGTTTTCTTGTTTGCTTTAAATTGTTGGTCTTAAATTGTGGGAAAATAATTTATATCTTCACTGACCTGTGGTTTCATAAATATTTATGATAACAAAATGTCATTTGTGTAAATAAGTGTAGTTTAGTTTCTAAATTCTCGAAACTAACACTATAAATTGTATTAAGAAACATTTGATTTACCCTAATCCTGCTACGGAGTTTTAATCAATGAACATTATAACAACAGCATTATAAATCTGCATATTATTAACAATAAATGATAGTACTCAAAGACTAAAAATTTAACAGATAACAAAAAACAAAATAACAAAAAACATGACCATAAACAAGTTACTCTAAAAACAAAAATGAAAAATCTTTTAACCCTCTGTTTATTTCATTGTGAATTGAGAATTTGTAAATCTTTGCCTGATAAGTGGTATTTATTTATTCAGTTCCATTAATACTTCCAGCACAGCTTGTGACTGGACAAAGAAATGTAGGATTTCCTTTTCGTACAGGCCAGGGTAATCATCCTCCCAAAGTGGACTCAGTCTTGGATGTTTTGCCTGAGGAAGACAAAGAGGAAAGCACTAAAGGCGACCAGGGGTAAGCAGAGATATGATCAATCCATCTTAAGCCTTGCTGTAATGAAGAATCTTGCTTGTTTACCCTATAACCCATCATCCACTTAAACTATGTGTTCTAAACTCACAAACTAGGAATTCAAAGGCAAATGAAACCAGACCCTGAGTTGGAGGATCTTACAAGTTTCTGAAATTTGACATGGGATTGTATGTGCTCCATACTCTCAGCCCTATGCGGCATCGGTTACCTGTGTAGACTCAAGCCACACTTGGGACTACCTGAGTCAGATCCTAGCTCTGTCACTTACCAGTCTCTTCACCTGTGACAGATTCCTAGCAAGCTTATTTCTGACCCAAGCCAACTGCTGGCAAAATGAATGAAGGTCATTGTAATAAGTGATCCATACTTCAGTGTCATCTATGATTATCCTAAGTAAAATATTTTTTAAGATAGAAAAGTATAGAATGCTTGATACACCTAGAATGCCCAAGTCTTCTACTTGCTACTTCCTGTACCTTTCTTGCTGGGTCACCAGAACACTCCCATTTCTTGGTCATTCTGTTGTATCTCTCCCGAGATGCTGGAGTATGGAGCTGAGCCGCATCACTCTGGGCCAAATAGCCTTCTGTTGCTAAAGGATGAAACAGAAACCCTCTGCGAGATCACTAACTGACCTCATAATCAGCTTTCCTTCCTGTAGGGTAGATTACGAGTTTCCTTGAAGGAAACTGGATTGGAAGAAGAAACCAAAATATACCTCTGAGTTGAAAACACCCAGGTGTGAGGGTGCCTGGCAGTGCAGGCCACAGTGAGGAGCAGCAGATTCGGGGGGAAAAGTGAGACTGTGCCTGACAATTTGGAAGCCATAGTACTACCACCACCATCCATCGGTGTCCTAGAAAAGCTCACAAACTCCTGATTCCTGGCCTGTTGCCTTAGCTCTCTTCCTCACCTTCCCCAACAGGAAGACAGATATTACCAAATGAACAACTGCGCTGAAGGGCAACTGGACAGAGTCAGTCTATCTGAATGCACAGAAATACCAAGGGAGGCAACAGGGTATGGACCAAAAACAATAGGATTGAAAATCTGACCAGCAAGAACCAATTACTAGCAGTATGTCTTTTCTGTTTTCTTTTTTCATATGTAAAATGGAAAAAGTAATAATAATCCCATGTCTCACAGTAGTCGTGATAATCAAATGGAATATTTATGCACATATGTTGTAACTGGTAGCAAATCATAAAGAGGTTAATAAACATTATTCTACTCTAAGAGTGAATAAGATTATGTAAAGATCATAACAATATTATAGCACTTGATGCATGCTGGCCATTTGGTTGTTATTTTGTAGTTACTGGCAAAAAACTTCAAGTGAGTGCTAATGATGAAATAGTATTTAGAGAAAGCAAGATGGGAAATCTAATAAAGGGAATGATCTTAACAACGTTAAAAATATACAGAAGCTTAAGGGAAAATTGGAAGAGTCTAGGGATGGAATGGAGTGGAAGTATAAAAATAAGTAAACAATCTGTACAGTTGAGGCATAAATTCTAAAACTTGGGAGCTTTGTGGCCATGCTTTCTGTCACACATGCTGGAAAAGATGGGATTACCAAAAGATTTAGGAACATAGCAGAAGTGCAGAGAGAAGCAGAGGAAGGCCACAGCAAGTCCAAATGGTCTTTGCAACGTTTGAACCACCTGCATTCCTATTGCAGTGTCTCTAAGGTACTACATTAACCTTACAACCTGTCTCTTTTTGTTTTATCTAACATAACTGTGTTTTCTTAGTGTTTTACCAAATATACAAGGATTTAAAAAATATTTTTGT
The DNA here is from genome assembly GCA_028533065.1 of Trachops cirrhosus. Lineage (NCBI taxonomy): Eukaryota > Metazoa > Chordata > Mammalia > Chiroptera > Phyllostomidae > Trachops > Trachops cirrhosus. The sequence goes on along the minus strand of CM052542.1, from coordinate 43,681,760 downwards.
TATTTTTATAAATTTTCTATGGCAAGCATATACTTTTTTCATACCCAGAAACCCATATTTTAAAAATAGCTATGTGTATGATGAGTGATTATAAAGGTAAGATGTAGCACTCTAACACTGGCTATTTTGCAATCACTTGGAAGAGTGGATTTTTAGATCAGGTTTAATAAAAAATTTCTACATCCTGGACTCACTAAAAAGGGGATCTGGGGCTCACAGCAGAAGATTAGCCACTTGGTTTGCTCCTGAGTCTCTAGCTTCAAATTAGCATTAGTGACATTAATCGTGCATTAATACAAAGACACTCACATTCTTTTTGCAACTGAGCACTTATTTGTAGCAGTCATGGACTTGGTCCAAAAAAGCTCTTTGCAGAGAAAATACTAAAAGCGGTGTGATTTCCTTGGCCCTCTCTCTTTATTCCATTCAAGCACACTAATTTGCCAACTCAACAGAAACCTGTTCCTTCCTATCCCAGTCAAACAACAGTACATTTTGAACAAAAATATACAGCAGTAGGGTCTTCCTTTTCTTTTTCAAATGAAATGCTGGTACATTTTAAACGCTTTCAAGGTAAATCCCAACTTTTAGGGTTCTAATTTTTTTCTATGTGTCTCTTGTTTGCCTTACCCTTAGTTATTAAATTAGTTTATTTTGTATTTAGATGTTTTGAGAGAAAAAAAATTTATACAAAATATGGATTCCAAGTATGAGGTTGGAGATTTTGAGGAAAGCAGTGTTCTGGGTTTTATATTCTTCCTCATCAACACATAGAAAAAGGGCAAAAATGATTCTTCACTGTAGTTTAGGTGACATAGCTGTAGAGTATTTCAATTTAATTTTAACTCTGAGAAACATCACTCCTGAACAGTCTGCTTAAAAAAGCAATAAAGATGGTGTGTATCTCTGGCTGATTTTATTTTACTCCTTCTAACAGTAAGAAAGATCACTGCTTACTGTGAAATATTATCATCTATAAGATCTTTTGCTTTTTAGCTTTGATGGAGTGAGTTGATTTATCATCTGTTATAGCCAAGAAAATGGTCTTGGCCAAGCATACAACTGGGCACAGTCCCTTTTTGAGTAAAGACAAGATGAGGAAAAAAATTCAAACTTTTAAAATTTTTTATTCAAAATCAAGAGATCTAATTTAGGACTTAAGTGGGAGAGCCACGAATCTAGATGTTTCCAGCTCCATACAAATTAAATTACCAAGAATGGTATTCCTATTTGCTAAGTTCGACAAGGGATGGCAGCAACACCAACTGACCCAGAATTCAATCTCTGAAATTTGACTTAGCAAAGTATATTATTTGCATGATTTCAGATATCTTTGGCTTTTATTCCCTTTTTGTTTTTATCTTTACTCTGCACTCCTGCTTAGTGTTCTTTGTTGTTGCAATTTCTACTTTTCTATTTAGAGACAAACTTTCTTACCAATTAGCATGTTAGGATCTTTACCTAAAAATTAAATATGACAGGGCAGAGTGTCTCCAGAATCTCCTTGTGTTCACACCGGAGCATGTGATATTTTCCCTACGGAGATGTGCTGGCCTAAGGGCTGTACCACCCTGCAGAAGTCCTCCATGTTTGAAGTTTTGGTGGCAAAACAGATTGGACCTCAGTACTTCAGGGCTCCAAGCAGTATCCTTTTGAGAGAGGAACAAGGCCTGGATCTCAGCACTGTAGACTGTCGGTATAGGAAGACCCTGGATAGCATTCTCTAGAAGCAGTTAAGGTTTAGAAAAACAACGTGACTTCCCCAAGGTTATCTAATTTGTGGCAGAGCTGACTCCAAACCCAGGATTCCTGATTTCTAGTCCAGAATTCTTTCCCATACTATCTGGCCTTGGCAGGCTGTAATCAATTTTCACTTTTAAGGCTACAATTTTTTTTCTTTTTTTAGCTTAGCTTTTCAAAAAGGAGGACATTCTCAGAGTTTTATAGCTTTGTGTTATTACCAAGCAATCAATATCACTCTTGGAAAGTAATTCAATAATTTTTTTTATCCAGAAGTTTTAGTTACTTCTTGCAAAATTCTCTTAAGCCCATGAAACATAGTAGTTTTGTAAATCATATCAATTAGCCAATTCTTATTAATGAAACAGACAAGGGAGAAGGAGAACAGCTTATGGGGAGGTAATAAAGTTACCAAGAATCCAATAGTGCAAGGAGTCTTAGGAACTAAGTACTATATTTCCCATTTTACAGAAGAAAACTGAGGTTGGAGAGGCTGGATACTTTCCCCAGGGATCCTCTTGTGTGACAGAGCTAAAATCTCAACCTGAATTGATGCTAACCTCATGCTCCCTGAGTCAAATATTTGCAAGTCAAGTACAAAGACAGGGAAGGGTGCTCTTTCAAAAAACAAAACTGTTATTTACAAACACTCCTTTTTAAGTTCCTGCCATAAAAAATTTCTCTATATTACTCCTTTGGACTTTTGGCAATGGTCCCCACTGAAGAAGGTCAAGTACTAAAAAGACTCCTTTTAGTCCTGTTGTTAATAAATAAAGCAATGTTATTTAAACCTTTGGGTACTTTTGTCAGTCAAAGATATCACTGATTTTTTCTCCCACATAGGGAAGTGTACACAAGGCCAAAGAAGCCCTGGAAAAATATAAATTTTTCATTGTAGCTTTGTTCTCCTGGTACCAGGGTGACTTTTGATTGGTTCCAGGAAGTTACCTTAGTCACATCTGAGTTCATTTGTCATTCTCAGATTGATTCAGAAGAAACTAAACATTAAATTCGAAATGGTGAGCTCTGTACCATTGATTATTCACTTTAGGAAAGTCATCTTTAGACACTCTTGTATAAGACATGTAACAAATGGATAACAGAAACGTTCTTGGAAAGATGAGTACAAATCAGAGTTTTAATTTTTTTCAAAAATTACTATGAATAACGACTCTTTAAAAATTAATAGTGATGACTCACAGTCATGCAGAGTTCAGTAGTTCATCAAATATTTTCACATATATAATCTCATTTAATTCTCACGACCAACCTTTCAGTAAAATCCAAACTTTGAGTGAGTGTTAATATATGCTATGCATTGAGGTAGGCCCTGGAGATTAAAAAAAAGAAGAAGAAGAAAAAGAAATGGTCTTTGTCCTCAAGAAATTCACCATTTGTGTTACCATGATGATATGTGACATAGTAGGTAAGTAGAGCTCAAAAAATTAGAATATTCTCACCCAGTGAGTCCGGCCACATTCAGGACTGAAATGGGAGTTGTTTGGTTCCAAAACTAATTTTTGTCTTACTACCTCAAACTTCTGCTTAGTATGGGAGTAGAAATGTAAAGGAAAGTGGACACACAGTTTTTTAAAAAGAAATCTCCTTCAATTTATTAGTTTTTAGCTTATGATTTTTATAAACTCGGGATTTTTAAGGCAATGTGCACGCTTGTAATCTCTCTTGCTATTAATACAATGCTTTGCATTTGTAATGTTAAAAGTTGTCATTGAATATTTGCTTAAATAGAAACAGAACCCAAGTTATCATGTTTGTGTTTGACACTCAGCTAAGCTATCTGCAGAGTGTAATAGCTAAATATGCTGTTACATATTATCCTGAGTCTCACAGCTGAGAAGATGAAGACTTGGGGAAGTTCATATGTACAAAAGAAACTGGTGATTAAAGGGTTAGACAAAAAGGAATTATTAAGAAAAGTTCAAGAAATTTGGCTTTAGGATGAGAGCTGAAGAACAGCTTGATAACAGTCTTCATGTACATGAGGAGTTACTTGTTTTTACTTCTAAGGACAGAAGAAAATGAATTCACACTGCAGCCCTAGGGACTTCGGGGAGATATGAGAAACGATTCACTGACAGTGAGACAGTTAGTCTGGAATAAGATACCAGGGGAAGTTGTGGAATCTCCCTTAAAAAACAAAAAAAGATTTCTAACCTCTTTTTATAGTTCAGATGTGGAATGGCTCCAGGCAGAAAGGTGGGCTAGGTAGCTTCTCAAGTTTCCTTTCAGCTCAAGGACTCTATCACTGTGATGATTGCAGCCACTAAGAACATCTTTTCACAATGAGAGCCAGCTAAATGCTGAAATTCATAGCACTCAAGGTCTCCCTTTTACTTTGCTCATTGTTCCACATAAGCATTTGTTATAGATAATAACCTCCACTCTAATGGTTTTCCTCTAATTGTCAGCCAGAATCAATTTAAAGGCACCTTGATCAATGTTTCTAAAGGTTAAAAGACCAAGTGTAGGGAATTGTTAATATTTCAAAAACTGTTGTGCCCCACACTCTTTAATGCCAAAGTGTGAAGAACCCAGTTGAGGTTATCATTATAAAGCTCTGAGATGATAATATCCACCTACAGTAACCACACAGGCTTTTCTCAGCACATTAAGTTGATATTAGGCTTCAGAAGCAAATCAAGCACAGGAATAGAAAGGAATGGGATGTGGTGAACCTCCCATACCTTTCTCATCAAAGGGATAAGATATCACTCCAGCAAGTTCATTTATTTGACAACTAAGAAATAGGCTTAGGGTATTTAAGGAATTATGCAGGACTATATAGCTTAGTAAAATATAAAGTTGAGACTTGAATCCAAGTCTTTTGGCCTCCTGTACAGTGATTGATTCCTAAAGCATATTATTCATAATCAATGAACCAAACCAAAGCTGAGTTAAGAAAAATTATGTTTCAGAATATATTCAGATGCTAGAAAACTAGATAAATAACTTGAAATTCCTTTTTTGTGGAAACATCTGACTCTTCTCTCCATACTATGGTAATGAAATCAGGCATCTTCCTGCCCTGAGAGATTTGTGCAACTGTCACTTCATTAATATGTCACTGCCATATCCCAGCACTGTGCACAAATATAAGCCATGTCTTTATTTTATTTATTTATTTTTCCATGTGTCCAAGGCATGAACCAGGCATGGGCACAGATCAAAAGCCAACCTGGGATAAACAAGGAGTTACTTTGTCCCTGGTTGATATGACCATGTCTTTTAACATGGATTTTTAGGCTCTGGCTGGTTTAGTTCATTAGATTGAGTGCAGGCCTTTGAACCAAAGGGTCACTGGTTTGATTCCCAGTCAGGGCACATACCTGGGTTGTGGGCCAGGTCCCCAGTAGGGGGTGTGTGAGAGTCAACCACACATTGATGTTTCTCTCCTTCTCTCTCTTTCTGCCTTCCCTTCTCTAAAAAGTAAATAAATCCTTAAAAAAATAAATAAAATGGATTTTTAGATGCTAACTTGTCAATTTCCCATAATTGTTAAAAGTAGTCATTAGAGGCAGAAATACAGGTTAACCTTGACTTTATCAACTGTACATGCCAATGTAACTTTGGGTAAGTTGCTTAAACAATTTGCCTTTCCATCTGTAAAATAATAATAATAATAATGATAATATTTACCTATATTGACTGAGATATTATATGTTAAATGCTTAGCATAGACATGGCAAACACTAAGTGTTCAATAAACTGTAGGCACTACTGTTATTATATTATTATTATTATAACTATTATCCCATAAACTTCAATAATCATACCATTATTCTAAAAGATGATGAGAGATACAGCCTTCCTACTAGACATAAAGCATAGAGCTCTTCCTTAGAAAAATAAAACTGTCCCTCAAAGTCATAACATCCATGTCTCCAGCATCAAAAGAAAGTTTAACTGACATTTTCCGCATTTCCTGAGGGCCTAATGTGTGTCACAAGCTCTCCTAAGTGTTGTGGGTACAAACATGAAGGAAATAGTCCTGCTCCTCAAGGGTTTCATGGTCTAGAATTGAAAGAAATAAACTGATACATACAATATGACATGGCAAGGAGAGCATTTAGGATAGTATATGGTGAGCAGAAGGAGGAGGATGGGGAAAGGTGGTGGGCAGAATTTGGAAAGGCTTGTCAGGAAATTCAATCACTTCAGCTGAGCCTAAATTCTAAGCAATAAGACAGTGGAGGGTCACAATCATCAAACTGTTTTTTAAAAACTAAAATTTTATAAACAAAAACAGGTTACTGATCAAGTTAGTCACTTATCTGTCTCATCTTCATTCAATTGACTGGCAAGAATCACAAAATAAATGTTTTAATCGGTAGGTAGGTAGAGAGAGAGTGAGAGAGAGACAGCCATTTTAGACACCATGCCTGGTACCTACACATTAGGAAGTATTTGCTAAATTAGCCTTTTTTAGTAAATCTGCAATTTGTTGGGTGGTGGTAATTATCAATGTAAGGTCATTTTATTGTTGTCTTATTCTTGGTAGCACAACTCTTCAAAGATAATTATCCAGGTAATGTTCTCAATTCTCCACTTCAGCTCTCATGTGTATTCTCATTCTAACTTGACAAAAGGCAGATGCATAAAAGGAGTCATTACCAATATCCTCTGGATTTCTATTGACTGGATAATAATCTAATCAGGAGGCTCGCATTTGCTTGAATGTAAGGTAAGATTTTTAATGTCAGCTAATTTTTAACTACACATGGAAAAAAATCTTATAAGATAACCCACCAATCAACTGAAAATTCTGAAACTCGTTAATAATATAGAGGAAAAAAACAGTTATGCTCTATGTAATAAATCACTCATATAAAAGAAGAAGATAGATGTTTAAACTATTAAATGCTTAAAAGGACATAGTTCATAAACTCCATCAGCACACAAAGCAGAATTGAATCCCTTCTCCTTGAGGTGCTGGCACCCTGCACACCAATTTTAGTTGCTTCACATACAACACACAATATCATTTTTCATAATGTATATTGCATTTGCATATAGGCAGAAACCACAGCAACAATAAGATAAAAAGATTATATAGCAAGGTAAATTCTAAGCAACCTTTGAAATAACCCCAAGAGGTTTGAAAAACATGTAATAAATAGAAACATACTCTGAGTCTGCTTAAAATTGTTAAGTAAAACGGGACACTATTTACCAGATCAAACACTCTGAAATATTCATATTTTGTTAAAATATAAATACAAAAAATTCATAACTAACAGTGATAATATTTATGTAGCACTTGGTGCTTTGCCAAACATGTTGCCCAATCATATCGGAGCTATAATGTACCCATGTGAAATCTTATTATAGTGCTCGAGATGCTAACTTTGTAGAGTCAGTACACTTTTAGCTGACGGGCTCTGAGGCATGTTCTCTCAAGCAGAGATTTTTCCAAGTTCAGAACTCACTCTTCTTCCGTTCAAAACCACCTGTCACTAAGTGCTGTTATTTCTAGCACCACAACATTCGGTGAATTTGTCCTCTCATTTCCATTTGCTCCTTTATAGAATAAAAGGCCTATTGTAGAGAGCAGGACTGAACTAAGATGGTATTAGTCCTGTCAACTAAGAAGCCATGTTTAGAGCATGTGCAGTAGAACAATGACTCAGAAGGATAGAGCAACCCCTGGAGCATGTAGCGAACAATGTGGTAGACAGTGTGTGCTTATCTGAAGGGTAACACCATCCTCTCAGACCATGCATAGTACAGTAACATATCGAGGTGGCACAAGACAACATGTTTTGATCAAAGGCTGATGCAACATTACATTGTACAAAAATATGAAAGCAAAAGCCTTGTACAGACAGCTGAGACAGCCGGGAGTAAAAGAATAGCATGCTGCTGTTCTGATCGACCCTCTTCTGCACCCCTGTGAAGGCAGAGTTTATCAGTCTATAATTGTCACATTTGTACCTAGAATAGTGCCTGGAAGACAGTAGGTGCTCAATAAGTACCTTTAAGCAAATGAATGAATTTGTATAGCCCTGTATTATCTATCCTATTTCTCAAACCTCCCCCTCTAGTTTGTGGAGCTGGCTAACTAGCATCGTGAGACAGATTTTCTTTTCTCTCATGCACCTTACACAGGGCTGCTTAATCGATTTTACAAAAGTACAGACTTAATGGTTTTACTCCCTAGCTTAAAGCACCTTTTAAATGACTCCTTATTATTGCAACTCCTTATCCTGGCACTTAAAATCTGCCACTAATGGCCCTAACTGACATTTCACCAGATCCCAGCCTTCAGTTTCAAAATCAAATCCTTTGTATCAATCCAGGCCACCTTGCCCATTTGACTCTGTTCATGCCGGTCTCTTGGCCCACAAATGGCGACATTGACCATCTTTACCTGTTGAGATATCAACAGTCCTTCAATATTTATGTGAATGCTACTTTATTCAAGATGTGCTGATCAAATGCCGTCACTTGGCTTATGTGCTGACCTTATTCTGCCTTGTATTGTAATATAGTTACATGTTGATCCATGTCTTATCCCCAGTATTCAAAGCTTCCTAAGACCAACAACTGTGTCTTACTTCGCTCTTACCCCAAACCACCTACCACATGTAGTCAGTGGTCACTACCTATCTGCTAAGTTGAAGCGGTTCTCAAAGCTAGGTCATGGGATTGAAAACTATCTGCCTTGTTGGACATATGATAAAGAATGCAGACGATGGGGGTAGGGTTCCAAAAATGTAGGCTTGAATCTGAGCTCTTCCTTTTACAAGATGAGTACCTGAGGCAACATTTTTACTTTTCCTTTTAATCTGCCCAAAGCTCAGTTTCCTCATCTATAAAATAGCAATAATTATATTATCTACCTCAGAGGGTTTCTGTTGGGTTTAAATGGGAAAATGAAAATGATAATGCTTTATAAACTTTAAAGTGTTATAAAGATTAAATTATGTTTGAATTATATGCCATGGAGCTTGTTGGATGAATACAAAACGAAAGCTACTTGGTACTAATTCTGAGTGCTTTTGTGCTGTGCCTGGTGGAGAATGAGGAAGGGGTAGGAATAAGAAGGGAAGAGAAGAGCATTGTCCTTCTGCCAGGAGTCCCATTGCCCAGGAGATAAAAAATTATATGTGGACATATTTTCACATTCATGCTCAGCCAAGTCGCTAAATTGCTATGTGACAGCACTTAGAAAAGATCCCCTATGATAAATTATTTTAAGATTTAGAATTTATCATATATTTAATTAAGCTGAAAAGCAGCTTTAAAAATGCATTGCTAAAGGTATTTTTTTCTCCTCTGCTTCCTCCTGTGTATTTTCTCTTCACTAAATTCATTTTCAAAAGAAAAAATACAACCTTGAGAGTTTGTCATCTTCCTTGGAAAATACTATCACTCTACTCTGCACTCCTGTCATTGTCTGTGGCTGCCCCTCATTTAGAACTTAGCACAAAGGCTGCCTAGGAAGAGGAAAGAGGAGGAAATGGTGCCCAGAACCAGCCAGCCGGGCGGTTAGAGCGGTGCTGTCCCAGGGATCGCTGTTTCCCGTCCCACTTTCTGCTTCAGATATTCCTGATCTCACAGACAAGCTGGATGCATGTTATGCTATCTGAGAACCCTGGACCAATGTGGCTCATTGTGCTATAATCTGATTTTAGAAGAGTTTACGCAACTCACATTCCTTGTCGGAGGCTTTCCCACATTTCTGGATAGCTGATGACATTTTAACAATTTTTTTTAAGTGCAGGGAAGGAAAAACATCTGCCCATTATCTGAGAAAATGTAACAGCTATCACTTTGGAGTGAGGGCTGGGTTATGAATCAGTGTTTTTCTGTTTCTTCATTTTATTTATGTGCAGGTTTACTAGACACTCTGGACTGGTTTGAAACCTCCCAATGACGTCAATGGGGCAGAGAAATTGGAGCAGCGGAGACAGCTGCAATGCACCAAGTCTACTGAGGTTTTATTCTTTTCCCCCAGGGTGACATCTGAGACAGATATTATCAATCAAGCCCTCCTGGCTCAGCACCAAATCAAAGGCACTTTATCATTCAAAGCAGTAAAAACTGCAATTAGATGATCTGCTCAGCTTTTTCCCTAGGAATATCCTGTTCATGACAATTAATAATGCAATTAAAACTAAATTAAGCAAGAGAATGCTTACTAAAATATTTAATTTAAATATGTGAACTATTTCCTTTAGTGTTTTGGTTATCAAATTATTAAAGATCACTCTCTACCTATATCTTGTATAAAAATTCAAAACAATGCAATTACTGTAAACACTAATAAAAGCCAAATGATAAACTTTAACCAGTTTCCAAGAAATAGCCAAATGTCCAGGAAAAAAAATAAAGGTATGTATATTGCAAAGCTTTGCTATCATTTAGAAAATAGCAAATAATAACAACAACAAAAAAAAACCCTGTGACAATTGACAAGAAAGAAACTAGGGTTCTATGAATTCACATTTCTTTCAAAAACATTAAAAATAAAACTAAAATGAAAAAAGAGCCAACTGTGTTTTTGTTTCTTAAGCACAACATACTATTTACTGACTTTGCAAGCACCTCTTCTTAGTAATAGTCTTACTCGTCTGAGTATAGATAGCTTACTGAAATCTGAAAAAAAAAATACAACACTTAATCTAATTATTTAAACTAAAGACTTCTGTCTCTTTTCATTTTCTCTTGCTCTTTTTTTTAAAGAAGGAAACTTTAAACTACTAAGGATACCCAAGGCTAATCACAGCAAATCTAATAAACATCCTTAAAATGGATTTTTGTTTTCAAAGCTGCCTAGAAGCACTAGGCATAGAAGAGTCTCAGCAGAGTGAAGAATACAGACTGACTGCTATATCGCCCCTCCTTGTCTTCTTCTGCACTGTGTGTTGGCAAACAAAGCTGGTATTAAAATGTTAAGTGGAACAGAGAGAAAACTGGGGACAAAAGTAAGAAAGAAACACTAATGTCAATTTCAAGCTTACGTGGCCAAACTGAATAGGACCCAAAGCCATTTAGTCTAGAAAGTCAAACTGGCCAATAACAAGAAATATAGAAAACAAGACCCATCAGCCATTGTTTATACCCATAAAGCATCACCATCAGCTTGCTCAATGTTATTAGGCAAATAATATTATATCTGATATGTACCTCTGTCTTAACAACAGACTCCCAAAATAGGAAAGGCCATGATGCAGGAGACTTACTTTTTCAATGAGGAAAACAAGACAAAATATGTTTAGATGTCAGCACTAAAATTTAGGTTAGCTAGAATGACAGGTGCCTTGCCAATCAATCAGTCATGTTTCCCCAAGGCAGGGCATCATCAGTGCTCTTTATTACTTGGATTTAAACAATAAGCCTCTTTTTTCCACTCCTCCATTCATTTAGTTGTGAAACAAACAATAAATCATAGCTGAAGTTACCAAATACATTGTACAATATTCATAAGACTGAACTTTCTAACAGTTCCAGCCCTAATGCTTCTCCCACCACCAGATTCACCAGTCCTTTATCCATTCCTTTCATTCATCATAATGGTAGTAATACAGGCACACAGGCTTGGTGGATGTGGGTTTGTATCACAGCTCTATCTCTTGGTAGATACCTGTCTTTGAATGACTCAGTCTGCAAAACGGTAATGAAATGAAATGACATGAATAAACACCTTGTAGGCACTTTAAGTGTGATAGTTATTATTTTTAGATACTTGCTTAAAAATGTTTATTATTATACTTCAGTGCCAAGTACTATGCTAGGCAGTGAGAGAACACAGACACACAGACACACAGACACACACACATGTAAATAATGTGAAATCCACAGAGTAAACCAAGCTAGATACTGGAGTCATTCTTGCTTCCCATATCTAATCGCCACTACCAAGTAGGGCCCTTTCACCACTGTGGGAAATCTGCCTTATCAACCAGTGGTCTGCCAAACCTTCAAGTGTCATAAACAAATGAGTAAGTGTCCAAGTGGTTACTTAGCCCAGAACATTCTATTTCCTTTACCATTCTTGAATTGGTTTACTCTTTATCAGGCCATAGATGGCCTAGTTTTTGTCACTATTATCTCTTTCCAGGATTACTTTAACAGCCTCCTAACCAGTGTCTGCTTTGAGCTTTATCTATAAGATTATCCTTTTAAATGATAAATCTGGTCATGCCATTCCCTGTGTAAAAATCTACATGACACTTCAAACCTTTTACGGAAAAAGTCTCTGTTCCTTGTCTCTCACAAGATTCCAAATGTAATGTGGCTTGACTAATTTTCTAACTTTATCTTCTTCATGGGCATTATCTTTAATACCCACACATGCCATTCAGTTCCCCCAGCTAGCAGTCCTGTTTCACGTTTTCTTATATATGCTGCCCTTTTCCACCATCTCTACGTTCTGATTCCTATTAACACATGCTTTGACTAGGACAGACCCATACCAGATTGCAGTATAAGTATTTGCTCACCTGTCCGTTCTCTCCTTACTGGAGTGTGAGCTCCTGTAGAGTGATGGCTAGGTGTCATTCATTTCTATTCCCCTGGCTAGGTACAGAATGGCATGCTGTTCTTGAAAAATACTAAATGAATCCATGAACATTAGCATTTATAAATTCAGTTGATCTACCCTAACAAAGAGATTTTAGAATTCTTTCTGTGGAAGAGAGATGGATCTTTAGTAGGCCTCTCAGACAGTTAGGTCCCAATTTCTTCCCTCCAGACCTTGTTTTAATTGAGAACTAGACACTGGATTCTGCAGCCACGAGAAAGGATAACTAAGGTTCTAGAATCAGGTTCAGAGAGACATATTTAAAATCCACACATTCTGAGTGTTCTCAGTTCTTCTAATGGGTGTATAACTTACCACTTTAAACAAATTGTAGTGATGCCAGAGGTGAGAACGTACATCAGCCCATGAAGGAAACTAATAAATCATTTATTAACAACTGCATTTGTCTAAATGATCTGAACATCCTGGGTCATTTATTCATTCATTCAGCAAATAATTGGTTGACAACCGTGACATCCTAAGACACTGCAAATTAGGTGGTGAGCAAATAGGCTAGCTTCTATTTCTTGAGCATTTCCTACATTTTTGATGTGTGAGCAGCCCATGATGGAGGTCCCTTTGTGTCAATGGGTAGATTTCACTCTTCATGCCATAATAGCAATGCTCTTCTCCAGAAATTTCTGTTTCTGTGTGCAGTCCCAACTGCACACTGTATTCTGTATTCTAATCTATCCATGTGCAGTCCCAGTGTCTGTTGGCAGGTGAAGAAAAGAGTCCCTCTTTTTTAAGCATACACAGGCACCCAAATAGTCTGTCATTGGCCATTCACTATTTGATGGTGCTATTAACACAGAAATATGCTGGGTTAGTTTTCATGGTAAGGTAGGCAAACACCAACAAATCAGTGACTTGGAATTAATTAAAACAGTAAACAATGAAGGTTGATTATTTTTCTGACAGGTGATTAATATATAGAAACCAGGTATTAAGCATATACAAAGTATGCCCAGAAAGTAAACAGCCATGTAATATGAAAAATAGAGACATTTATTGAAGATGATAAAAGATACAAGAAGCATTGTACATAGGACAATGATGCCTCAGTCCCCTTCAAAGTAGGCATCTTGGGAACTCACACAGTTCTCTCAATCACCATCAGCTGCCCCATCGTATTTTCCTGAATCTCACTGATAGTGTCTCCCCTTTCAAAGGTGATTTTAATTTTGGGAAAAGCCAGGAGTCACAGGGGACAAAATCTGGGCTGTAGCGGGGCTGAGTCACCTATGTGATTTGATATTTCTCAAAAAAACTCTGCATAATATGTGATGTATGAGCAGGTTCATTGTCGGGATGAAGCTGCCAATCACCAGTTGCCCAGAGCAGCCTTCTGATTCATCCAAATAGTTTCCAAAGAAGAATGTTCAAACTTAATGCCAAATATGATGCAGATTTGTTACTCTACTCACTCAGTCATTTTGAATATGACGGCCACACAGTACACATGCTCACTCAATGGCGTCTACTGCCCTAGCTGACTAGTACAGTGACGTTGTTGTTTACATGTGTGCATTTCAGTCTACTCTCCTTGACCGCCAGGTTACATCAATGCCACACACACTGTGCTTGTTATATTAAAAATGACTGGACTTTTTCCAGACACACTTTGTATGCTTCATTATACAAACTTGGTTATAAGTCCTTTAGGGTCTTTCCCTTATTAACATCAGTTTCAGGTACAGGATGCTTACATAGTGCCTCCCTTGCCCAAGCAGGTGTGCCATAGAAATTTGTGGGCTGTTATGTCATAAGAAATCAAAGTATTTTTAGTCAAGATCACCAAATATTTCTAAGTAAGCTAGGAAATACATATTAGTTTTTGTTTGTAAAGTCTACTAAAGAATTTAAATATATTCATTAAATAAATTTTAAATATTTATAAACTATAAATAATAACAATACTTAAAAGCACTGTCATTAGCAGTCAAGAAATCAGTATGTAAACAAATTTTCTTTACCATGAGGTGTAAAGAGCAAGAGTTTTAGAATCATACAGACCTGAGTTTATGTTCTGATTCTGTTCAATATTTGTTCCACAAAAATGGGAAAATTACCACCACCTAAGTTTCAGTTTTTAACCTATAATATAGGGATTATAGTACTTATCTATTAGGTTTTTATGAATAATAAATGTGTATAGTGTTCCTTAACTTGGCATAGGATAGATATTTAATATTTTTAAATACTATAGTTTCTTCTATTTTGAGTTTCTTATTCCATGAAAATTTTAGAATATCACCTATCATGAGCTTTTTCAAATAATATATAAATGAATGAGAGATGCATATATAATCTGTTCTTTTTATTGTCCTTTTTTTAAGGGATGACAGGCATTATGATCAAACTTTATGGTGTTTTAAAATCTGAATTCTAATTCTAATTCTAAATCTAAGACTTGTCCTTCGTATCTTAGAAAGTGATATTTTGACTAGTGACTGAAAGTTTTGGACTTTCACAGCAATATAACACCTACCTCAGAAAGCTTTCTTCACTTAGCCATTACGGACCCCACCTTGAAGGAAGGCCACAGGGCATTTCTGTTGCTTACCTTGGATATCAACACCAAAGACTTACACAAAACATCCTTGAATGGGTTTCTTAAAATGCCACAAAGCCTGAATATTTGTTATCTGGCTTCAGTGTGCTGTGGACACAAGCCTAACATTGATGTATTTCTGTCTGCAGTTTATGACACCTCTCAGTGACAGAATTATATATGTGTGTGTGTGTATATATATATATCTATATATCTTTCATGGTTTGAAGTGTTGGTACTGTCAGAATGAAGGCTACGGAGTGACTCTTAGTTTTAAAATAAAATTCTCCTTCAGGCCAAGTATTCTCAAGGATGTAAGAGGATAAATACCAAGGCTTGTCCCATGTCATCTCTCCAAAATCACTTGAACTCATGGAGATGACTAAGTCCAAAGTCACACAATTACAACTCAAACATACACACAAATACACACACACACTCATGCATTCTTCTAACAAGTATTTACTGAGCACTTACTACATGCTAAACCCTGTTCTAAGTGTTTAGGATATATCCATTAACCAAGGAAACAAAATTTCCTGTCCTCAGGGAGTTCACATGCCAGCCTGGGGTGGCAGGTGGCATGGGAGGAGTGGGGACAGAAAATAAACAATACACATAAGTCATAGTCCAGACTGTATCTTTCCCTGGACCAGTTGTGCCCATTTCCATCTCCATTCCTTTGCATTTGTTTTTCCTTCTAGCTATCTGCGCAAAGCTACTTTTGTCATACTGAAAGACCAAGGTCAAATAACACCTGCTCCTGCTCTGTGAAATCCGTGCTAGCTCTCCTTAGACCTTATGGAGCTTTTTGAATAGCTCTTTTATGGCATCTCTCAGATTGTCTTCTAATTGACATGTGTCTGTCTTTCCCACTGGAGGACAAGCTCCCCCTATGTAGGAACCTAGCAAGGACTCATTCTTAGTAAGTATTGTATCACCAAGGCCACAGAGTACAGAGCATACAAGAGTAACATCCTCAATGAATATTCAGTTAAAGAATAGTGTAGTTTCAGTCTATCATAAAAAAAATGATTCATTTTGAGGTTAGCTGTGGTTAGAATGTTTCTTTGTATACTATGCACACCAAAATATGGATAATAAATAAATTTAAGAAAGATTTTTCTAGATATATAATTCTTTTATATGAAATAACAGTGCTTTACTAAAAACTGATTTAACAGGCACATTAATTAAAAAGCTAACCTAATTAGTTGACATAAATAGGTTTGACAGAAATACTAACTTTATGGCATCTTTTAAAATGCTTAGTAATTTCACATGTGATATAATCATTTGGATAAGTCAAAGAGTATATTTTTGCTTACTTTCTTTAAATTATACAAACAGTTTATTTTTGAAGATTGAAGACAGCAATTTATATAAAATCCCACTTCAAACATTGATGATATAGAAGTAGGTTTAGGATGCTATTTTTCATTAAATAATGACAATTCTCTTCTATCTTTAGGGAAAAAATTTATTTTGATAACTCTAAAAACAAGCAGCATGTTATAATCAATCCATTAAAAAGAATATATTTTCATTAAAATATTTCTTCTGCCACACAAATAAAATTTTTTCAATAAATTATTTTATGCCAAAAAGATGCTTACTTTCTTCGATCTTTAATTATCCTCAAAATTAAATTACTGTATTACTCTAAGAAGGAAGGCTTAGCCATCAGACTGACTTCCTGTGATCTGCACAACAGATTTTACTGTGGGGAGTGGTGATTTAAGGTGAAAATACTTGAAGAGGGGGCGTCCGCAGCTCTTAGACACTGCCCACACCCCACTGCAGGAGTTTTGTAGGTGGGGCCTGCTCAAGACTGTCCTCTATCAGATTAGCTCTCTGCTTCTTTACCTGTGACCCCCAGTCTTGGACTTTTTCTTCAGTCTATCCTGAGCTTCCAGAACCTTGTTTTATTGATTCAAATATGTAATGAAAGAGGAAACTGACCTTCTGACAGAGAGGAAGATCTTAGGAGCAAGCTAACATCTCTCCTGCAAACAACTCGCAGTTCTTCTACTGAGCTAATAGTCTGATCCATCTGCCTTTACCCAGTTTATAATACTGAGTAATATGTAGATTTTAATACAAAGAATATGTGTTCCTTCTTGAACTTTACTGAAATAAAATACAAACAAACAAACAAACAAAACCTTTTTCCTGACTTTTCAAGGAAATAATCTCAAGGAAAAAGTTCATTTTTCTGTCCCCAATTTGAAGCAAGTATATTCATATTTCTTTTGCAAACAACCCCCCTGCCCCCTCAAAAGTAGCTTCATGCTGAGCACAGCAAAGAATGTGATTATTTGATTGATAGATTATCCTTAGTGTGTGCCCTGCATGTGCAGGTCTATGTAATTTCTTTAAATAGCATAGGAAAAAGTAATGTAATTCTGCACATATTATATACAATTTTTCTCATCAAACTTGGCTCACAGGCATTCACTCCTACTGCTTTTGCTATAGCTAAAGTCTCAAGAGAATAATAATGTCCACAGCACTGAAAAAACATGAATGCATTCTTGAGAATCCTGGGTGTTTATATTTCAGCTAAATAAATTAGCTGTTGATTGAAATGAGTTTTTCTGCTGTCTACCTATCAGTGACTATCAGTAAAAAATAATGTACTGAATTTTTGAGAGTATTCAAGTTTTACCGGGTTTTTTGGGGGGGTGGGGGGTCACCACAGTGACCCAATCCTAGGCGCATTTTTTTTTCTTATGCTGGCTTGGGTAATTTTTAAAAAAGATTATCCTTCAGAACAAAACTGCAAACAGGACTGTAACCTACTGGCTGTTAAAAATTCGCTTTTGGAAAGTTTGAACATTAGCTTCTGTGCAGTGTTTAACTGTGACAAATACACTCTGTCAGGCTCTATAGATTTTCTATTATTTCAGAGAATAAACAGGCATTTACTGATTTCTAGTAACTTCACTCCTAATGTGATTGGCATGGTAGCCATCACAGCTTTAGGTTAAGCCCATATCCCACCTACCAAACACACTAAACGTATGTGTGCCCCACTTTAGGGAATCTTGTAGTTCAAAATACATACATATAAAATAAATTGGTAAGTAATTTTACTATAAAAATAATTCTTCTCATCACTAAATGATTTACCCTAGGGTTCCTTTAAAGTTTAGTTCCTGTACTGAATTTAAGAGATTGTTTACATATAATTAATTGACAAGTGTAATTGAAAATGTAGAGCTCAATTTTATTTTTTCCCCTGAATTTACTGTTAGCTGTAGTTTAATAGAAAAAAATATATAGTAATGTAACAAAAATATATAATTTAAATTAATTCAACTGGAAAAATAAATTTATACTTAACTCTTAAAGAGTTATATAAAAAGAGATAAACCTTTATGAGGTAGAGGGTTTAGAAGAATACATTAGCCAACTTTCCAAGCATCTAGTTGTTGAAGCTTGAAAACATGTTACCACTTGCAATTCAACAGTTTAATTCTGGTGTTCCATTTTGATCATTGCAAATTGCCATCTAAGAGCTGACTAATCCATTGGGTCACCTCAAAGATTATAAGCACAAATTGATTCTTGCAGGTTTAGTAGCACTTGCCTGATTTTTTCCTCAAAAAGTGGAATACAACTCTACTTTTATGAAAACCCTTTGTCTAGGGAAGGACATAGAAAACACCCAAACCAGTCTCTGCCTCCAGGATGGCCCCACACATTGGCTATGTCCTTCCCTGCTGTAAGACTTCTATACCTTTCAGGATAAAGTTGAAGCTATGGAAATTCTAAAAGCTTATCTAGCTCTGTCTGCCTTTTTAGCATTGTCTCAAGCAATCAGCTACCTCCCTTCTCATGATTTGGAATGGCAACAGTTTAATCATACTAAGCTGTGTTATGCTTGGAAGGTCTTTCTTCTGATTCTCTGTCTAGTTATAGCCTACTTATCCCACCAGAACTCTAGTTTTAGGTCACCTCCTTTGTGCTCCAATGTGACATAGTTTTTATCTTCTTTTTCTTAAATAAGTCACTTTAACGTTTCATAAATAATGGTTTGGTGATGTTGAACTCCTTAAAACTTTTTTTTGTCTGGGAAGCTCTTTATCTGCACTTTGATTTTAAATGATAGCTTTGCTGGGTACAGCAATCTTGGCTGTAGGTCCTTCCTTTTTATGACTGAATATTTCTTGCTATTCTCTTCTAGCCTGCAAAGTTTCTTTTCAGAAATCAGCTGATAATCTTATGGGAACTCCCCTGTAGGTAACTAACTTCTTTTCTCTTGCTGCTTTTAAGATTCTCTCTCTATCTTCAAACTTTGGCATTCTAATGATAATGAGTGGGCCTCTTTGCATCCCTCTTTTTGGGACTCTCTGTGTTTCCAGGACTTGCATGTCTATTTCTTTCACCAAATTAGGGAAATTTTCCTTTATTATTTTTTCAAGTAGCTTTCCAAATTGTTGCTGTTTCTCTTCTCCTTCTGGTACCTCTATGATGTGAATGTTGGAATGCTTGAAGTTGTCCCAGAGGGTATTTACACTATCCTCAGTTATTTTTTTATTCTTTTTTCTTCTTCTTGCTCTGATTGTTTTTTCTTCCTTATGTTCCAAATTACTGATTTGATTCTTAGCTTCGTCCACTCTACTGTTGTTTCCCTGTAAATTGTTCTTTATTTCAATTAGTGTATCCTTCATTTCTCAGATCTTCTTTATGCCATTGAGGGTCTTCCTTCAGCATCTTTATAACCAGTGTTTTGAAGTCTGCATCTGATAGATTGCTTATCTTCTTTGTGTTTAGTTCTTTTTCTGGAGTTTTGATGTGTTCTTTCATTTGGGCCATGTTTCTTTGTCTTCTCATTTTGGCAGCCTCCCTGTGCTTGTTTCTGTGCATTAGGTGGCTGCTATGACTCCCTGTATTGGTAGCATGGTCTAATATAGTAGGTGTCCTCTAGGATTCAGTGGCACAGCCTCCCAATCCCCCAAGTTGGGTGCTCAAGGTTTGACCTTTGTGTGGGCTGAGGATACCCTCCTTTTGCAGTTGAGCCTTGATTGCTGTTGGCAGGTCAGTGGGAAGGATTTAGATAGGCCAGTCAGCTTCAAGGACTGGTTGTGACCACTAACCATCAACTTCCCCCCTCTGTGGAGGATCAGCTGTGCGGGTGCATGGTGGTGGTGCTCTGATGTGGTCTGTAGCCTGTCCTCTGGGTGTACAGGCCCTGGTATTTCCCAGGCAGTGCAGGCCAGGTTCAGCTCTCACCTATGTTCTGCCTGAAGCCAGCCTGCCTGAGCTATAATGCAATCTGCAGATGGTTGCTACTTATGCTGGGCTTGGAAATTCCCAAGCAAAGCCAGGCTGTCAACCTAGGTTGGCCACTGCTAGTGCCAGGCCTGGGGCCACTTAGGAAGTGGTATGGGGCCTGGTGGCCCACTGAGGCCAGTTGTTGCTTATTTGAGAGAATTTAGAAAGTTGCAAAGCATGAGCCAAGACCAGCCATTCATATGGAAAAGCCACTGTTAACAACATGGGTGGGCTCATCAGTTGGGTCTCCAACTTATGGAGTCTCAGGGTATCTGCAGAGTGGAGCAAATAGTGTTAGCCAGGTTGATGGAGTCTTAGACATGGCACTGCTTCCTGGCTCTGTGGTTCTGTGGGGGGAAGTTCAAGAAAGGGACAATGGCTTCTGCCTGCTTTTCTGTCTGGGAGAAAGCTGTCACCCAGCTCCAATCTTGATGCTAGACACTTCAGTACCTCCCCATATGCCACTTGTGCTTTTGAGGCTGATACCCTGGTGCTAAAGCTCAGAGGGAGTGAGTTTGAGTAAAGAACCCGTGTATGGGTTCTTTAAGGGGAACTGTTTGGGACTCCAGAAGTTTCTTCTACCAACTAAATCCCCACTGGTTTTTGTAGCCAGAAGTTATGGGGATTTATCTTCTTGGCACTAGAACCCTGGGATGGGGGGCCTGGTATGAGCCGGGACTCCTTACTCCTAAGATACTCCTCCTAAATTTTTATCTACCACACATGGATATGGGACCAGCAGGTCTGTGTCTCCACCTCTCCTACCAGTCTGGATTGATGTGGATTTTTTAATTTCATAGTTGTCAAACTTCTATTCAGCTCAGTTTCTGAGAGTTCTGAGTGACGGTTCTTCTACATTTTAGTTGTAATTTTCATGTGGTTTTGCAAGGAGGTGAGCTTTGCTTTCTTATACTGCCATCTTGACCAGAAGTCTTATATTTCATTATTAATATGAACTTAGTATTTACTGAGTTCTTCATATGTGGCAGTAACTATTTTAGGTGATTCACTTCAGTTAATTTCCACATTTCAAGGGAAGCATTAAACTTCATATACAAATAAGAGGTTTGGTACTCAGATCTGCTTTTGTTCATACAGTTGGTGAAAAATGAAACAGGGATTTTCACCCATATCAATCCGGGTCTCTAGGCAGTGTTTGTTTTATTGAAATATCACATTTCCCAAACTCTTTTCTAGAGGTCCATTAAGATATTAATAAGTATTTCAAACCCCCTAAAGGTTTTACCTTAGGTAAGTTTAACATATCTTTCCCTTCTAAGCATATTCTTTTTTTTTTTTTTTTTTAGAAAATCACAATATCTTGTTGTATTTTATAGCTCTGAAACCTTCAAGAAACATACTTATCTGTCTAACCAAGTGTTTTCTAGAGTTAAGACACCATCTCCTTTCTATTTCTTCACAGACCACTAAATGTTCCACTCCATAAAGTTCATGACTGTCTTCAATTGAAATTCTATTAAAATGGGGTTTAGTGGGCATTGCAGGGCTGGGTAAAAAAGGTGAAGGGATTAAGAAAAAAAACCTTATAGACACAGACAACAGTAGGGTGATTACCAAAGAGAAAGGAGGACAGGGGGAGGTAGAAGAGGGTAAAGTGGAGATAAATAGTGATGGAAGGAGATTTGAATTGGGGTGGTGAACACACAATACAATATACAGATGATATATTACAGAATTGCGCACTTGAAACCTATATAATTTATTAACCACTGTCACCTAATAAATTCAATTAAAAAGTCATTAAGTTATCTCTGAGCCTCCTGGTAGTCTTGTTTCATTGTGTCTCTTTACTTTGTTTCGTTGGTAACTTGGGAAAATGCCTCTTGGATTTTTAAGCTGAAAGTGACTGTTGATCCACAAAGCAAAAACATACTTGAAAACTCAAAAATAAGAGTTTAAGAGTTTGTTTTTGACCTGATTATCTTTGGTATTCCATTTTTAATGGGAAGAGTAAAAATTCTAAGTTCCTTTTTCTTTTACATTCCCTACATTTTCAATTGACCATTGGAAAAAATGTGATCAGGAAAAACTGTGGTCTAATTTATAAGAAATAATTATGATCAAAGTTAAGAGTAAGATCACTTTGATTTCCGATTTACTCACCAACATCATCAAAAGTATTTGTTGAACATACTGTCTGAAGCCTGTGCTAGGTAGGCACTGTACACAGTAATTAAGCCAAACATAATTTCTGCCCCCTGGAAGCCTCAGCATTCCAAGAAGTTAGAGAGTTAAGTAATTCCTGAACAAGTAATGCCTATGCTTAAAATGTAAGCTGATATTCCTCTGTTTTACTGTATATGTAAATGTGGGACTATGAGATGACACAGTGCAAAATCACACAAATCAATATTTGGTTCTTATTTGTGACACCCTTGTCTCCCTCCTACCCACAATTCCATGTTTCTTCCTGTCTGAACTCTCAAAGACACAGTTCATAGAAAATAGAAATATTTAAATAATTTTAATACTTCTAATAATTGAAATATTTCTAAAAAATTGAAAGTATTTAACACTTCTCCCATACTCTAAACAATATTTAAAAATACTCAACTATTCATTAGCCACATTATATATATAGCCATATATATATATGGTTAAAAAATGTTTCTAATTTGTACTAATCACTTATTACCATCTATTTCTTTTTGTAAGAGTCTAATAGAGGGAAATTTTTCAAAAATACTCTTATTTTAAAATTCAAGTGGATAAAATGAAAATCATTCACAAATTAGTCTGCCCTGAGGAAACACATAATTTATTCTTGCAGAAAAACACCACTCAACTCACCATCTACTCCTATAACTTAAAAAAAAGATAAGGAGCTTTTAATATATGAATGTACTTGAAGTATTTTCCCTAAAAATTGTGTAATTTTACAAAGCATTACACATTCCCCAATCTTTTTTGCTTACTTTTAATATCTTATTATTCGATGATTTTGCATATGAAACTGTGTCCCAGCTGTAGTCCTGAACTGACAGATAAAGTTTACTGTTTGTAGCGTGACCAGCACTCACTAGATCCATGGATGTCCGGGAGGAGGCAAATCAGTAAAGCGCAAAGTTCTAAAGAGCTGGCGCTCTGTCAGCATCCCTCCACTCAGGAACTCAGATCCTTTTCATTAGTTTCACTGTGTTCTCACTGCCACATGGTTATTGTTTAGCTGTTTGTCCTTTCATTTTTCTTTCTGATGGCATGACACTTCCCATGGCAGAATAGATATCATTTTTGATATGAATAAAAATGACTCAGCATTCAACATGTAAGCATTCAACTGGAATATCATCAGTAGGTTTTTTTTACATATCAAATGAGAACATTGATTTGCAGTCACATCTGAATGATAGCTTCCCATGGTGTGTGTAGCATTTCTTCCAATTTAGTTTAGAGAAGGAAAAAGTATTTGAGTTTCCAAAATTGCTGAAAAATCTCCCTTTAAAGAGTATCTTCTGTATTCTCTCTCATTTTGCATTTTTTCTTCCATTTCTGGTAATATGTGAGTATGTTTCTGGCTTTTCATTAAACTGAAGGAGTTATCAGATTAATCAAAGATAATTCTCTCCTTATACCATTTACATTGCCTTTGGAGCTATCACACCTCCTGTCTGGCTTCTTCTGCATTGCTTAGCCAATTGAGAGCATGATGAAAAAACACCTAACGCACAGGGTCAGATTTCCTGAATTAGGTTTGTTAGACCACAACAAAGGAGAAAACCCTGGAGGGACTTTAAGACCTTTTCATTGCAGGAGATTACAGAGCAAAGAAAATGTCTACGTTACACAAAGAAATAACAGTGTGACTGGAATAACAAATTCAACTTTGTCCAGGTTTGGAACCAACACTCTGACTGCTCTAAGCATGCTGGTGTGTATTTAAATTTTACCTTTGGCCCAGGAAGACTGGCCTTTAAGCAGATAGCAATAGTTAATCAACGTCACTGGGGTCATCATTAACACAGCACAGCAGTAACAGGTTCAAAAATCCTCAGATCCCTGAAGAACCAAAGGCATCTCCCAGAGTGACAAATTTTACCCCAAAGACATTCACCAGAGAGGAGAAGGACCTCAGCATTCTGGATCCGTGGGCACAACATGACCGATGAGATGGCTCGCACTGACAAACACTGGTTTGCAGTCAAACGAGAAGACATGTCTGAATGACTTCCTCTTTGTCTCTTGTGGGGTTTAGTCTAATTTATTGTCCTTCTAGATCCTGATAGTTCAGTATATTAATTGGATCTGTGCTCCTAGAAGGGCCCTGGCTAGAATTCCCACGATCTCCCTAACCCCACTGCTCACTGGGCCCCCCTTTTCACTCTGTTTGAGTCACACTGGCCCTTTGCTGTTTCCAGAACATGCCAGGCAAGCTTCTACCTCAAGAATTTTTCAATGGGTATTTTCTGGGCTTAAAATACTTTTCCCCAGTTCCCTCCATGGCTCACTCCCACACTTTCTTAAGTCATTGCTCAAATGGTGTCTTGTTATTGAGGCCTGCTGTGACCTTCCCACCCCCACACTCTCTTTACCTTGCTTTATTATTTTTGTGCATAGCAATTATCACCTTCAACATGTATACTTTATTTATTGTGTGTATCATCTGCATACTCCCAAGAAAAACAAGATTCTTGTATTTTTTTGCATTCCTTTATTGTCAATGCCTACTTTAGAACCTAGCACAAAGTAGGTGTCCAATAAATATTTATTGGAAATTAATTAATAAATTAATAAAGCAAGTGTCAGTCCACAGGCTTACACCTAGCAAGAAAGAAGATAGTTGGTCTAGTTTATAATTAAATAAAAGTCGTTTTTATCAAAACAATATTTTGGGTCAGAGTGAATGTCAAGGTAACTTTCCTACAGAAAAAGGCTTTATTTTCTCTGGTGGTTTAGGAAGCAATTAGTTGAAAAGGACAAAACAGAAAAGAGAGTTTGGGATGAATGTGGTTTACATAACCCAATCAGGCACCATGATGACTTTTGAGAATGCTAAGAAAGGGCTGTTTTTAGATTATTAAGGAAATATAAAATTAGCAAAGGCTATCTGGGAAAACTTGATAAGGGCAATTTTAAAGATGACATGAACTAATTCAGCACCAGAACTACAGCAAGAGACTATGCTTTTACTTTTGGAAACAGGAAAAACAGGCTCCTTATATTCTTTTTCAATTTCATATGATTATCAAAAAGCTTAAGTTCCTTTTTAAAAACATTTCATTGAAATATATTTCACATGCCATAAATTGTAACTTTATAACATGTCTAATTTCACTACTTATTAGTATATTCACAGTTGTACAACCATCACCACTAACCAGTTTTAGCACATTTTCACCATGCCTAAAAAAAAATTGCCATTCACCCTTTTCTTAGCTCCTGGGAACCACTAACCTACTTTCTGCTTCTTTCAGTTTACCTATTCTGAACATTGTGTATAAATGGAATCATATAACATGTGGCTTCTTTCACTTAACATAAAGTTTTCAAGGTTCACCCATTTTATAGCATGTACCAGTATTTCATTATTTATTATGGCTAAAAATATTCCATTTTATAGATATATCACATTTGCTTATGTTGTCATGAGTTATTTCCATTTTGGGGCTATTTTGTATGAATAGTCCTTCAGTGAGCACTCATATACAAGTTTTTGTGTGGATGTAGGTTTTTGTTTTTCTTGGAGTAAAATTTCTGGGTCATATCATAACTTTGTAGTTTATATTTTGAGAAAAAGCCAAACTCTTTCCAAAGTCACCATTTATGTCATCAACAATGTATGAGGGTTCTAATTCCTATATCCTCTCCAAAATTTTTTATTGCCTGTCTTTTACATTTTAGCCATTTAAGTGGGTATGAAGTAGTATCTTATTGTGGTTTTGATTTGTATTTCCCTAATGACTAATGATTTTGAGCATATTTTCATGTGGTTATTGGCCATTGGTATATTTTCTTTGGAGAAATGTCTATTCAAATAATTTGCCCATTTTTAATTAGGTTATTTGGCTTTTTATAGTTGAATTGTAAGAGTTCTTTATATAATTTAGAACTAACACATATCGGATATATGATTTACAAATATTTTCTCCCATTCTAATGGCTGCCTTCAACTGGCTTATTTCACTTAGCATAATGCTCTCCAGTTCCATCCATACTGTTCCAAAAGGTAGGAATTCCTTCTTTCTTTCCACTGCATAGTATTCCATTATGTAGATGCACTACAGTTTTTTAATACACTCATCTACTGATGGGCACTTGAGCTGTTTCCAAATCTTGACTATTATAAATAGTGCTGCTATGAACAAAAGGGTGTTTAAATTCTTTTGAACTTGTGTTTCAGGATTCTTTGGACATATTCCCAGCAGTGGAATTGCTGGGTCAAAAGGCAGTTCCATTTTTAGTTTTTTTTACAAAATTCCATACTGTTTTCCACACAGAAGCACAAGAATTTTTTATTATAATGAAGCCCAAGGACACAGTTAATAAGAGAGAGTGGCAGTAGAGGATTCAAATGTAAGTTAAAGAAACTAAGTCTGAGAAACACAGCTTGCTCAAGGTTGTTTCTCATCTAGAAAACCTCAGAATCAGCACCCAAACCTAAGTCATCTTAACACATTTCATGTGCAGCATGCTCTACCATTCTACTGCCTATAATAGATATTGTTGGTCTTTTAATGACAACTGAACTACTGGTGGTAGAAATTTCTCAGCATGGGAAAAATGGCCCTAAAAGTGATATATCTTAATATATAGGTTTATGGCTTCAAAATAGCTCTCTTTTGGTTTTCTACTAAAGTATGTCTTGTTGATGGAGTGAATGCTGGCTTCCAGCTGAGAGAGCTGGGCAACATCAGGAAATAATTGGGAGAAATACTATGGCAGAGGCTTGCATACTTACAGACCAGCACACCTGAACATTTGTGCTTAAAGCTCACAAGAGGGGAAAGCAACAAGGAATAAATGTTGTCTGAGAGCACAAAGGCACATAGGCCATTCATCAACAACTAACAGCATGAAAAACACCGAAACAGCTTCGCCTGAGCAGACTGTTTCATTTACTGTAGTAATAAGTCAGGTGCCTGTGCCGGGTGGAGATCTTTTACAGGCTGGCTCTGAAAACCTGAAGTGTGATCGGCAGCTAGATAGCCTGCAAGTACTTACACAGGGAAACACATTTTATGTCATTCATTTTTAATCTCACTAGTTTTAAATGACACTTTAAAAAGTATTTGGTTCAGGAACAATTTTACATGCTGAAATATGACATAATTGGTTAAAGTATCTTGTAATAAATGTGTCTCTCAACAAAATCTTAGGGGCTGAAGAATTTCAAAGGTTATTTCTAAACCATCTCTTTATATCAGTATTTCTTTGATATGAAAATAATCAGAATCTATACTATTTGACTTAGAAATAATAAGAGTAGTGATAATAGTAGTAATAAGCAATAATTATTATATTAAAATAAGTCTTATTATTATTAAAATAATAGTGTTAAGGTATTAATAATACTACTAATAATTACATATACACAGTACTTCAGTGTTTTCAGAGTGCTTTCACATTCATCATTGTATTTAATCCTCATCACAATCTTCTAAGGAAATTATAAAAAGTATCCCCATTTTATATATAGGAAAACTGAGGTCTAGATTTAGTCTTAACAAACATCAGTGTATCAGGTACTATGCCAGGTACTGTCACCCATGTAATCTTACCTACCACTCACAGCAACATTTTGAGGCAGGCATTTTTAATTCCATTTTGCAGACGAGTCTCAGGGAGAATTAAAATCTACCCAATCCTATAGCTAGTAAGAGGAAGTGAAGAAATTTGAGCACATTCATTTGGTGTCCAGGGAGTGCTCCCCTAGTAAAAACCATAGTTCTTGAGAGGATGGTTATAAACACAACTGGACTGGACAAAAATTTTTTGTGGTGGTTACATGGATGGGAAGTTGTATTTTGCTTCTGAATCTCAGTAAGAGAAACAATGACAACAAAAATAGTTCACATTCATTGAATCTTTACTATATATCAAATATTGGGTTAAGTGTTTTGAACTTATTGTCTTTTAATTCTTATGACAACCCTATGTTATTATATCAATTTAAAATATTGAAAGCTGAACCTATTCAGTAACCTCTTCATGACCACTTTAAGTCACATTGAATTGGATATACTGTTTCTTATAGACAAAATCACATCAGATAATTTATCCATCCATTACCATATGACTAATAATCCATAACGCATTCCTCATTTATTTAAGACCCAGAACCACCTCATCCACATACTGTGACTAGAAGCCAGTACAGACTGGTCAGCAAACTGAGATCTGCAGTCATGGAATAAAGAGAAACTAGTTGGTTTACCCAAGATCTGAGCATGCTCTAACAAGGTTTACTAGCTCTAATACCAGATGACAGTATCATTGAAGTAGAGAACAGCCTCTTCCCCTTGCCTGGAGGCCACAGACTTCTAAATTGTTCATATGGGGTATACTAGAGACTCACTAGAATGACAGAAAGCAAAGCAGGCAAATCCCGGAACCTTACTGCTAAAGAGCCCCGGGAAGGAATGGCTTGTCCTGTGCACTGGTTTTCAAGTAGAAATAAACTGAGGAGGCAGAAAATCCCTGGAGCCTCAAGGCACTTCAGCTCTGACCACTTTGTACTATACAAGTCTGGAGTTTCCAAAGACCCTCACATATAACACCAAATACAGCACTTCGGTTTTTGAAGGAGTCAAAAGTTCTTGGCTTGAAACTATAAGCCATTTGATAAATACCTACCTGGCATTAATAAGTACTCATATTGGCAAGGATAAGTGTCAAGGGCTTTATGTGGTTTCTCATTTAGTACTACAAGGAAGTTATAATTTTGTTATCATTAACTTAATTTTAAAAATAATAGACCCAATATATTAAGTCACCTGACTGAGGTCACAACACTAGTGGATGACTTTGGGATTCCAGCCCAGATATGTTTGGCTCTGAAGCCTGTGCTCCTTGCACTATGCAAAGCCTGAGTGCAATATCAGTCCTACCACTTGCTAGCTGTGTGTCTTAGGATAATTCATTTATACCACTGAGCCTCAGTATCTTCATTTTAAAAGCAAGTAATAGAGCTGCTGTGATGATGAAAGACAAATAGATAAAATATAAATAACATTACTACCAATCTCATAGGTTTTGCTGATAGTTAATTTGCATGAAAACACCTGGTAACCCATGCAACATCATATAAATATGAATTTAAAAATAATTAGAGGTTTTGTGGAAGAGATTCTAAAGAGATAATTGATTCTCTTATTCAAGGAAGTGTTAAACCAGACATGCATTCAGAATAAGATTGTCTTGATACTTTAGACTTGGGAGATTATCAAAAGGCTTCCACAAAGGACAGCTTCCCAGAACCCAACCAGAGAATACATTTCAAAGAAAACAAAGGCCACTGTGTGTACATGTGTGTTTCTGTTCAGGTTTCCATTCCTGTGCTTATTTGTGCATGTTGGTGCTGAAAGGAGCTTCACTGTTCTGATTTTAGCTCTGGATGTGGTCATCTATGGAGCTCCAGATGTTCTGTAGGAATTGTGGAGCGTCCAATTTGAATGCCAAAAAAAAAAAAAAAAAGATGCTTATAGCAACTATGCTAACATAATGTGTTTCCAAGATTTGGGAGTATATACCATAATTTTCAAGAAAGAAAAATACAAACTTCCTCTGCATCTTTTAGAAGATGGGCTGTTTCTATTTTTTCTTTCCTTCCTGAAAATGCACACATGTCCTGTAGAATAGGACTCTGACCTGGAAATAACAAGGTGCTGATATTCTGACAGCACCACTCAGGAGTTATTGCTGGAGGGCTGAACACCCTCCACTTGGTGGCTCTTTGTTTTCATATTTAAATGAATCTTAGAGGCACAGTCAGTATAATTAGGTCTTCAGAAGCACTAAGAATCAATGTGACTTTAGAAAATTTTCCTTGAAAAGAAAAAGATCTCAGTGGTCATTAGGCCAACTTGGTCATCTTACAAATAAAGAAACTTAAGCAGAGACTTGTATGAGGATGCCTGAATAGCTAGAATTGTCTTCTATAACTACATTATATACTTGTGCCCATTGAAAAACAAACAATAAGAAGTACAACAAAAACCTAAGTAGATTGTGTCATGTGTTAAATTACTGAGTTCTAACTCCTTTAGAGACATAAAAAGAATTGGCAATATGGTGTGGTGAAAAGAACAGGGAGTAGTGGTTAGAAGCCCACAGACCTGTATTCCAATGTCATTTAGCCACTTAACAAGTGACAAGTAATTGAATTTCTTTAGCTTGATATCTGCATTCATAAAATACAGATAATATACAGTTCTATTTGGGGTTCCTGCAATTACAATTTCCAAATATACAATTAAAATGGATACAAGTTTTTTAAGAAGGCAGCTATTGGTACATATAATGAAACCATTGAAAAAAATGGAAAGAGTAGAGATAGTGCCAACTTCAAGAAAGACTGAATAGGATTTAAACACTTTGGGATTCTTTGACTCTGGTGTGCCTCTCTTCTCTGTCAGGTAAATTCTCTCAGTTAGGTCCCTCCTAGTGGGATATTGGTGGGATGTGGTCATGGACCATGATTTATAGCTTTGTGACTAGAGGGGGCAACATTTTTTCCTCTTTAGCACAAACTGTAAAAATCCTGTGTGAGGACTCTAATCGGCTTATCTTTGGTCACATGAAAATATCTCTGGCCAGCAAGTTGGGAGCTATGTGCAAAGTCCCTATTAAAACATCCACTGTTTGGCTAAAGAAAAAGCATTTCCTAGAAGAAAAGGGAAGTTATTCTGGGCAGAGAAAACTATAAATATCCACTATAAATACCTACCACAGGAATGTAAAGATCACAGAAAAAATAGACTTTAAAATGCTAAACACATAGTAGATGCATAAAAATGGTAGCTGTCCTATCCTACCTTTAAACCTTTTTGAAGTAATTTTGTGTCTTCCAGGCAAGTGTGGGGATCACTGAATTCATGAACAACAGAGACAAGAAATATGAAAGTTTTTAAAGTAATCTCTACAGGGGAAAAAGAGGACACTACCCCAGAATGCTAGGGCTGGGGGTCCTCAAGATCACTTTAGACCATGTTCAAAATTCCATTATCTATGATACTTTACATGGAGATTATCTTTAGTGGTGTTAATAAACTTGCCTTTCCTCTTTTTCTCTTTTAGTTTCATTGTGTCAGAATTTAAAAATCTATGAATGCCTATTTTTTAGGGTGTTTCTCCCCACCACTCTTGGCCCTGGGCCTCAGTCCGCACAGTGGAGCGTTAGTGTGAGACCACTGAGCCAATGGAATGCTGCTGATGTTCCTACCATAAGCCCACACCCTACCAACCCAAACTGCTATTACATAATTGTTTTCATATAATGTATTTTCATTTATCTAAAAGAATCTGAAAGCAAGGTTCTCAAAGTATTTCCTCAGAACATTTTGAGGATATCAAAAAATGATACACTGATAGAAAGATGATTACTTTTTACATGGTCTTTGAGTCATGGAAAGAGTACTCAACCTCCAGTCAAAAAATTTATATTCAAGTCTCATTTTCTCATTCAGCAAATTTGGGACAGGGCATGTCCACTTAAATGCACTCTTAGATTTATGTTCTAGTCATACAATAGAAACCATAAAGAATTAAGCAAATATATAATATATGACAGTAAGTGACTAAGGAAAAATAAAATGAGTTAAGGGACAAGAAGACATAGGAAGGGGTGGGAAGGATCAACTTTGAGTACAATCAGAAAGAATTGAGGGAGTAAATCATGGAAAAATGTGGTAGAAAAATATTCCAGATAGGCGTATATGTGCAAGTACCCTAAGGTAGACATAAACTTGGACAGAAAGGCAGGAGCAAGGTCATGTATATCTTACAGGTGCTGGAAGAGACCATGAGTTCTAACTGGAATGAGAAAGGAATGGCCCTGGATGGTTTTATATTTAAAGGGACTACTTTGGCAGTTTAGTAGAGAACTGACTGCAAAAGGAGAAGGAAGGGAAGCAGAGAACCTAGTGAGGAAAATGTTTCAGAAATCCAGGCTGGTGATAATGGTGGCTTGCCTGGGATGGCAGAGGTAGAGGTGGTAATAAATAGTTCCAGTACATTTGGGAGGTAGATTCAACAGGACTTTGATTCATGATGACATGCTGGGCCTAAAGAAAGAGAGGCATCAAGGATGACATCTGGGTGTTTGGCCAGGGTACCCAAATGAATTTAGCACCACTTTGTGAGAAGAGGAGTACTGGCAACATATCAAGGTTTTCCAGAGTTTTGCCTTAGGAATTTAAGCTTGAGATTGCTTATATAGAGAGAGTTAAGAAGACTCTTGGATATACAAGTTTGAAACTTCGGTAGAGAACTGCGTTGAAGATATAAATGTGGGTACCTGCAGTTTGCAGATAATATTGAAAAGTGGGATCTGGTCGAGACTACCCAGGTAGTGAATGCAGACAAAGACAAGATGAGAGACAAGAACTGAGCAGTGGGATCCCTCGAAGTCCGTGGCAGAAAGAGACTGTGAGGTGGTTGTGAAACCAGGTGAATACACTGTCTTATGCCAAGTGAGGAAGATTGTTTCAAGGAGAAGGGAGTGAATAGATAAGATTAAGACTTTTAATTCCCTTGATAAAAGCAATTTTAGTGGAGTTGTGGGGACAAAAACCAGGTCTGAGTTGACTGAGGAAAGAATGTCAGATGAGAAAGTAGAGACTGAACATAGACAATTCATGGGCTTTGCTATAATAGAGAAGACACATGGGGCTGCTTCTGGTGGAAAGCATGAGGTCTAGAGAGGGAATCTTAAGGATGGAGATATTATAGAATCCTTGGACACTGAAGGTAATGGTCCAGTGGAGATTGATGAATAAATTGAAGTTTAACAGGATGATAAATGTGAGTGTGCTTTGTGCTTTATAAATTAGAAAACACTACACAAGTTTCAGAAGTTTAATAATTTGATCCAAAGAAACATTGACCGCCTATCTTTTTGTTACTCACATCTCACAAAACATTGCATCATACTCCTATTACAAATATTTATGATGACATCATGAATGCTCTGCTGACTGTTTCTTGTTTGTGTTCAAGTCATAAGAGTCACTTTGTTAGTCACAATAATAGCTATTGAGCTTGAAAAAGGATGAAATTGTCCATCTACCAATGAACTCACCCTTTCACTCAGTCCTATTAGATCTGAAGTCAGATAAAAACACAAATGCTACTTTTTAATCCGCTTTAACAAGAACACAGCAAGTGTTTATGCTGCAGAGGGCAAGAGTAGGTTTTGTAAGGTTTACACATTAGTCACAATAATATTATGTGGACATTAAATCTTATCAGCCTGTCTCTTAAATTCGTCTTCACTCTGTCTCATACTTTGAATTTCCTGTTGATTGCACCATGAGCAAAGGAAAGGACATGGAACCATATAATCTATTCCATGAATGCCAGTGGCATAACAAGAGGTTTGTGTTCTCAGTTCAAGCTGAAATAAGAGGAATTTTGAAAGCATTTTCCTTTTGTAGATAAAGCATGTGTAGCCACCTTCACACTCAACAAATGCTTCCAGAAGAATCCCTGCCAGCTGACAGTACTTCAGATTGTGTATTTTAGAACAAAAGAAAAAAAGAATGTTTAATTCACAAAGTACTTCATCCATGAGTGAAATAAAAGTGGACAATAGCAAATGGCAGGATTGAGGATGGCCCCAATCACAAAAGTTGTTTCCCTAAGGCCATTTTTCATTTCCTGACACCCTCCCTCTATCCTTCAATTCCCTTTCATCAAGCTTGTCCCCAGATGTGCTCAGGACTCATTCTATCAAACAACCACCTAGTAAGTCCAGGAACACTTACACAGCATCCCTCCATGTCTTTGGTACTATGCCTGATGTTGGGGTCACAGAGATGAAAAGTATGTATTTCCCTTTAGGAGTTCCATCTAGTGGAGAACTCAGGCAAATGATAAACAGGTAAATATTAAAGGATGAAAAATTTATGTTGTAACAGGCACAGGGTGCTGTGAGGACTCAGGAAAAGTCTCTAACTCCTCCGAGTAGTAGGAAGTTTTCAGGGAGGGCAATTTAGGTGAGTCTTAAAAGGAGGAGGAGACAATATGTGGGGTAAAGTAGGAATGGAAAGACATTTGAAAGAGATCTCTGCATATGTGTACAGTAATGCCTCCCAGGAACATTTAGAAATAGGGCAATTTTGAACCCAAATGAATGGATTCCCAATGGTGGCATATCAGGCATTACTGCATCATAGCAACAGAGATATTTTTAGATCAGTTGACTGTTTTGATGTTCCTCAATCATACCACACACATTGCTCTTTTACAGGTTTTATGAGGACAGAGGTTTTCAGCCCACTACAAGGCAGGTGTCTGCTCTGGCTAATGTCTCCATGTAAAAGCATTAAGATGAGAGATGCTGAGGGGAAAGTGACTACATTTCTATAGCAGAAATTAATTCAGTTCAAAAAATACTTATGGACATCTCCAGTTTACTAATCCTCCTTCCCCATTAGATTGTGGCTCTCAGAGTGTTAAAGATATGTCTAATTGATCTTTATATTCCTCGGCAGTGAGCACAGGAACTGGCACAGAGGAAGTATAAAGATTGATGCATGAATGGAAAACTCTATACCCTCTCAGGAAGGTAGAAATTAAAAACAAAACAAAAAAGCAGGAGGTTCTTGACTCCCTCAGGCCACAGGGAAGGTTGCCATGAATATATTTCAGAATAATGCAAAACAGAGCAAGGTGATTGTACTGCCAAGAAATCTGCTGGGGGTTCCAAAGAGGGAGAGATGATATCTGAACAGGAAAGCAGCCAAGATTTGGGAAGGCAAATGGCATTTGTTGCATAGGGTCTAAAAAAGAGGAGAAATTTCATAGCTGAGATGGGGACTCGAGAGCAGGAATGGAAGAACCAGCAAAGGCACTAAAAGGCGGGGAAGTGCGAGGCTTTTTCAAAGCATGATTGGCAGTCTGATATGGGGCATGAGCAGGCATGGAAAGATACACAGTAGGAGAGAGAGGCAGGTGATACGGACAATTGTGATAATTAGTTTTATGTATCAACTTGGGTAGATGTACTACTCAATTATTAAATACTAATCTATATGCCCCTGGGAACATGTTAGGTAAATATGGTTAAAGTCTCCAGTTAGGCTTCTGGTCAAGATGGAGGGGTAGGTAAACACACTTTGTCTCCTTGTGCAACCACAGAAAGAATTACAACTAGACCTCAAAACAAATAACACCCAGAACTGTCAAAAAGTCAAGCTGTACAGAAGTCCAACGACCAAGGATTTAAAGAAGCCACATTCATCCACATGGGTAGGAGGGGTGGAGATGCAGAGATGGGAGGAGAGGTGCAGGGGACACGGTTTGGCACAGAGACAGTGGTGGTGGTGGAATGGGCAGTCCCACTTTCACATGTGGTAGATAAAAATTGTGGGGAGTACCTTGGGAGCAAGTGATCCCAGCTCCAGGCCAGACCACACAGCCCAGGGTTCCAGCACAGGATGATAAATCCCCATAATTTCTGGCTGTAAAAACCAGTGGGGGTTTGGGCTGTGGAAGAAACTTCTGGATTTTCAGTAGACTCCACTTCAAGGAGTCACACAATCTTAGAACAGAAACAAACCCACTCACTCTGGGATTCACCAAAAGGGCAACAGCTGGAAGGGCACAAGTCACATATGGGAAGTGGGTAAAGTGACTGGAAATGGGGCAAGTGCTGGGCAAACCTCCAGAATCCAGGCAGTGATACTGTCGCCTCACTCTATACAGAGTCACATAGCAGTGAAACAGGTTGCCCTGCCCTGGCAATTACCTAAGGCAGGGGTGTCAAACTCATTTTCACTGGGGGCCACATCAGCCTTGGGGTTGCCTTCAAAGGGCCACATGTAATTTTAGGACTGTATAAATGTAACCACTCCTTAACAATTAAGTGAGAGCTTGGCATTGCTGCTGGATAGAAACAAGGTGCCAGGCTGGATAAAACAAGGTGGAGGGCTAGATTTGGCCTGCAGGCCTTGTGTTTGCCACCTGTGATCTAAGGCTCTGCCCCAGACAATTTATTGGTGCCTTTTCTACAATAGGCCATGCTACTAAGAAGGGAGTCAAAGCAGCTCTACCTAATACAGAGAAACAAACACAGGGAGGCTGCCAAATTGAGGAGACAAAAAAAAAACATGGCCCAAATGATAGAACAGAGTAAAACCCCAGAAAAAGAACTAAACAAAATGGAGATAACCTATCAGATGTGGAGTTCAAAACACTGGTTGGTGATCAGGATGCTCAAAGAACTCATTCAGTATGGCAACAACATAGAGGAAGAAATGGAGGTCACACTACGTGAAATAAAGATAACTCTATAGGGAACCAATAGTGAAGGTGAGGAAGTTGGGATTCAAATCAAGAATATGGAACATAAGGAAGAAATAAGCATTCAATCAGAACAACAAGAAAACAAGAATTCAAAAAAAATGAGGGTAGTGTAATAAGCCTCACGGAACTCTCCAAACGTACCAACATCTGAATCATAGGGGTGCCAGAAGGAGAATAAGAGCAAGAAATTAAAAACTTATTTGAGAAAATAATGAAAGAAAACTTCCCTAATTTTGTGAAGGAAATAGAC
The DNA here is from genome assembly GCA_028533065.1 of Trachops cirrhosus. Classification (NCBI taxonomy): domain Eukaryota; kingdom Metazoa; phylum Chordata; class Mammalia; order Chiroptera; family Phyllostomidae; genus Trachops; species Trachops cirrhosus. Next base: position 43,644,908 of record CM052542.1, on the reverse strand, counting down.
ATATAAGTCCAGGAAGAACAGAGACTCCCAAACAAATTGGACAAAAAGAGGACCACACCAAGACACATCATAATTAAAATGCCAGAGTTTCTAAAGGTCAAGAGAGAATCTTAAAAGCAGCAAGAGAAAAGCAAAGAGTTACATACAAAGGAGTCCCCATAAGATTATCAGCTGATTTCTCATAAGAAAGTTTTCAGGCAAGAAGGGACTGGGAAGAAGTATTCAAAATGATGAAAAGCAAGGACCTACATCCAAAATTACTCTATCCAGCAAAGCTATCATTTAGAATGGAAGGGCAGATAAAGTGCTTCCCAGGTAAAGTTAAAGGAGGTCATCATCACCAAGCCATTATTACATGAAATGTTAAAGGGACTTATTAAAAAAAAAAGATCAAAACTATGAACATTTAAATGGCAGCAAATTCACAGCTATCAACAACTGAATCTAAACAAAACAAAACAAACTAAGCAAACAACCACAACAGGAACAGAATCATAGATATGGAGATCATTTGGAGGGTTATCAGCTGGGAGGAGGAAGGGGGAGAATGGGGGAAAAGGTGCAGGGATTAAGAAGCATAATTTGTATATAAAAAATAGACAGGGGGATGTTAAGAAGAGTATAGGAAATGGAGAAGTCAAAGAACTTATATGCATGACCCATGGACATGAACTAAGGGGGCCATTGCTGGAGGGAATGGGCGTCACAGGTGGGGGGGTGCAAAAGGGGAAAACTGGTATAACTGTAATAGCATAATCAATAAAATATTTTAAAAAGGCCTCCAGTTGATTTTAAGTAAGGGAGATTACACTCAATAGTGTGGACAGGCCTTCTCTAATCAGTTGCCTTAAGAGCAAAAACAGTTTTCCCAGAGAAGATAAACTTCTTACTCAAGACTGCAGCATTAACACTTGTCTGAGTTTCCAGCCTGCTATTTTAGACTCAAGACTGTGACATCAACTCTAGTTTGAGTTTCTAGCCTGCCAGCCTGCCTTACAAATTTCAGACTTGCTAACCCCATAATCATATGATATCTATCTATCTATCTACCTATCTATCATCTATCGAGTGATCAATTGATCAATTGATAAACAGAGATATAGAGATATATAGATACATATTGATATGTCAATAAACAAAAATATAGTGTCTTTGTCCTATTGGTTCTCTTTCTTTGGAGAACCCTTACTGATACAGGTCTTGAATGTCAATGTTAAAAAGCAGACCTTGCTTGGGAGGTGGTGATGTATTGCTGCTACAGTCAATGCTGCCATTCCACCTGTTCACCTTTATCATGTGACAGAGGAAGAATACAAAAAACACTAAATGTTTCCTCTTTTAGGGACCCCATGGTACTACTGAGTTTTCTATATTCCAAGGCATTTAAGTAAATAACAGTGAGAGTTGCTTCCAGATACAGAAAGCAAATCTTGTCATTGAAAAGCTTCTAAAATGGATTTGCTCTACCGTAGTATCAAGCAGTCTTATTATTATAATCACCAGCATCCCCAAACACAGCTCTCTTACACCAAAAATCAAGTGTAATTATGTTTCAAAACACAAAATTGTTTTTATATTTTCAAAAAGACATGGCATCCAAATAGTTTCTGTCATTTCTATGTTTTTACAGCTATTTTGAGGCTTGCATGGTGCCTTTTTACTGAAGGGTTCAAAATGTGCTACTGACATATTATATTAATTTGTCATTCAGCTGAGATAATTTTAATGAGCACCTATCAATGTTGCATCAGGGGCTGTGAAAAGCACAGAAAAACACAGTAACATCTTAGCTATCCAAAATGCTGCCAGAAAACTTATTTTCATTAGCTGAGGTCACCTATTAATTCAACAAATATTTATTTAGAGTCTACGGTGTGTCAGGTAGTTTGCTAGATTTGGGATAAAGAGATGAATCAAACAGGGTACCTGCCACCAAAGGATTTACAGTATATGGGAAAAACAGATTAACACAAGTACTCAGATTTTTTAAATGTTCTTCACTAATATTTTATTTAGAAAAATAAAAAAATCTTTAGTGTGAAGGTGACACCAGGAGAGTCAAACCATGAGTAGGTTTCTCAACTGTACAAGACTGAGGCAGAGAGGGAGCTGAAATACATAAAGGCATAGTTCATTCTGGGGTATATAAGCTTCATAAAAATGTCATGAAATGAGAAGGGCTTTCTTTCTGAGAAGCTAAATATAATGGATAATTGAGGTTGTGTAATAAGTTTAACATAGTGTCTGGAAGAGAATAACTATTATTAGTTCAGCATACGTGATACTTACAGAAGTAATGACAATCGATGAATGAAGCTGGAGAGGTTCAACAAGTTCCAAATTAGGAAGAATCATGAATGAAGCTAAGGAAATTACATTTTAACATGTAGGCAATTGGGAGTCATTTCAGCTCCAGCTAACTTGGCTTTCTGGTTTGAACACCAAATTCCATTACATCTTATTGTTCTCTCTGCCTATAAATTCCCTAACCCACAAAACACCTAACAAAGAAAAGTCTAGGACCAGATAGCTTCACTAATAAATTCTATCAAACATTTAATGAATTACCATATTTTGCTGTGCAATGCACACTTTTTTGCCCAAATTTTTGAGGGAAAAATAAGGATATACATTATACATGGATATAATAAATACATACCATGGGTATAATAATCAGTGTATAATGCACACAAAAATGTGGGCACACATTATACCTGTCAAAATATGGCAATACAAATATTTACTGAAGCCTTCCAAAAAAATAAAAGAGGAAATATTTTCCAACTCACTCTACAAAGCCAGTACTACCCTGATTTCAAAACCAAACAAAGGCATCACCAGAAAATAAAAATATAGACCAATATCCCTTATAAATGTAGATACAAAAATCCTTCTCCAAATACTAGAAAACTGAATTCAGCAACATATAAAAAGCATTAAACATCATAGCCAAGTGAAATTTCAATCATGAATACAAGGTTAGTTTAATATAGAAAAATAAATTGGTATAATATACTAATTTGCTAAATTATATTAAAAAAATTAAAGCTAACACCCATGCAATCACATCAATAGAAACAATAAAAGCATATGATGAATTCCAACACCTTTTCGTGATACAAATACTCAGCAAACCAGGAATAAATAGAAACTTCCTGAAAGTGTGAAGAAACCTACAGTTACCATCATATTTAACAATGAACGACTAACTGTTTTCCCCCATCATCAGGAACAAGATAGGGATGTTTGCCCTTAGCAGTTCTGTTTGACATTGCACTGGAGGTTCTAGCCAATACAAACATGAAACAAAAACAAGTAAAATGCACCAAGACTGGAAAGAAAGAAGTACAACTATTTCTATTCCTGGAATCCACTAGAAAACTATTAAAGCTAATAAATAAGTTCCACAAGTTTGCAAGATACAAGATAAATATACAAAAATTAACTGTATGTCTATACACTAGTAATGAACAGTCTGAACATGAAATTAAGAAAATAATTTTATTCACTATAGCATCAATAAACTCTTTAGGAATAAATTTGACCAAGTGCTGTGGTCTGTTTGTATCCTCCCAAAATTTATATTTTAAAATCCTAATCCCCATAGGTATTAATTAGTAGGTGGGCCATTTTGGAGGTGCTTAAGTCATAAGAATGGAGTCATCGTGAATGAAATTAGTGCCTTATAAAAGAGGCTCCAAAGAGACTTAGCATCTTCCACTATGTGAGGACACAGTGAGAAGGTCTGTGCTGTGAACCACAAAGTACACCTTCACTAGAAGGCAAATATGCAGTCATCTTGATCTTGGACTTCTCAGCCTCCAGAACCATGAGCAATAAATTTCTGTTGTTTATAAACTACCCAGTTGGTGGTATTTTGTTACAGCAGCCTGAACAGACTAAGACATCAAAGAAGCATAATACTTGCACACGGAAAACTATAAAACATTGTTGAAAAAATCAAGGAATTAAACCAATGGAGAGACATCTCATGTTTATTGATTGAAAGACTTAATACTATCAAAATGGCAGTACTCCCTAAAGTGATATACAGATTCAGTGCAATCTCTATTAAAATTCTATGTTTTTTTTACAAAAATAGAAAAGCTGATTCTAAATCTCATGTAGGATTACAAGGAGATTCAGAACAGCCAAAAAATCTTGAAAAAGAAAAACAAATTTGGAGCTTTCACACTTCCTGATTTTAGAACCTAACTTATAATCAAAACAGTGTGGTACTAGCATAAGGGTAAACATAACATATGGATCAATGAAATAGAATTAAGAATCTAGAAACAAACTCATTCAATTTATTTTCTACAAGGATACCAAGACAATTCAGTGGAGAAAAGAAATCTTTTCAATGAATAGTACAGAGAAAATTGGATATCCACATACAAAAAAAAGAAGTTGAATTCCTGCCTCACACTGTATTAAAAAATCTATTTAAAATGCATAGCAGACCTAATTACAAAAGCCAAAACTTTACATTTTTAGAAGGAAACACAGGAATAAATCTTCATGACCTTGGATGAGGTAATAGTTTCTTAGACATGACACCAAAAGCACAAATGATAAAAGAAAAAAAATAGAAATTTGAATGCATCAAAATTAATGTGCTACAAATGATACCATCAAGAAAGTGAAAAGACAACTCACAGAATGGGAGAAAATATTTGTAAATCATATAACTGATAACTGGACATACCTGTGTCCAGAATAGATGAGGAACTCTATTAAAGAACAATTAACTTAAAGATATATATCCTTTAAGCACACTTGCAGTTATTAATAAAAAGAGATGCCCATCAAACCACAATTGGATACTACTTATACCCTCTAGGATAGCTAAAACAACAAAGAGAGACAATTATAAATATTAGTGAAGGTGTAGTAATATTGGAACCCTCATTCATTTTGGTGGGATTGTAAACTTGTGCAGCCACTTTGGAAAGGTTAAGCAATTCCTCAAAAGGTTAAACATAGAGTTATCATGTGATCTAGAAATTCTACTCTTAGTTATACACAAAAACTTGTATATGAATGTTCATAACAGCATTATTCATGATAGCCAAAAAGTATAAATAAGCCAAATGTCCATCAACTAATGAATAGATAATCAATATATGGTATATCTGTGTAATGAAATATTATTCAGTAATAAGTAGAAATGAAGTACAGATAAATCCCAAACATGAATGATTCTGAAAACATTACGCTAAGTAACAGATGCCAGTCACAAATGACCACATATTGTATAATTTATGAAATGTCCAGAATAGGCAGATCCATAGAGGCAGAGAGTAAATTAGTGGTTGCCTAGGGATAAGGAGGTTGAGCTTGGGTAGTAAATGCTAATGGAGAGTAAATGCTCATACAAGGTTTCTTTTTAGGGTGATAGAAATATTTTAAATATTTTGTTGATAGAAGTATTTTAAATATTTTGTTTAAAGATATTGTTGATAGTCACATAATTCTGTGATCATTGATGTGTATACTTTATAAGAATACACTTATGATTTGTGAATTATATATCAATAAAGATGTTAAAAATAAAGAACAAATATATGCTGAGCTATAAAAAGTCAAATATGGGGAACTTCCGGCCAAGATAGAGGCATAGGTAGACGCACTGTGCCTCCTTGCACAACCAAGATAGGGACAAAAATGATATAGAAACAAAATAACAACCAGAACTGACAGAAAATTGAAGTGTATGGAAGTCGGACAACCAAGGATTTAAAAATAGACACTTTCATCCAGACTGGTAGGAGGGGCGGAGTCCGGCTGGGTGAGGGACATGGAGCAGAGAGCAGAGCACCCAGGACAGCGCACAGGTCCGCAGCAGGCAGACCCTGGGCACACAAGCAGTAGTGGCTGGTGGGCCCCAGCCAGGGGGTGGCGACCGGCAGACCCAGCGAGGTGGCCATTGTGAAGCAAGGCACTGCACGCAACTCAGGGTCCCAGCACTGGGAAATAGAGCTTTGGGTCACAGACTGAAAAGGAAGGTCCCGTGAGGTGCGCGGGCCCACCCACACCGGAATTGGTGCCAGAGGGGCCCGGTCGGCTTGCAGAAAGTGGCAGAAGGGTCTGGGGTCCTGCAGAGGGCGGAGTGGGTGCCATTGTTCCTTCTCGGACCCCGCCCCCACATACAACGTCACAACCCTGCGACTGGGGTGCCCCACCCAGGTGAACTCCTAAGGCCCCGCCCCTCACTACAGGAGCTCGACAAGACCAAAAAACAAAACAAAACAAAACAAAAAA
>CM052542.1:43600622-43638144 GCA_028533065.1 Trachops cirrhosus | reverse complement strand
GGGAAATGTAGAAGCAAAGAACTTATGACACATGGACTGAAATAAAGGGGGGGAATGTGAGTGGGAGAGGGTGTTCAGGGTGGAGGGGAATGAAGGGGGGATAATAGGGCAACTGTAATAGCATAATCAATAAAATATATTTAAAAAAAAGAAAGAAAGTCAAATATGGAACTTGACTCTATTGCCATAGAAAGCTTCAGGGAAGAAGGGAATTTCAGTATCTCTAAAGAATAGATGGAATATGGACACAAGGTAGCAGATCACAGAAAATTCCATGGGGAAGCTGGTGCAAATTTTTACATTTGTGTGAATATATTCCTTTAATGATGTAGATAGGACTGCCCTACCAGAGAGAAGAGAAAACATGTTTATTCTAATTTCTATTGTGTTTCTGCAAGACTTGGTAGGGTTACAGTTGTACAATGCAAATAATCATAGTCTGAAATAATAGAGCAATACCAAATCATTAGACACCTGCCAGGACAGAGGTCCTACTACAAATCAGACTTTCTCTTCTAGTTTCTCTTCTTGAGTGATTTAAAACATTCCCACATGGAACTCCCAGAAGCAGAATAAAATAGTTAAGAAATTCCCCATTAGAAGTACTCTATTACTGCCACCTGTAATTTGCTCATTCCACCTTAAGTCTGACTAAATCCAAGCTGACAAGAAGATTTACTGGATTTAGATAATAGCTTTTACTCTGAACCAGGCATTTGAACCAGAAAAGACAATGCAATGTGTGAACTGTTTTTCCTCGCCTTTGAAATCATGTGGGAAAGTGTGAATGTGGGCCTGTGGAACATATCTGGTGTCACAGACGGTGCGCTGTGGATGCACCAGTAGCTGTGGGTTCAAGTTCCCTCTCCCAGCTCTTCCACAAACTAACAAAGTTTTCTTGAGAAAGCCAACACTCAACCTAGTTCCATCCTTTGCAAAATGTCAGTATTTCCCAACTGAAGTGCTGTTAGGGTGCCAAATATGATAGTCATTAACTTAACAATATTTATTGAACTATGGGTCTACTTTGAACTATGACAATGGGAACATAAATAATTAAAAATGATTTTTGACTTGAAGAAACTCAGTCTACTGTGACAGCACTTCCTAAAGTATAACATACTGATCAAATATAAATGTTATTTCTGTTTTCCTTCCACATGAATTGTTTTTCCTACACAAATTGGCTCACTTGGGCTTCACACACTGTCCACCTACTTCAAGGTTGCTAGCTGGTTCATTAATGGATCCATACACAGACCCTGGAGAGCACGGGCTCACAAATCAAAACAAATTGAATTTTCAGACCCTGGAATTACATATAGGAACTCACCAGAGGTTATGCTTCGTATTAACCCATCGTTTTCAGTGTTAATGGATACAAGAAAGTAGAGGATTTTAAACACAGTGAGTTTTTCTGGAGCATTAATTTTCCTCTATTGTAAGCAATTTAAAACATGACTACTAACATAGAAATATGTTAGAATAGAAGTACAATTTACATGAAATTTTAACATATAGCTTGAGTCTTTAGAGAGAGCAAACAGATTCCCAATGTGTATGATGCTAATACAGGCATATTCCAAGCATCTTAGCTCAAAGCTGTGATTTGGCTGTGCTTTGCTTATTGCACAGTTTGAAGGCCACCGCTCACATAGACTCTGATTTGAACAGTGCCTCTGGGAGTGGTGCACAGTGGTAACTCTGTTCAGTTGCTCATCTAGGAAAAGAGAAAACTAAGTCTATACAAATATGCTGCCTAGGTTATGGTCTTCTCCTAAGTCTTGTTCATGATGAGTGGTTTTAATATATTCTTGTTATTATGTTGTGAGTAAAAAAATAAAGATAAGAATAGCTAACAGCAGATGTTAGAAGTTACTTACAGAAACAGGGGGTGAACCGGTCGACCTCTCAAAACTTATTTTCCCTTTGCTGACTTTTGAGAAACAAAACAAATATTGCAGTCATGTAGCAGTCACACAATTTTCAGCACAAACACACATGCATACACACATCTAAATAACAGCAGGGATCATTACTCAATGTCAGAGATGTGATACTATCACTTTGTGAAAATAACTAGGAGAAAAACAATATTTAGCATCTGTCCCGAAAAGTACAACAATCCACAATGGGAAGCAAAACAGCAATGAAACTGCCAGAAAGGTCCCTTCTTCATCTTATCTCATCCCACATTTCTTAAAGGGCAAACAATAATAAGGCATAAAAGCTTCTGTGGAAATTACTTAGCATCATCTGAAGACCACAGAATATTACTGAAATCAAAGGCTTAGAAATGACTTCCAAACATCCCTGAGACTCAAGGCCTCAAACCACACTGCATGCATCACATATAGATGAATGATGAGATGCCCTTCCCAGGAAAGGCTGAACTAACACCACCTCAGGGTCTGGTTACACACCTGAGTGCTCTTACCCATTTGTAGTCAAGTCCAAATATCAGAGCAGAATAATAGGGTCTTGCCCATTTCTGCAACATGCTCACTAGCACTGCTTGAGTTATACTATCTACAAGATTCTCTTGGACTCTAATACCATCAAAGCGACTTGGCTTCCTACTAATTAACCTCCCACACACCTTCTGCAGTTCTTTTAGATGCCTGCCCTGGAGACTGCTCCCTGACTGTTTCTTTTTGCACGCATAAGCTCGCAGGAGTTTGAGGGCAAGCAACATGCTGTTCATCACCTGACACAGTGTCTGGTACATAGCAGGTGAGCAATAATATTTGCTGAATGTCTGGAAGGCAATGCATTAATGCACGAATTAAATGTTATTTTAGGAGCTAGCAGTTAAGTTTGTGGATTGCTTCTCATATCCAGTAGAGCATTATCAGGGCATAAAAAAGCTCTATCTCACACACCAGTTCATTCTACTGCCTAAGAAGTTAGATGTTTGTCAGAGTGCAGTGTTCTGAGAAGTGGAGATGGGAGTTCCTGTGTGTCTATTAAAGCGCAGTAGCCATCCCTAAATGTCCACTGGTGGCATTTATATGTCTTTCAATGTGTTCTATCTTCAGCTATTTCATTCATTTTCTTTTAGAAAGACACTAATTTTGTGTTCCTTCAACTCAAGGTCACTGGCGTTCAAGTGCCATGGCCCCTTTCTTCTGTGGCACACATATTTATGTTATCAGTAGCCAATTTACCTCTAAATTGTTGGTGCAGCTGGAAAGAGTAATTAATTGTCGTTAGAGTTTCAGATAGTTTTTAAAATTACATTTTTCAAACTAGCAATTTATAATTAACTTTGACATCTTTATATTCATTAGATCATGCATTTGCTGAGGGGCCATATATGATTTTGTATATCCTTGGAGCCCAGCACAGTGCCTGGTACATAGCAGGTATGTGACAAATATTTATATGATTGATGAATGGATGTTCTAAAAATGCACAATGGTTCAGTAGGGAAAAGATGAAAAAAAAAAAGAAAGAAAGAACTTGAACTCTTTGTCAAGTTCTGAGTTAGGATAATTGAGAGTTTCCTTTTTCTCGAGCCTCACAATTCTTAGAACTTGTAACTTCCAGTCAGAATCACTCTTGCTTTTTTTTTTTTTGTCAATTAATTTTGCTTTTTCCTACAAGCCATACATATCAATTAGGATTGAATTAGGCCACATTAATGGAAACCAGACCATACTGGTTTAAACAAATAAGTTTATTTTTCTCCCATAAAAAAGAATCTCAGGTAGGCAGCCTGAAGCTATTGTTTGTAAACGAGGCTTCTTACTGCTCTAGAAACCTCAGTACAAAAATTTGGCCATACTGGTTACAAGACAGCTGCCCACCTCTGTGAGCTGAGTAGAAAGTAGGGCACAGGGAAATATGGCAAAGACAGATGTCAGCTGTATCTGTGCCCTTTTAAAGAGCCTTCCAGAATTCTGTCCGAACAACTTCTGCTTATATTCCAATGGCCCAAAACAAGTTACACAGTGATCCTTGGCTGTAAGAGACACTTTGACTCCCAAATCAGATTTAGAGTCCAATTCATAAAAAGAAAGAGGAGGATGGATACAGGTTGGACATCATGCAGTGTCTGCTACACCGCCACTCATCCTAGAAGCACAGTGTTGAGGGTCTCCTGACTGAATTTCCCTTCTCCAGTTCTCCAATCCTGTCAGCCTCATCTTCCGACCTCACTCAACCGATGCTTAGATCATGCTCAGGTTGTTGCCCGGGATTCCAGATCTAAAGTCTGATCTTGACCTACTACTCCCACTTTCCCCTTTTTTGCCCATTGATATCCTCCCTATTTGTCAAGACTTCACACAACCATTATTTACTACTCAGTGAATATTCTCTACTTTTAATAAGAATTAAACAGCATTTTGATGTAGAAATGGCTTAGGATCTATTAGGATATAGTTAGTTGTGGGTGGACCTATTTTCTTCATTAGGAGGCAAACTCTTGAACATAAGGGTATAGCTTATCTTTTATTGTAGCTCAGTGTCTCACAAAAAAGGTATGTCCTCAATTAGTACTTTTTGTACTAATATGACACTATTCTTGATTATTCAAGCATTTTCTGTGCTTCTTACTCTAATCCACTGCCTGGCTCCTGTGTTGTGGTTCTCACACTGCACCTAAAGCCTTACATAAATGTCTGTTAAGACGTGGATGCAAAGCATAGATGTGAGATGAACTGTTCCCTCTGCCTAAGCTTATTCTCGGTCTTACCCACCAATGCCCTGATGCTGGGAGGAGAGTTTACATTAGACAGCTTTCCTGGTGGCTGATGTCAGTGTTGAAGGCAACCCTAAATATTCTTTCCTTCTAGCCCTTTTCTGAAATGAAGACATATATACAAAAAAGTTAGCAGATGTGAGCAGATGTCAACAAGAGTGAAATAGAGACATTATAATATTACATCAGAATATGACCCTAGCATTTCAAACAGAATATAAAGCTTGGCCCCCAATGCAAACGCTATGTGTAAAACTAACAACAACTTGGCTATATTTTTATTCATTGGCAGATTTTTCCAAACACACAAGAAATTTAGTCCAGAAATTGTTTCCTTCTAACAGTGGGGAAATTTTTGAAGCAGGTATTCTTGTAAATGAACTCTATTGTGCTTGCTTTCTAATGTTGCTTCCTGTTTAAACACACACACACACACACACACACACACACACACACACACACACAGCACTGTCAGTGTGTTGGCATACTGCAACTGAGTTTGAGTTCCTCCTATGGTTTTCTTTGTTAGAAACTATTTGCCTACTGAAGTCTTGGCCATGTATTGTAGCTTTTCAAATTATGGAGAGAGCCAAGTGAAGCAACACGTAAATTGGCAGAAGTGACTTCAAATCTTTTAGCACTACATATACTGACTTTTACAGAGGAAACATAGAATGTTCTGCTAGCTTGTTAAGTTTTCATGATACCTCAGGTGCATAACATGTTCTGTTCCTTTCCTAGTTTGAACAACAACTGGCCTGGAAGAGAAGTCCACAGTCACCTCTTCGGATTGGCCAGGGAAATGTTGCCCGAAAGACTACTGTTCTAAGATGTCCTTCAAGCCCTCCTCTCCACTGTGATTTCTCCCAGAGGCAGGGAGATGATGCCCACTCCCTGCTCCTCGGGTCCAGAGTAGGAAAACAACTGCTGGAATGGAAGCTATTTCCCCAGGCAAATCATAGAGGCATTATGAAATGACTTCTCACTGTCCTTAGTTTTTCTAACTCAGTTTCCTTCCCCTTACATCTCATCCTCCACTCAAGTTGGGAATTCAATCAATCTGAAAAGATACCAAAAATACCAGATACCTGAATAAACAAATTAGTTCTAAAGACTTGTCCACTGAAATAAAGTCATCTCCAGAAATCCTTGCTCAATTCCTTCTGCTCTAGTTCAGAGTAGGTTTCTCTCCTATGTATTCCCAAAGCTCTCTACAAGCACTGCTGCTGCAAGAACAGCAATTACTACAATGTACTTGTTCCACGTGTCTCTCAACCAGAGTTGAGAGAGCTCTGGGGACCAGGGCCTGTATTCTAATAATCTCAGCATTCTCAGTGTTCAGGTCACTGCACGGGGCCCAGTAGGAGCTGAATAAATGTGTGGGTTTTTAATTATTTATTTATTTTTTAGAGAGAGGGTAAGGGAGGGAGAAAGAGAAAGAGAGAAACATCAATGTGTAGTTGCCTCTTGCACACCCCCAACTGGGGACCTGGCCTGCAACTCAGTCATATGCCCTGACTGGGAATCGAACTGATGACCCTCTGGTTCACAGGCTGGCACTCAATCCACTGAGCCATACCAGCCAGGGCATAGCTGAATAAATGTTTAAAAATAAATGAAAAGTAAAATTTCTAAGCTGTACCATATATATACACACATACACACATACACATGCACACATACACACACACATTTATATACACACATATATGTAAGTGCATATTTATCTAATACAAACATATGAGAGGGGACCCCCAAAATGGAATTTATTTATAAAAATTGTGTATTTATTCTTACATGTTTGAACTTCAGTCATCTTCAAAGTACTCTCCATTTGATGCAATATACCTATCAAGATTTTTTCCCACTGCTTAAAACAATTTTTGAACTCATCAATTTTTTAAAAGATTTTATTTATTTATTTTTGGAGAGGGGAAGGGAGAAAGAGAGAGGGAGAGAAACATCAATGTGTGGTTGCCTCTTGCACACCCCCTACTGGGGACCTGGCCTACAACCCAGGCATGTGCTCTAGACTGGGAATTGAACCCTTTGGTTTGTAGGCTGGCATTCAGTCCACTCAGCCACACCAGCCAGGGCTGAGCTCCTTGATTTTGATGCCTTTTAGTACATCTGTCATTTTTTGTTTCACCTCTTCCACTTCAGCAAAATGTTTTAAGGACTTTTTTCATCAGGGAAATAAAAAAAAAGTTGCTCAGGGGTGAGATGGGTAAATAGGAAGGATGGGATATGAGGGTCATGATGTTTTTGGTCAAAAACTGCTGAACACTCAGCGAGGTGTGAGCAAGTGTGTTCATAAATCACCCATCATGAAATGGGCAAATGTGTTGAAAGAGTCTTCAGAAAAATTCATTGAAGCTGAATGTAGCCTCTCACAATAACACCAGCTGGTACAGTGATAGAGATGGGTTCCTAGAACACTCACCTGGCAGGGGGAGCCTGTGCTACAAGGGACACACCTTCCAGAAGATAATTCCATATCTTTGGGATCCCCCTTGCATATATACATGTATATATTAAGCTTTGATTAGGTTGATATTTTTGACAATCAAAAACTAGTAAAATTCTGCACCTGCTGAAACAGCATATGTGAAACCACTGTATTCAGACAGAGAACTAGAATGTTAATATAATGTTTCTAAATATATCTCACAAGCTTCAAAACAGAGATCTAAAGTGTAAGTGGGTGGCAGAAGTAGGAAAACCAACTGCCACAAAGCTAATTTTTGAGAGTGCGAAATGTGTGTGAACTTGTATTTCAAGTAGTATAGCAAGATCAGACTGCAATCAGTCTGCTCCTTCCAATGCAAACGTGCCCTTTATATAGAAGACTTAACTGCAACTTTAATAGGCAAACATATCACATTTAAGCACTGTCATGAGTTAAATAATACCCTCTTGCACTCGAATATATCCATAGTCTCTGAAAGTCATGAGAACTTTTAAAAGATGGGCATTTTTAAAGCTGAGCAAAATAAACATAAGGATTCCTATAAACAGTATAAAAATATGACTGATTTCTGTACTTCTGCAACATAAACTAAGGCCATTTTAACTTTTTACTTTTTGTGTGTAGTGCAGAATGAGACGGTTAACACATTTTGCATTTTTTGTTACATGATAAAAGAATCTTCAGCTCTTTTGACATTTAAATTATATTTTGCCACTTCTTATGTAATGATGAGTCATTCTTTGCATTTAATTTGTGGTTGTAAACCTCGCAGTAAGTTCTTTGTTTCCTGGTTCTCTATTTTTAAATCTGAGAGGCTTTGCTGACCTTGTTTCAGCTCCTGGCCCTCTCGGGTGGCTGGCCTTTCAGGGCTTGCAAGATTACTATTGCATAGGGGGTGAATGCCAGTCAGGGCAAGTCGCATGTTAACAAAATGCTCTTTGCACGTGGCAAATTTTTATCCAGGTGAGGACAGTTTCAAATGAGCATTGAGAAAGCCTTTACAAGCCAAAAGAAGTACCTAGTATCAGGATATTTACTACTCCATCTGTTCCATACATTTTTCTGTATATCAGCCATTTTTCTAGACAGAAGCTATGCTGTATTTGTTTTGAATCTGCCTCAGCCACTAGAACAGTGTCTTATGTTGGATGTAGTGGGGTCATTATTATCACAGTAGCTGCCATTTACTGAGCACCTAATAAGGGCTGAGAATGGTCCTCTGCCCAGTATATATACAATGACATAGATGCCTGATGAGAATTTTTTCCCACCAAGTTGTCTCTACCTCTAACTAGAGCTGGAGAGACAGCAGGAATCTGGCCCTGAAGCAAATGTGTTTTCTTACAGAAAGAATTACTTCAGTGACTTTTCTGAGGAATGCCCCATTGTCCCAGGAGGGACGGTAGAGTAGGCAGAAGTACCTCCAAAGATGTCAACACCTAATCCTCTAGAATCTGTGAATATGCTACATTAAATGACAAAGGAACTTTGTAAATATAAGGTTATAGACCTTAAGATAGGAAGATGATCTTGGATTATCCTGGTGGGCCCAATCTAATCACACGGGGCCTTTAAAAAAAGAAAATGTTCTACTGGAGGCAGAAGAGGGATGGGGAAGAAATATGAAGTGTGAAAAGGATGAATGAGTTTTTGTTGGTTTGAAGATGCAATTTGGGCAGCCTTAAGGTGTTGAGAGGGGCTCCTAGCTGGCTTTAAGAAACAAATAAATCACAACAACAAAAAATAAGGACCACAGTCTGACAGCCACTAGAAACTGAATTTGCCTAGAATCTGCCTGAAGTTGGGAGCAGATCTGTTCCCATAGTCACCAGATAGGAAGGCAGCCATGCTGGCACACTGAGTTGAGCTTGTCAAACTCTTGGCACCAGTCCCCCAGTTGAGCCACGCTGTACTCAAACTTCTGATTTACAGAACACAGAGATAATACATAGATGTTCTTATAACATACTTAATGTGTGGTAATTATTTATATCAGCAATAGAAAACTAATAGAGAGGTTGTACCCAGACCTCTTGAGTAGCAACACAAGTTGCCCATCCCAGTACACCTTTGATATATTAGGCAGGAAGCCAGAATATTTTTAATGGGGGTCAAAGAGCTTCCTTAGAAGGAAAAAGGACCAAGGTACTCCCCACTTACTCTTTTGCATCCATGTTATTATAACCTATCACAATGGGCTAGGAAAGTTCTAACTTGGGTTTGTTGGCAGTGAAGTTCCCAAAAGAGAATTCACAAGAGAGAAGAGAGTCTGGCCTGGTGATCTGGATTTAATACCAGAGCTTAAGGGTTTATATACATGCACATAAGTGACAAGTCTACTTGAACTAACTCTTCCTCATTGATTGATAAAATTCAACAACATTTGTCAGTGTTAGTAAAATGTGTGGCAATGCTGTTGGAGGTAGAGAGGTGAATAAGGTGTGATCTCTGACTCAAGAATCCTGACAGCTCCAGCATGGAACATACTATTGAGCAAAGGCTCAATAAATATTTGTTATTGAATAGATACATGCATGAATGAATGTGTATCATCTGCATTGTCTAAAACATAGTTCTTGTTTTGTTCATATTTTTATGAAAATATAGTATTGCCCTAATTTTGATGGACCCTCAGACAGTTGCTGCCTATTCTCAAGCTCTGTCTATTCTGACCTCTCAGATTTGTGGGTCAAACCATTCTAATCCTACCTGCGAAACAAATGGGTCCACGTGGAGCTCTCCTTCCTTAGATCTCTAGTTGTCTGGACTCATTATTGTGCAATTCATCATGCCCTGTATCAGTACTTTTCTTGTATTGTTGCATCATCCTGCTATTGACCGCCTTGCTTGTTAAAGCCAATCCCACTTTCCTTTTGCTTTCCCCAGAGAATATAAACTCCTTAAGAGCAGGGACTGCATATATTGTAAAGGATAAAACAGTGGGTGCTGGAACTAGGATAGCCTGGCTTTGTCACTTATTATCTGTGTGACTCTATGTCAGTTACTTAACCCCACTGGTTTCCTTATCTGTAACAGTTGTTGTTAGGGTTATATTAATATATGTGTATAACTTAGAATACTTCCTGGCACATAGTAAGAACTCACTAAATATTAGCTACATATTTGATTTCCCAACATAGCACTAGAAGATATGAAATACTCCATAAATAATTGTTAAAGTTTAGCTATAAAAAGAAGAAAAGAAATGGTGATAAGAGATAGATAAATTTAGAACTGTTAAAAAGTTTTTTTGATTTTTACCCATGTTCTCTGATTGAATAATAAAAATAAAACATGAACATCACTCAAGATTCTTAAGTGCCAGTAACCTAACAATCTGGAGACTCCTGTTGCAGTCCTGACTTTGACATTAGCCACCTGGGTGTCCTCAGACAAGTCACTGAACTGTTCTGAATCATTCTTTCCACATCTCTGTTAAGTATAATAATACCACTTCACTCGACTCAGTCTTTCTAATTTCTAAGTGAGTAGATTAGAATAAGTGACTCAGATCCTGATTCATCACATTCAGCAGAATAGTCTTACCCCCTACTTCAGAGAACTAAAACTAAACCCATCAGATGTGATCTTCCACTTTCTGGCACCAGGAACAAACACATCGAATTACATGTTTATGTAACTCCCCTCTTTTCAGAAGATGAGATATCCCTCCCCCTAATCAGCTCTAACCTCTTAGCTATGCTCTGATCTTCCTTTTTGCCTATAACCCATGAGGTCATGAAAATGCCCACAAGAGACATAATCAACTTTAACCATTTGCCATTAGTTATTCTCCTTCTGTCCTATATCTTCCAGTCATCCCACATTCTTGCCTGCTTTCCATCAGCCTACAGGCATGCTTAAGTTTCTCCCATTCTAAAATCTCTACCTTGACCCTGCATTGCTTCTACTTAACATCTAGTATCTCCTCTTTCATTCAGACTTCTTAAAAGCCTTCATCATTTTCCCTTCTTTAACTGGATTTGCTTGCTGAGGTAACCATTGGTCTCAGAATTGCTAAATCTGACATTTTGATTTGCTAGTTCTCATATCTTTCACAGCATCTGCTATGTTGATTATGCCTCCTTCTTGCAACTTCCTACTCTGTAATTTCTGTGACTCCTTAACCTCCTGGTCCTCCTTGCCTCTCAATGACCACTGCTTCTGTCTCTCTCCTTCTCTGCCTTTGCTCACCTTCTGAATGATGGTCTTCCCAGCAATCTGTCCCTTTTCCACTTATCTTCATTTGTGATCATGCTTGCTGCTAAAAGTAGTGGAGGTGGGGTGGGGTTCATCATTTCAGTCACAACTTCTAATCAAATGATTCACACATCTCTGAAACAGGATCTAAAATGGGGCTCATTCTACCTTGGTTTTGATTGAAGCCTGAAATAGCAGATATCATCTAGTCCTCAGAATAAAGTGCTATATAGCACCTGAGCAGAACATGAAGTGGAAAACATATCTTAGATGAGAATGGTACTAATATATATTTACAAATTGGAGGTGAGGGTGGGGAGGGGTTGTAAGTAATCAACCAAAGGATACACACTGTTGACATGAAGGGAGCTAGAGTAAGCATAGCTTACTATGTAATTATTCAATGAGCTTGTGAAAGAGCCCCACAAGAGAAAGCACCACCTTGAAACATCTGGAACAACCAGAGCAGGCCAACAGCAGATTACATTGGTACCAGAAAAGACAGACCTTTCCTGACCCTTACTTTCCTCCCTCATCCCCAAAGTGTGAAGGGGCTTTAACTTAAAATGCCAATTTAAAATTTCAACTACTACGTGAGATCACACATTTTAATTACTAAAATGAGACAATTTTGGGGAAAATGATCAAAAATCTCTGATTGCAGTCTTTCAAGTTGCATTTATTAAGCAAAATAATAATCATGCTACTGACCCAGATTCTTCCCTGAGCTTCAAGTTCATCATACTCCTAACATGCAACCATGTATCTTTATCTAGAAGCATCAACTTGTACATATTTCAAGCTAAACTCAGCCTCACCTAAGCATGTTCCTATCTACATCTTTTTTCTCAATCATTGGCATCTGCCATCTTTGAATCCCGTATGTATGTTAATATCCCAAACAGCTGAATCTACTACTAAGCATTGTTCTATTCTTTACACTGTATTCTTAATCCCATTGGGCGAATTTAGGTTCTCATCATTGCTCCCTCTACCACTCTACTAATTTGTGCGACTGATTGTGGTTCTGATATTGCATATTTACTACTGACACAGTAAAATCCTTCACTGGGGCTACCTATTTAAAATAAAAATCTGACAGTACAAAACCCTTCAATGATTTCTCATCGTTCAAAAAATTAAGTGTAAACCCTTTATCAGAGTAATTGGCCTTTTATCTGTAGCTACATGTGGCTCCAAATTATATGGTCTAGCAATATGGACATGTCTAGCATACACCAAAACGCTGCTTCACTGTCTTTTTTATCATTGTGTTATTAATACCTGGGAATGTCTTTCTCACTTATGCTTCTCATACCACCAAACTCTATTCATGCTACTGGACTCAATTCAGATGTCCACTCCTTCAAGAAGCCAATTCTAGCACTACCTTCCTATATGCAGACTATGTACTTACCTTTCTTTTGCATGATATAGCATAGTTCTATCTCTACAGATACTGCTCCACACAGTACTTTTCTGTTTACTTCTCTATCTCCTTCACTAGATTATTTCTCTATATAGCTCCAAAGCAAAGTATTTGGTACATGGGATACACATACAAACATTTCTGGAAAAAAGAAAGGATTCATATAAAAGTATTTTACAAACCTCCTTTCATCACATTATAGCATTTGACACTCAGAATGAAATTATGAAGTAAATAGTTTTATTTCTACTTTACTAATATGGAAACTGAGCCTCAGATAGCATAAGTAACAATCACCAAGTGAATTCAGTGTAGCAAGGGATATGTAGCTATGGCATCTAGGTCCAAGGTCCACGCTTAGCTTACTGAACCACACTGGCATTCTGAATACTGACCCTAAATGTGTACATGAAATAAGATATGAGGTGTATGATAATGTTAACAGGAGTTTTCATAGCCCTGAAACACCAAAAAGAAAATTAAACTGCAGTAAAATTAAAAGAAAATGCCAGCAAGGTTTGAGTGTAGAGAGAACAGGTACAGGGGCTATTAATACCTTTGAGGACTGTGGGTTTTATGAACAACTTTTATCTTAGTGTATAGTATTAAATGAAGAAGTTTTTAAGTCACCACATAATTGTATTGGCTTATTCAAAGCAACTCCACAGTGCCAACTCTGTAGCTCTGCATAAGACACAATTGTTTCTCAGGGTGAATCAGAGTATGTTTTCCCTAGGAATCTAGCATGGTTCTGGCACAACAAGAAAAACTGTTCTTTTTGTTTCAACATATTCATCCGGATCTGGATCTCATCTTAGAAAAAATTTCCACTCTTTAATGGCAGCCTTATGAGTCTTTTTTCCAGTTTTTGTCTACTTTATGTTTGAGATAGCAACCTACACCTCTCTCTCTCCCTTTTCCCTGTTAGCTTATCTCCCATTGAAATAAGAGGTAGATTCTGAGCTCACTGCCTCAAGGGAGGCATGAGGAGAGGCAGAAAGATTTTAGGACATTAGATAATGGGAATGTAGAGAGAGGGTTGAACCTCAGCTACCAACTCTCCTATTGCCCCTCCCCAAGGCTAGGTTCCTGAGAGTAGAGAGGTCCTGGGCTCTGCTCCCCAGTAGTATACAGACTGTTCTGCATGGCGTGGGGAATGTAGCCCAGCCCCTACCCGAAAAGGCCAGTGGGGAGCAAGGTCAACACACAGGACCCATGCCCACAGATAGGTTTTCCCATGGGGAATCAGGCCTGCATTGTACCTAGGCTGCTACGAGGCTTGGTTTTACTAAAACTCCCTCACCCTGGATTGAGGCAGCAAATGTTTACTGCATATCTTTAACTTCCTAAATTCTGTGCTAAACCTCCCAATTATGGAGTGTAACCAGTTCAACCACTTTTCCCCTTGATCTGCAACATCCTTCTCTTTGAAGTAATTAGCAAAATGCTTTCCTTTGTTATCTGTAAAAGGTAATCACCTACAGCAAACGTGTGCATAGTAAATGAGGATCATCCTCAATGTAATGTACCCAGAAAAGCAATAAAAGCCTGTCCAGGCAGGAGTCCAGGCCCTCTCCCTCACTTAGAGAGTGGCCATGCCATCCCTTTTTTTTACATAGACTTTTGTAGTCCATGTGAATTTGTTCATTGCAGCCACAACACACAGACCCCACAGGCCAGGGTCCACATCATCCAGTAGTATCATATGGCAGATGCAAGGCCTTGGGAATGAGATAGCTGTTGGGTCTACTAGGCAGATGGGGTCAAACAAAGCCTTGCTTCAGATTCCTGGGCCTCAAGCATGGGAAGGAAGCAATAGAAAGCTGCCAGACCTAAACAAGCTATGAGGATAAGGGCCAACAGACTTCTTTTCATGGCCAAGTCAGCCTGCAGGCCCCATGACCAAAGACAAGGTTGTCCTATGGTGATACCTGGCAGTAAGATCCAAGAGTTGTGACTCACCCTTTAGAGTGAGAACCCCAGGAAAACCTAAGTTTAAGTTTTCTGTCCTATTAAGTAGAATAAAACGCAGAGACAGAAATCAAGATTGTTAGTGAAAAGTAAAGTCAGTAATATTGATTGCATTTCCAAGTTTTCAAATTGAGTTTCATAAACAAATAATTAATAATAATAATGATAATGATAAACAGAGGGATTTCTTCCAATACCTGACTGATAGTGATAGTCAAAGCTGCCTCCACAGTATAGGAGGTTCACAGGATCACCTGGGCCTTCCAATTTTGCGGGAGATTACATGATGGGGTAAATGTGAACAGCACTGCAGGAAGACAGAGGTAACCTCTGCACTTCTGTGTCTGAGTCCTTATCGTCAGGTGTCCTCCTGTTCCTCCCATGTTCTTCCTATTCACTTGAAACAAAATCACAGAACTGCATTGTCAAAAGAGATTGCTGGGACTCCTTGCCCTTGAGGCATGCTCTCTGAGCAAGTAGCTCTGGTTCTATCAGTTCTTGCATCCAGCTGCCACCTCAGAAAAATCGACTTTCCAAACATAATATTTTCCATGATATGCCACTGCTACCTCTGAGTCTTTCCAGCCTTAAAAAAGCCTGTTAAACAAGTTAGATGATCATGGTCTCCTCCAGTGCCTTTTTTCTCTTGAATCATTGCAAAAGCAGAGATTTAAATGTATAAATAAAGACACTGCATATATGTCCATCAGCTCTGGCTGCTCTCTAAGGTTGCCCTGTGTGAACTGGAGACTACAAAAACAGTCTGCTTGAGGTAAGGATTTCAAGACAATGAGAAAAGGTTGCCCTGTGTGAACTGGAGACTACAAAAACAGTCTGCTTGAGGTAAGGATTTCAAGACAATGAGAAAAGGAGAAATAAGAAAGAAATATTCCAATCTCCTAGTCTCAGTAGCTCTTCACTTCTAACTCCCTTCGAAGCCAGAAGGCCAAAGAAACAATGATTTTTCTCTTTAAAAAGGGTCAGAGTTAATTTCTAGGCCTTTCTAGCACCAACAGAAAGTAAGATCAGAGAAAAGCCAGTATATTTACATTGCTATTCATTCAGTCCTATACTCCACATTTATCTCTATTACAAAATATGGAGCACTTCCCCTGTGTCAGTCATCTAATTCTAAAACAGCCCAGTAAACTGAGTCTCATTACTCCCTTTTACAAACAGGGGAAATGGGACTCAGAGGATAATTTCCAGTTAGAAAGGCCAGAGCTGGGATTTGAACTGAGATCTTTCTAATCTCTCCATCCTACGGTACTGCTCCCTCACTATCTCTCCTTTAGCATATTCACTAACTAATGCTTGATTGACTATTGACTATACATACCCACATCTTTCAGGGCCACTCCAAGTTAGAATGATCTTATAAAAATACAAATAAGATCATGTCACTCCACTGCTTCAGACCCTAATGAAGTCTCATTACACTTAGAATAAAATCCAAGTTCTCTTTCATGGCCCACAGATAACCTGAGCCTTGCCTAACTCTAGAGCCTCGTGTACACTCTCCCAGCACTTGCTCTCCTCTAGTCATCCTGCCTTTCTTTCTGTTTTTCAAAGTTCTCTTCATTCCCTTGTAGGGCTCTGCATTGGCCTTTTTGTTCCAAG
Organism: Trachops cirrhosus; assembly: GCA_028533065.1. Lineage (NCBI taxonomy): Eukaryota > Metazoa > Chordata > Mammalia > Chiroptera > Phyllostomidae > Trachops > Trachops cirrhosus. Next base: position 43,621,749 of record CM052542.1, on the reverse strand, counting down.
GTTCTTTTCACAAATCCAGAAGTGGTCGACGTCATCTTGTTCAGATGTCAGCTCACAGAGTGGCAATGCTTTTGTGTTTGTTCATCAACTGATTGACCGTCAGTATACCTCTGGTATGAGGTAACGTAATGTGAGAGGGACCACACCTCTCCTTCACTGTTCCATCCCCACTGCTTAGAACAGTGTCTGGTACACAGTAGTTGCTCAATAAGTATTTATTGACTGAACTAATTTGTTATTACAAAAAATTCAGAATGTTAAATCATTATCTTTGCACTGGTTATTATCTGGTATTCACAAAATATGGAAGGTTAATTTTGGCATGAAGTCTGATGTTGCCATTTTCATAGGCAACATCTATTTTTAATATAAACATTAATTTGCTTTCATATCCACAGCTATTCTAGATTCAGAAGCTGTTTTCTATGTTACTAATAAGTGTCTTTTTTAAAGCATAATTTCCCATAAATATTTAATATTGTTTATAGTTTATTTTGATAGTTTAATTTTTTGTTAGTATTGAAAATGATAAGGTTAAATAAGTGTCTGCTGGGTAGAATTGTCTTATTCACAAGGTCCCGGTAAAATAAATGGTGTAAATGTCTGCTTTCAGCTGGAAACACTTAATGCTGTTTCATCTGTCCATTAGTTATTGCCCTTTCCTGCTAATGGTGACATTTAGACACATCCATCTTGCCTTTAGAATTAGCTCTGCACAAACCTTTGACCAATTCTGAGAGTGTCAGACTGCCAGTCTAGGTCTGAGAAATGAAACTGACCTGGCAGGGGCTTAGTTCCAATCTGGAACCCCATTTCTAATAGCTGGGCTTCTATTTACAACATCATGACATTTGGAGAGGGCATCCTGACTCCAACCACATATTGACTGTGTAGGCTTGGGTGGAATAGTAATTAGAAAAGTTCTCCTAAGCATGGATTCCTTGTTTGTAAGGGAATCACCAGGAAGCAGACTCCAAGTCTTTAAGATTTGTGCATGGGAGGCTTATTGGCCAGTGCTTTTGGGAACGTCATACCTATGAGGGATGGCGGACACAGGATTGGGCAGAGGAGACGAACTGTGATGCTGCTGCAATGGAGGCCTCAGCTGAAGCTACTGGTGCTCTGGAACTGGCAAGGCCCATCACTGATGTCCTTGATTGAGATGAGGCGTTGAGCCTTCACAATCCACAAATCTGTCACTGGATGCAGGCCGCCCCTAGAAGGGAGTGTGACCCTGAGCAAGGTGGCTGTCATTGGATGGGATCAATTCCAGATAGGGATCAAGCAAGAGCCTTCAACTGCCAACACCTGGGGACACCTGTGGGAGTGAGGAACTGTCCTTAAGGAGCGACTGGGTAGTTCCCCTCATTATCTGCTACATGGGCTTAATCATATTTCTTTCCCAACTTTCTTATGATATCAAATGAGATTATGTGTATTGAAAACATCTAGCCTACTCTCTGGCACTCAGCACCCCAGAATTTGCCACATGAATGAATGAGAAAAAATAAATAAAGGTTTACTGATGCCACATCTTGTTGTCAGTATTTGCTATTTCCTGTCTGTCATGTGAGTGTCTCTCTCTTGCACGAAGTGACTCTATAGACTAAACTTTTTAGAGAAGTTCTACTGGGTTATGAGGGGCCAGTCTCTGTTTCACAAATTGATACATGTTCCTATCAGCTTTGGTTAACCAGCTATACTTCAAAGTCATGTAAAGGATCAGACTAAGTGGGTTGTGTTAGTTGGACCTTTGAAGACAGAATTTTGGGGATTTGTAGTATTAGAGTTAGGCTGACTGGACTCTAATATTTCACAGAATTAAAAAAAATAACTTCTATTTTTTGGCTCTAAGGCTAGCCTAGCAAGGTAATATTTTCCAATTATTTCATATTAGTCAGTCCATACATGAGATTTGCAGTAGAAACAAGACAAATGTCAATCCTAGCTGCTGTGGCTCAGTGGATTGAGTGCCGGCCTGTGAACCAAAGGGTAGCCAGTTTGATTCCTAGTCAGGGTTGTGGGCCAGGTCCCCAGTAGGGGGCACTCAAGAAACAACCAATGGAGAAGTAACCATTGATGTTACTCTCCCTCTTTCTCATTCCCTTCCCCTCTGTCTAAAAATAAATAAAATCTTTAAAAAAAAGAAAACAAGGCAAATGTAATAAAGCTCCCAAATCAAGAGAAAGTCATATGGTTATTGCTTTTACAAAGTAAGATTTCACATTCTTCTTTATGGAATAGTGCCAGCATTTTAAATAAATTCTTCCAATAAATACAGTTTCTATACATGTTAATTAACAAACTTATGAGATTGATATTTCTTTCATTACATTTATGGAGATGTTTGAGTGATTTGCTTAGTTGCAGAATTTGTAAAAGACAAAGCTGTGGCTTCTAATTTTGACTACTATGCAATTTCCATCCCCACATAATACCACAGTAATTTCATTCTCAGCTTTAAAAATTTGTCTTCATAACATAGGGAATGTAGTCAATAACACCAGGACGAGTACGTGTGGGGCCGGGTGGGTGCTGGAAGCAGCAGGGGGTCACTCTGCAAAGTACATGGTTTTCTGACAACTTTTCTGTACATCTGAAACTAACATTGAATACAAACTGTAATTAAAAATAAATTTAAGAAATAAATAAAATAAATTTGTCTGCTGTTCATTTACATAATCATTTTTTTTCTCTTCTCTTTTTTTAAATTGTTCAAGTATAGTTGTCTCCATTTTCACCCCACCACGCCCCTCCCCTCTCCATCCCCCCTCCCACCCTCGAACCTACACTCTTTGGCTTTGTCCATATGTCCTTTATACATGTTCCTTGATGGCCATTCCTCTATTATCCCCCATTATCTCTCTACACCATCCTCTCTGGTTACTGTCAGTTTGTTCTTTATTTCGTTCCACATCAGGTCCACAAGGTAAATAACACAGTGTCCCTAAAAGCAAGTGCCCACATGGATAAGACCACTTACTAAAAGAGATGCAGCAGAACAAAGCCTCAGAACTTTGAGAGTTGAATCCACTTCTTTTGGCTTCCTAATTGGTAGTCAATCACTATACTATGTAAAGCTAGGCTATTTATATGGGTCTCAAATGTCATAAGATAAAGCAGTCACTTCCAACTTCAAATAAATACTGATAAAGTATGATCAGGGTGACAAATACCGTCCTTAGAACTGGCTGTTTCTTCTCAAGTGAACATCCTGAGCACCTGATATTTAGACTCCAGTGTAACGTAACCTATGGTCCAAACAGAATCACAATCCCCCAGAATTATGAATTTTATGGCTCTAATAAAGTGATGATAATGGCTCTGTTAATATTTTTTGAAACCCAGTACAATCACGATTGCACTAATATTGGGAATGATTTTCAAGGGGACAAAAATAAAATAAAGCATTCCTTTAGAAAAATCTCCAAAGAGAGCTCTCTTATGACACAGTATCTCCCTGGAGAATGGTTATGGAATTTTCGTGCAGAAAACATTTTATGAGATGAAAATGGAGTGCATTTGTTTCCTTGGAAACAAACCCTTTCACCTTCATTGCACAGAATTTTAAGGAAAGAAAATTTAGAAATTAAGCCTAGACTCTACCTAATGGAATTTTCAAATACATGATATTATTAGAAATAATGTGCAATAAAAACCACTTCACTAGGTTGAGGTCAAACAAATAAATCTTTACATGACTTGTAAGTATAGATATCTGACAATCTGAATGCTGAAAAAGAGTTGCATAAGAACACTTATATTCAAATAGCTTAGAAAATCCCTCAGTTAAAACCACCAGCTGACTAAAATAATCTCAGTCATAAGGGAAAAGCCAAAGTAGGTATAAATTGAATAATACAAATATTAGTTATTAAAAAGTTTTGTAGTGAGAAAGTTCATACTCTGACTATTGGCCAGTCTCAAGCCAGTAAAGTCTGGGTCAGACAATGATCTCTTTGGGGAAACACATTCTGTTTCCTTTGCTAAAGAAGGGCCTTACAGCCCCATACATTTTTACATTCCAGAATCAACCTCCTGGGTACACTCGAGAAGTCACGTGCTTTCTTCTATTGTGCTATATACTGTTTGTAGTGTAAAGATCAAACATAGGTGGGGCACTAGACAAGTTAATACTAATTCTGACATTTCTGAGGCTCAGTATTATTACTTCAGTAAAAGTCATCCTATCTTGAATTAAATTCTATACTTTAATCTCTATACTCTATACTTGAAGCCCTAGAATAAAAATGTTACAGAAATGCATCCATTTTTCTCTTTGTTTCTTTAATGATATGATTTAGATAAGCTTTAAACATACCTTGTCTTTAAAGTTCAAATCACTTACAAGTGTTCCTAATGTGTAAAAAGAATTATCTTTTTAAATTTTTAATTTTGAAATAATTTTAAACTTTTTTAAAAAGTAGCAATAAAAGTTGCTATGTACCCTTTTTTCTTTTCCCAGTTTCCCTGAGGTTAATATCATGCATAGTAATAGCATAATTATCAAAACTAAGAAATTAACATGATATAGTGCTACTAACCAAACCATAGTCTTTATTACAATTTTAAGTTTTTCTACTAGTATCCTATTTCTGTTCCATAATTGAATACAGTATCTCACATTACACTAACTTTTTTTTTTTTTTTTGAGAGAGTCAGGGGCGGGAAGAGAGGGAGAAAAAAAGGGAGAGAAACATTGATGTGAAAGAGAACATTGACTGGCTGCCTTCCAGACAAGCTTCAACTGGGGACTGAACCCACAACCCAGGCACATGCCCTGACCAGGAATCAAACTGGTGACCTTTTGGTTTGCTGGCCAGTGCCCAAACAACTGAACCACATTGGCCAGGAACATTATATTTACTTTTAAAGTTTCTTTATTCATCTCCAACCTGTGAGACTTTCTCTTTGTCTTTCATGATCTTGATACTTTTGAAGAATACTGCTCAGTTATTTTGTAGAATGTTTTTCAGGAGTGATGCATCCTTTAATTGTATCCTATGAGGGGGGCACATGATTTTGATACATACTATTACCATTGATGTTAAACTTGAACATCGGTTAAGGTTGAATCTGCTGGGTTTCTCCACTATAAAATTACTGTTTTTGCTTTTGTAATTAGTAGGTAATCTTCCACTTTAAAATGGAAATACGTGTTCTTTCTCAAACCCAATAGTTTTAGCATCCATTGGTAGGTCTTGCCTACAACTATTACTGCTATATTCTAATAGTGAGTTTCTGTTTGTCTAATCTTTCTATATTTATTAATTGGAATTCATCTGTACAGAGGAGCTGTAATAGTATTTTTTTGCTTTTGTTGTTCTAGTTTGAAAATAAGTGATCAGTAATCTTGCATGTAGGACCTTGTCTTTCATGACTTGGAATACTTCTTTCCAGCCCCTTCTTGCCTATAAGGTCTCTTTTGAGAAATCAGCTGACAGTCTGATGGGAACTCCTTTGGTAACTGTCTCCTTTTCTCTTGCTGCTTCTAGGATTCTCTCCTTAATTTTAATTTTGGCTAATGTAATTATGATGTGCCTTGGTGTGTTCCTCCTTGGGTCCAACTTCTTTGGGACTCTCTGAGCTTCCTGGACTTCCTGGAAGTCTGCTTTAGAATGGAAGGGTAGATAAAGTGCTCCTTAGATAAGGTCAAGTTAAATGAGTTCATCACCACCAAGTCCTTATTATATGAAATGTTAAAGGGACTTATCTAAGAAAAAGAAGATCAAAAATATGAACAGTAAAATGACAGCAAACTCACAATTATTAACAACCACACCTAAAACAAAAACAAAAGCAAACTAAGCAAACAACTAGAATAGGAACAGAACCACAGAAATGGAGATCACATGGAGGGTTAGCAACAGGGGAGTGTGTGGGGGGGAAGTACAGAGAATAAGTAGCATAGATGATAGGTAGAAAATAGAGATGGGGAGGGTAAGAATAGTATAGGAAATGTAGTAGCCAAAGAACATAAGTATGACACATGGACATGAACTAAATGGGGGGGAATGTGGGAGGGAGGGGGTGTGCAGGGCAGAGGGGAGGGGGGAATGGGACAACTGTAATAGTATAATCAATAAAATATATTTTTTTAAAAAGAAAAAAATGATTATTTTAATGCATTGCCCTAGGTATTCTGAAACATGTATAAGTTTTAGAAAATTAAAGTTGTTAATAAGACAGGGTTGAAATGAAGAAATGTCACTATGGTCCATGAAAGTTAAAGTTAAAAAAAAAGAGGCTCCATAAAGCAAATTCTGTAGGGAAAGCTTTTACCACTTAAAAAATTATTTGGATTTGATATTAGTAACAACAGAGACATATTAAAAAGTTATTAAGGCTTGATTATTTGATCATATATTCGATGAATCACCTTGTCGCTAGGTTAGGAACTGAACTTTTTTCATGACCCAACTCATATATCTGTTCTCAAAATAGTTTTCTGACTTGGCAATTATTCACTCATTTTTACTGCCTGTTTTGTGTGCCTCTGATATTTGCTATGTTTTTATATTGTATTTCATTTGTGGACATATTCATTCATTCACTCATTCATTCTCTCTCTTTCTCTCACACACATTTTTTAAACATTCCTCTCTTAGAAGCTCCTTGGGATCAGCCACCTCATCAATTTACCCCTGTAACTTCATTACTTAACAACATAGTGTCAAAAAGTATGAGGTTTTAAAACAATATTTAATAAATTCTTGACAGATGGATGGATGCATGCACGCATGAATGGGTACATGGATAGATGGATGAGCCGGAGTACTTGCTCCCAAAGAATCCAGTATAGTGGGAATTTCAATTATTATACCTAAAACATGGGGAACAATATATAGCAAAAGTCTGGCTCGGTCATTAAAAAGTTATGTAGTCATAGCAAAATCATTTTGCCTTTCTGGGTTTCAGTTTCCCCATAAAATTAACTGATGAGATAATTTCTAAAGTCACTGTCAACAATAATACTTTCCATCATTTTTATATCTACTTGAATATTGCCAAAATATGAGCACTATGTACTCTTTTCCAAGTGTCCAACTGAATAAAATTTATAAGCAATTCTTGTACTCTAACATCAGAAATTTTATATTTTCTCTATCTTGCATCAATGTAAAATCAGGTTGTTTTCCATATTACAGTCAATCTGCTAACTCTTCACAACCATCCAAGGGGAATGACCATTTTCCATTTCAAGCTATGGCAAAGGTAAGGACATTTTTGGTGCCTTCCCAGCTCCCTCAGCACTACACTGATGCATTATGCTGGTCCTGCTGATGCTGTTAAGCACATCACCTCTCAGGGACGAATCCATAATTTGACAAATAAAATTGTGTTTAATGGCATCACACACACTTCTTTCTGTAGGACAATTTTCTTTAAACTTGCTAATAAAAATAATGCCTTGTGTCTGCTTTGCATTTTAGATTCCAAAGAGCTTTTACATTTATCACCTTGTATAAGGGAACATTTAAAATACTTTTATGAGCTGGACAGAAGTTACATATTATTATTATCATTATTATGAATCACAATCTGGGGGTGGTAGACATACAGGGTAAGAAATAGTATCTAGCTGTAAAAGTCAAGTAATAAAGCCAGACAGGCTAAGGAATGTCTTACAATCACATGTACTATGACTTCTGGGTATTTTGAACAGTATTTTATTCTTAGCTTAAAGGCACTCACAATTTAATGATGGTATATAAACTTAATTAATTTGTTTTTATCTAATAAATTGGTGGTGACAGGAGGGCAAATGTATTTGTGGTGATTATTTAATGGCAGCATTTACTAGTTTAAAAGAATGAGAACAATATAAAGCCTTTGACAAAAGAAAAAGTATAATTATAGGGAGGAAAGAAAGAACTGGGAGGGAGAGAAGGAAGAAGAAAGGAAGGAAGACAGATTCCATTCTCAATCTTATCCCTCACTTCATTTGAAAAATCAGGTTGAGAAACTGTAATTCAATGATCTGAAAACACTAATGAACATAAATATTTCTGGAAGTGAGGTGCACAAATATACGAAGGGATAATCTTCAAATGGTATAAAAATGTGACATTTGTATGCTTTTTTTGTCACACCTATAGGATCTCAGTTACCATACCTGTTGAACTCATAGTCAGCAGAACAGGCTTAGCTCACGCTATTTTCTCTTGTGAAAATCACTGTCATAACAAAAGAAATCAGAAATTCATTGTTCCATCCATTCAAGTAGAATATGCTTACTAGTGTGTGGAAAAATTCTGACCTTTTCAGATGACAAGGTATGATAGGCTGAATGTTCCCAGTAAAGGAAAAGAAAAGAAATAGATAAATGGTCAAAAATAGAGCTCTTGAAATATTCTAAATAAACCCTTCAGCCTTTACATATAAAACATGTCATATATCACAGACAAGTCCTCTATCTCAATAAGGCAATATAGAAAAGGGCATCTATAACATGACTACATCCCCCGAAAGGTGTTGAAAAGGTTATATCTGTAAAATTAACCCACTTATCAGTCAGTTGCCAATAATTCATTGTCTTTATTAGATAAATCTAGGTTGTTGATTCTACATGTATGTCGTAATGACAATTTTTTTAATATCAAAATAAATCTCTTAGACATAAAATTACACAAGAGATAGTATAAGTTATTTCTCTCCATATTTTTAAGTGAGTACCTTTTTTATGAGAATAACAATAGTAGCAACTATAGCTAATGATTATTGAGTACTTCACTCATGCCAGGCAGTGTTCTAAGTGTTTTCATGTATATTAATGTGTGAATGTTCTCAAGAACCCTATGAGATGAGTATTATTATCATTGTTATTATTGTTCCATTTTTCAGATGTGAAAACTGAGACTCAAAGAAACTAAATAGCTATCTCAGGGTCCTACAACCAGCCAGTAGCAGCACTAGGATTATAACCCAGGCTAACAGAACTGCAAAGTCATTGCTCTTAACCTCTACATCATCTTACAAAGGTATGAGGAAAGCAGGGAGGGAGAATGGAGAAAGAGAAGACAGAGGGAAAAAGGGGGAAAGAAAAAAGCCAGGAAGGGAGGGAAACAGAGAGACCTGCAAGGGAGAGAGGAGTAGAGACAGTTACATGGGTGAAAGAGAGATAAAAAAACTAATGTGAAAGAAAATAATTTATTTAATTCAAATTCCAAAATGACAAATTTACCTTCTCAATGAACAGTTGTGAAACAGCTAATAAGTCAGTGAGAATACTTTTCTGAAAATGAAGAATGCTCACACGTTCTTGTTAGGAAGCTGGGGGAGGGGAAGTTGTTGCAGAAATAGGAATGCTGTATTGTTTCTTTAGAATGCCTACCAAGAACTGCGTTGGGCCATTTTTCCTGAAAACTGCTACTAATAGGGGGATGAAAAAAACAAAGAAATTGTCCACCATGAAACTTGACTAGATGCAAACATAAGGGACCATTTTCCTTTTTGAGCAGCAGAAGTTAAGGGCACAGCCTTCTTGTTGAATTCTTAATCATGGCCAAAAGTAAATATTGTTCCTTTAAGGGACTCATAAGTCACCTCTTTCTAACCTTCTTAGCTCTGACATTCCTCTCTAGCTTATTCCCCATAACTTCCTTCAGCTCAAACTAAATTCTTATTTCTCAAAATTTCCTTATGCTTGCCCATCCAAATGCTCAGGTTTCTTCATGTGTGACCACATCCTACATTTTTCGAAGTCTTGGCTAAAATGCACCCCCTCCACTACAAAATTTCCCTGATAGCCCCACGATAGTCCCAGCCAAAAGTATTATTCCCTTCCTCTGAATTCTTGTCTAACTTTATCTGCATTTGCCTTCACACTTCTTATTTTCTTCTTGAGTTTCTTACATGCATGACTCACTATCTTACTTCCTCAGGGTAAAATGTTACCCTTGAAGCAGCACCACTACCTCGTCTATCTTTATATACACTTCATTGGATGACAAGATTGATTTTTTTTTAGATAGTGGACTTAAAGATTTTAAATGAATACTGTTTGTTCAATTTCCACAATATACAGAACACCATTGGGACATATAACTTATCGTTACAGTGCATACACATAGTAGATATATCACTTACAAAATATATGGGACATATAAAAGGACAAACTAAATTCAATATTCCCCAAGAAAATAGTAAGAAAATAAATAGTTTTCATAATAACGTCCACAGAGACCCCAAACTTAAATGCCTGTTGGAATTGTGGAAGTAGCATTCATAAGAGAAGCCAGAACTGGGCCTGGTGCTGGTAGAACAGGGAGGATGGAGACAGTGGTAAATAATAGAAAGTGCATACCTACCCCATCAAAAGTGATGGACTCTGGGAAATGACCTGCAGATAACTCAATGTTACTGTGTGGGAGAAAATTGCCCCCTGTGCCAGAAATTCAAATTTTGATGCTAAATCTTACAGTTTTTATATTTCTACAAATAATCATTATTATTATTTTTGTGTTTTATTTTAACATAATACTGTGCAGGCAAATAAAACCCATTTTTGTCCTGAATCCAGGATGTGATCACTGGCTTGGGATAGTAGACTTCAGATTTTCAGGCTGCTGGTGTAATAGAAAGATAGGGGGTCAGAGACCAATGGCGTTTTTATGAGATACAGTGAATCTTTTCTCTAATTCTTGACATCACCTTTGGGGCAGGGAGAGGCAGTACTTAAAGTAAATTTCTCCATGTAAAGTACAGCATAAGGAGTATTAGTAATATTACAGTAACTATGTATGGTCAAATGGGTTCCAGACTTATCAGGATGATCACTTAGTAAGTTATTTAAATGTCTAATCATGTTGAACACCCCAAACTAATATAATATTGTATGTCAACTGCAATAGAAAAAAATTTTTCCTAGGAAACTGGAGAAAAGTGAGATGCCTCCAGCTATGGCTCAGGGGTGGGGCTTAAACACAGAAATTTATTGTCTCACAGTTCTTGAGGCTAAAAGTCCAAAAAGGTGTCTGAAGGCTGTGCAGGAGAATCTGCTGCATGCCTCTCTCCTAGCTTTTGGCAGCTTCAGCTGTTCATTGGCTTGTAGATGGTGTCCTCACTGTGTTTTCACATTGTCTTTCCTGTGTTCATTTACCTCTGTGTCCAGATTTCTCCATTTTATAAGGACACAGTTATATTAGATTTAGGATTCTAATGTCCTCATTTTATTTTAATCATCTGCACAGCCATAATTGCAAACAAGGTGCAGTCATAGGTACTGGGGATTGGGACTTCAACATTTGGGGGGGAACAGAACCTGACTCATCACAGTGACATTGTCCACAATCCAGCACCTCTTGCATCACTCCCTCTGCTCCTTGGAAATCCCGGTGGAGGAAACTCCAGAGGCACCCAAAGACTAAGACAAAGGACATCTATACAGAACAGACACCCTGTTCGAAGACCAGTTCCTCAGGAATGAGAAAACTATGGCGGCACCCCAAGGCTAACTCAAAGGACATCGATACAGGACAAAAACCCTGTTCTAAGACTAGTTGTCCCTGCTTTCTGGAAAAGCTCTGAATCATGACTGCACCCGCACAGAAGATGCTACATGGCCCATGCTTCATTTTAATAGTGTTATAATAAATTGGCATTCTGAGACCCCCTCCCGTGGTAGCCAATCAAGGAAAATCATGGGAGACTGCCTGTGCAGTAGTTTAAAAGTAATATAACTACTTGTACGTGCACAATGAAAGCCGGCCAAAACTAGCCCTATAAGAATAGAATCCCACTGAAGGCCAATCTCTGCTCAGATTTGGCCCACTCCCTTGTTCTGTGGAGTATACTATTGCTTAGTAAATCTGCTCTCTCCCCTTCTGCTATAAAACTCTATGTGTTCTGTTCAATTCATTAATCGCAATCACTAAGAACCTGGTTACTTGTGACCATCTCTGACACGGGAAGAAAGAGTTGAGAAATGGCAGTAAGATCAGTTAAGGAGCAGGGCCCTAGAACATAGAACTGCTTTTCTCCCTAGTTTATGGAGAATTCTAAAGACAATATTATTTCTTTTGAGAAATAATTATATTTCCTATAATCTTCCCTATAATCCAAGGATATATTCAGTTACCTGTACATGTTGCCAGGTACACAGCAGCTGTTCTGTGTGTCCTATTCCAGACTTATGATCTTAAAGGGACAGGTACTACCTTATTCTACAAGACTGATGTACAAACTGCTCTGTACAGAGGGGCACCCTGGCTGAAATCACAGTGAAAAACACACTCCAGAGCTTCTGTGAATAGACAAACCACATGGTAAAGAGGTCTTCTGTAAGTAGACCCCCACAGTGAATTCCTGACCCCTTCTCTTCCCTGATTTTCTTCTTAAACACTTTTGGAATGCAACCAAAATAGAAATCATCTAGAACCCATGTGGGAGACCCAGCTGGGTGCTTGGAGCTAACATGGATCTTAAATGAGACTCATCTTTCTGTCTGAGGCCCTTCTCATGGGTAACCTTGGAAGCACCAATTCATTTTCTAGACAAATTTTGCATTTTGTAAATGCAAATGTAGAATGTTATGTATAAAAATGAACAAGGTGATACATGTAAAGGGGATAGCATAGCAGTTCCTGTGAGACTCTGGGAAGGCTTTACCAAAGCAAAGAGGTAATATTTGAACTGGTTTTGAAAAAGTTGGTGAGGAATGATGAAAGAACCAAGAAAGAAGAAATGTGTATGCCAGGCAAAGGAAAAAGGAAGTGCAAAAGTAAAGAGAAAAGAAAAATATGGTACATTAAACAAGTGAGGAATGTACCCACTCAATTCTTAAATGCTACCAACTCTAAGACAGTTGAACAACATAATCAATGTGATAAAAGTTTTATTGGATTTTTTTTAGAAAGAGAACCACCAACATATTACCCATACATAGAAATTTTCATACACAACCTCTTTTCAAGTAATGATGATATATGAAAAAGGAAAATGTCCTGGAATCAAGGAATGACTCAATGATCTGATAAATTCCTACCACATTTCCATTTTATAAGTTGGTTAGTTGCCAGAGTCTCAGAAACTAACTCAGCTTATCAATGAAAAGCTGACTACTCACAATGGATAAAGCTTTATGCTGAGTGTTATGTTGTGTGTGTGTGTGGGAGGATACAAAAATAATTTGGAGATAGTTATAGCCTTAAAAAATGTTTAGGTGAATTCTGTGTGTGTTACTATCATATCTATTCCAACATGTACTCTTAATGTGCTAATTTTTCTGCTCTCAAATACAATCTTATATCTACCAATATTAAATGTTACCTTGCCAAATAATTTCCATAATTATAGTTTGTGAAGATCTTCTAGGCCCTGAGTTTTCCAATGAAACTGTTTAAATCAGTGTTAGCAACAGAGTGGCTATTCATAAATAATTGTAAAGGGAATCAGATGGAATTTCTCATTAACACTCAAAAGTACCTGAGAAGACAAAGGATGGAATGCAGCTGGAGCAGCGGAAGCTATGTGTAATCTACATCTACTTATCTATGCTGCAGCCCACACTGGACAATTTTTCTGAATGTCTGTTTTATTTTATTCACAGGAATTTGTTTTCCTATCCTCCTCAGATATTTAAAAAATAAAAGTGGAATCTTTAATATATGATATACACACAATGATGAAGAGAAGAGGGCAGGAGTTTATAATCAGCAGTTTGGAAGACCAAAGCTGGATGGAGGAGCAGGAAGTGATGAGGTGGGACAGACACAGACTCAGGCTAATGACATCCTGGGGCTTTCAGTTGAAAAGGAAGTCAGAACGAGCCCTCAGCTGGAAAACTTAAAAAAAGAGTTAAAAGTTTTTACATAGATTTCTATATATTTATGACCCCACCCCAGTCCTCAGGCAAAAAATTAGAAGAGCTCCTCTAAAGAATTTGACCAAGCTTCCAGGATATGTGCATGTGGCAGTAGGAGCTAAGGAGACACCCAGCACAGAGTATGCATTTCCATATCCTGTCCACTGACCCTGCCTGATAACCTCAAAGCTAGACCTACCCTTGTACATCTAGCACCAGAACTGCTTTTTTAAAATGACTCATTATAAATATGAACAATCAAGAATCATCAGACATTTGAGGAAAGCTTACAAAACAAGAAATAGAGATAATATGAGAATTTTTCAAATTCTGAGTATGCCCATGCAAGTGAACTCAATTTTCCTGACTGTCTCAGCAGAAAAGTAGGTTAAAAAGTAACTGCTCTTGTAATGTTTGTCTAACCCTCCAAACTTCCTATTTTCTGCACATTCATGAGCATTCTGTGGGCTATCAAAGCCCTAAAACTCTTGACTAATGCAATCAAGAAAATAGAAATAAAATATTGCCAATGATAAAAACTGTAAGGTATAGTATTATATCTGAAGAAAGGAGAGTTGAGCATAAAATAATAAAGAAACAGGACTCAAAGAAATAGATTTGACAATGTTAATTTAGAATATCCAGGGGACATTTTCAAAAAGTGATAAATACATAATCTTGAATCTGTAGGACACCAGAATTTGGACAAAAGGGCATGGTCATTAGTTCTTAAGGCAGGGGCATTTTACCAAGATTCCCTATACCTTAAGAAAAATATGCCAACACTCAACTCTTTCTGTTCAAATACCAACCTTGCAGAGCAATGATTTGTTAAATATGTCAACCTAGCTAATCAAAAAGGAGGAAGAGGTTTTCAAATAGTGGATATGTCCAGTTGAAAGTCCCCATAGTTCCAGCATTTGATATTCTTTCAGACAATTTTATGTTTGAGTCACGTGTTACTGATGTGCTGACTGTGATTAACTCCTATGCAGGGTTAGAATCAAATTTTGAACCTCAAATGATAAATTTTTAAAAATGTCATTCTGGAGGACTTCTGGTTAAGATGGCAGCATAAGTAAACACAGCTCGCCTCCTGGCACAACTACATCAAAATTACAACTAAAATATAGGACAACCATCACTCAGAACCATCAGAAATCAAGTTGAGTGGAAATCTGACAACTACGTATTTAAAGAAACCACATCCATCCAGACTGGTAGGAGGGGTGGAGTTGCAGAACTGCTGGTTCCACATCCATATGTGGTGGATAAAAATTCAGGAGGGATATCTAGAGAGTGACGAGTCCCAGCACCACAGCAGGCCCCGCAGTCCAGAGTTCCAGTGTCAGGAAGATGTGTTCCCATAACTTCTGGCTGCAAACCTGCAGGGGCTGAGTTAGTAGAAGAAACTTCTGGAGTCCCAAGTAGTACTCATTAAAGAACCCACACATGGGCTTATTCAGACTTACTCCCTCTGAGCTCCTTCTGGGGAAGTGGAGGGTGCTTGGAGGAAGGGGGAAGAGAGGGAAAGTTGGGATAACTATAATAGCATAATCAATAAAGTATAATAAATAATAAATAAATAAATTTAAAAATGTAATTCTGGATTGTTTTGGCTACACAGCTAAGTTGCTCTTACCTGGCAATAATCATCTGTATTTAGTGCACATTTCTCTGAAACAGTGTTTCTCAATTTTGACTGCACATTAGGATTATATGGGTAATTATTAAGATGTCCTGGTGTCTGGACCAGCTGTAGATATTTATATCCATTTCATCTGTGGTGGGACCTAGACTTTGGTATGTTTTAAGCATTTCCCAGATGATCCAAAAGAGCAAGAGAAGAGAAGCATTGCTCTTAGGTAAATCAGTCTAGGTCAAGAGTTTAAACTAGTACTGTCTCCAGATGAATCACATCATCCATTTTGAACATCACTATTATCTTATTGATGCTTATTATACTCATTTTTGCTCCATGATCAAACCATTTCAACAGGGGAAAATTAGGGTGAAAAAGATTGTTACTTAACAGATAAAATAATTTTGTGATGCCTGGAACTTCTCAAGAATAGGTTTCATTATGAACTCTCTAACCTTGGAAGGCTTTGAGTTTAGACAAAATTCAATGTTTTCTGTGGGTTATTTATTGTATGCAGGAAGTTAAAACATGAGTTAGGCCTAGCCTGTTTTCAGGGAATTTTCAATCTAAGGCTTCTTCTTATTTTAAACTTGTAAAATTTTCACATGAATTATTTTATTTTTATTAGACTAATAATAAAATTTACAATGAGGTATTAGTACTTTCTGCCTTTCTCTGGCTTTTACTTTTATTTTAAAATCTACTTTATTGTTTGATATTACATTTAACTCTCACCAGCTATAAAAATTCTGTCAACTTACCCCTCTAAACATCTTTGAGAAAGGGTTGATAAGAATGGAAATGCTTACCCTCAAAAGATTCTTGCAAGCATTAAGCTTGTCCTTACCCAAATGCCTTAGTGCAATGCCTAACACGAAGTGCTCAATAAATGTTTATGATCATCTCTTGACTTTTAGAACAATATGCAACATAATTAGAACAAAATTATGTAAACATAATTTACAATTTTTCTTATTATTATTACAGTTGAAAGAAACTGAGAACCTTACAAGAAATTTTTTAATTCACTGACACAAACCTTATCAATAGTGTATGTAGGGAATACATCTTTATATTTTTAAAAAGACATATGACAAGTGAGAATTACCTAACAAAAGGAATTAGGCTTGTTGTTAATACAGTTATAAGTGCTGCTCAGGACATTCAGTGCACATCTTATAATCAATGGTTTCATTTTCGTCTTCACGTTTGGGCTCTTCATTCTCTTAGAGCAGCTGTGTAATTCAGTGACTGGAATTATCTTATTATGCACTAGCCCAGTGAATATAAAACATATGTATGAAAATAACAGGATCTTGTATTAAGAAATGATTACAACATAGAACAGCAACAGCAATTTTGTGTGCACTTGTCTTGATAAAACCCATTTTTGTTTTCCAAGTCATTAGATATTTTCCAACTCTGAGAAATAATGTAAATTGATGTTTTCCCTCACAAAGTGCTAGTTAAAGTAAAATTTTGAAGGCAATTATAATTGCAAATTGATCGCAAGCTTTGAAATACCAAATGCAAATAAAGCAGCTCAAAGCAGAGGACATCTGGAACATCCCAGCAATGCAGCTCTGAGTTTTTTCCTGCAGTGCAAAATGTCCTAGTTTGGTAAACACATTAACCTTTCTGCATGCTATTCTCACATCTGATTCAAATCCAAAGGGGAAAGCACCTTTCGGTGCTAGAGAATTTTAAATACAGATCCCAGTTTGGTCTCAAAAACATGACATCAAGGAAGAAGAGAACACAAAGGAAACTTGGGCACTTCAGACGCTGTCATAATCACTAGAGACAAACAGCAGTACACTCTTAGTCCTTGGGACAGCACTAGGCTTGGAACTGGAAGACCCTGTTTAAGTTCTGTGTTATTATTTACCTGCTGTGTTATCTGAAGGAAGTCACCACACTTCTCTGTTTCCTCCTCTGTGACAGGGGTGGGGGTCACTGCATCCTCCATCCAAGTGCTATGGGGATTTGTCAATTCATGGACACAAAGACCTTGGTAAACTGAAAACACTTCCCTATGATTAAGTGTGATAACATGTGGATGCTAGAGACAGGGGAGGAAAACACATGTGAGAGTGGAGATAAAGGGAGATGGAGTCTGTGTAATAATCAGGGCACTTGAGAGGTGGAAGCATCTTGAACTGAGATATATCTTCACATCCTTGTTTATAATTGTCATCTTATCTACATCAAATGAACGAGAACACAAGAACCTATGTACAGCATCTGGCTCATGGGAGACAGCCAGTAAGTCTTCATTTATCTACTTTCGAGGACTAACCTACAACTTTTTTTTTGCTGTCTGTGTTTATGTGGTTATTTCATTATATCAACAGGTATTTACCAATGCTCTATTGGTGGAAAAATAATATAATTCTGCCTTCATTAAGGTTTGAGATAAGACAGACAATGAATAAAATAATTTCCAAATATATAGTTATTCTAATAAAGGCTCTAAATAAAATACACTAAAAGGAAACAACACAAAAACATCCAACTTGAAAGTTAGAGATGCTTTCTATGCCTTCACTACTACTTTGATTTTTTCAAGTATGTCTCCATTTTCTCAAATAAACTTAAGCTCCTAATTATGACACAGTAATTATACATTTTTGTAGTCTCCCCAATAGCTCATTCAATTCTTTGCCTTAATAAGTACTCAGTATACATAAAATGATCAGCTTGTTTCATACATTCTTCCTTGTCATTTTACTTGTATTTGATTCATCCTTAGTCAAAACTTAAATGTCCTAAAATGGCAGAACTCTAGATTCATTTGGACCTATAAATTGTATTTCCAAAGTGAAAGATTTAGTCCTGTCAGAGATACTGGGACCATGTAGTGGCTTCATTGTCTAGGAAGTGGTGATTGTCATGAATTCTGAATTGTTCTGAGAGGGAACCATAACCAGAAAACACAAAAATATCAGATCAAAGGTAGGATGAGCTTTTCTAATCAGCTACAAAGCAGGTGAAATTACATGGATCTTAATGAACATACCACTTGTAGATGCACTGCTGGTGAGAAAACTGAAATCAAGCAGGGAACAGTGCTCTTTTTCTCCAAGCCTCATTGTACATGTAATCACACCTGCAAATGTTTTTGTGACATAAACAAGGCCCCAGACTATAATGAGTGTGACTAATCAACACCTGTCAGACACCGACAGTTATGCTCACTTGGGGCTGAAAAGGCAAAGAAACACGATTTAAGATTATGTTTCGAGACACCTTAGTGGCAACTCACTACGCTAGATTTTCCAGCAGCTGCTTCTTATATTTACTCATTCCATGGTACTCAATATCCTCTGCTCCCTCCACATGCACTCTGCACTCTTCCCCACTCTGCTTTATGCTACAAAAGGCTGTCTACCATGCCTTATATCACCTAGCTCCACTGCCCTAATTTCCCTTTGTGTTCAGCCAATGGGGAGTGGAGGCAGGATGGGAAAGGCATTTATTTTCCTGGCTTCCATCCCAAGGGGTCAACATGGACCATGAAAAAACTTATCTCCATAGATGGCTATCTCCACTTAGCCTTGTATATTATATAAAAGCTCTCTCTCTTTTCCTCTTGAGGCTTAGGGAGAGTGAGACACCACTGTTTCTAACCTGGACAACTAAACTTTCTTGGTGGCTTCCTTTAAATCAGAGGTGTCCAACCTTTTGGTGCCTCTGGGCCACACGGGAAGAAGAATTGTCTTGGACCACACATTAAATACATTGTGATGAGTAATCACAAAAGATCTCAAAATGTTTTAAGTAAATTTACAGTTGTGTGTTGGGCTGCATTCATAGCCATCCTGGACCTCACACAGCTCACAGGCAGCATGTTGGACACCCCTGCTTTATATAATTTTACAAATAATTTTTTTACAAGTCTCTTTAAATTATCCAAATTTTGGAGTGTTACCAGTTTCCTACTAGGATCTTGACATATATACATTCATAGAACTTCAAATTAGAGAAAATCTCACACATGCTAGTGTACCATTTCAATTTTTAGGTGATGAGAAAGTTGCTTGCTCAGAATGATAAAGTTATTGGCAAAACCAGTACCAGAGGGTGTTCTATCAGCTAAGACAATGCTATAAGGCAGTGGTTCTCAAGTGTGGTTCCCAGACTGGCACATACAGCATGACCAGGCAATGCATTCGAAAGGCAAATTCTCAGGCCCTACTCTAGACCACAGGATCAGAAATTCTTTGGTAGGCTCAGCAATCTATATTTACCAAGCCCTCTAGGTAGGTAATTCTTTTTTTTTATTGTTGTTTTATTATAGCTGTACACATTTCCCCCCATTGTTCTCCCCTACACGGCCCAACCCCCCAATCCCACAGTCAATCCCCATCCGTTGTCCATGTCCATGGATCTTTCATACATGATTCCTTGACTACACCCTTCCCCTTCTTTGCCCCATTATGTCCTTCTCCCACTCTGGTCACTGTCAGTTTGTTCCTTATTTCTATGTCTCTGGTTCTATTTTGCTCATTTATTTGTTTTATTCATTAGGTTTCCCTTATGGGTGAGATCCTATGGTATTTATCTTTCACTGCCTGGCTTATTTCACTTAGCATAATACTCTCTAGTTCCATCTGATGCACATAAAATTTTGGTAGCCACTGTTTTAAGGTACCATTCTAATATCAAATATATGAGATAAGGGAAAGCTTGCTAATTTGGACTATGATGGGAGAAAGTTCATTTTAGTAGAAAGCCTAAGTTAAAAAATAGCTTTAAAAAGAAACTGGTCCCCCAGTGTCCATAGTAGCATTATTTACAATAGACAAAAGGTAGAAATACTAACAGAGAGATAAACAAAATGTGGTATGTACATACAATGGAATATTATTAAGCCTTAAAAAATAATGGAATTCTGACAATATACAAGGTAGATGAATCTTGAAGACATTATACCAAGTGAAATAAACCAAACATGAAAGGACAAATATTATAAGATTTTATTTATATAAGGTACCTAGAGTGGTCAAATTCATAGAGACAGACAGTAAAATAGTGGTTGTGGAGTGGGGGGTGTGGAAAGTTATAGTGGGTACAGAGTTTCAGTTTGGCAAGATGAAAATGTTCTAGAGTGGGTGGTGGCCATGGTTGTACAACTATGTACTCAATGCTTGCTACCAAACTGTATGCTAAAAAATGGTTAAAATGGTCATTCCCATGTTATGCATATTTTATCACAATAAAAAAGAAACAGGTGTCACGTCTTTTACACCACAAAAACATTGTTGAAAACTGTTTTAAAGTTTATATAAGATAAGGCTTTTCTTAATGAATCTTAGGGCTCAGGTCGTTTTTTTTTAAGTAAATTTGTTTTAATATATTTTATTGATTATGCTATTACAGTTGTCCCATTACCCCTCTTCATTCCCCTCCACCCTGCATACTCTCTCCCACCTACATTCCCCCCCTTTAGTTTATGTCCATGTGTCATAAGTTCTTTAGCTTCTAAATTTCCCCTACTATTCTTAGCCTCCCCCTATTCTCTACCTACCATCTATGCTACTTATTCTCTGTACCTTTTCCCCCTCTCTCCTTCTCCCACTCCCCTGTTGCTAACCCTCCATGTGATCTCCATTTCTGTGCTTCTGTTCCTGTTCTAGTTGTTTGCTTAGTTTTTGTTTTAGGTGTGGTTGTTAATAATT
>CM052542.1:43540798-43600122 GCA_028533065.1 Trachops cirrhosus | reverse complement strand
ATAATTGTGAGTTTGCTGTCATTTTACTACACATGTTTTTTATCTTTTTTTTCTTAGATAAGTCCCTTTAACATTTCATACAATAAGGGCTTGGTGATGATGAACTCCTTTAACTTGACCTTATCTGAGAAGCACTTTTCAAACACCTCTATTATTATCCTTATCACATTGTATTAGAATCACTTCTTTACAAGTCTATCTCCTCTATTAGACTACATGCTGTGGTAGGAATTAATTGTCCTAGAACTTAACATGGGCCCTAAAGTTTTGCAAGAATCAGGATGAAATGAGCTGGAGAATGAAATTTTAATTGGATGGAACTAATGGTGAGGTTTGCAAAATGCACCATTGGATTAAAATTTTCAGACCTAGGCTAATTGTGAAAATTTCATTGGCAAAATTAAATATGAAGACATAAAAAGATAACCCAAAGATTTGATCTCTAATTAAAATTCCCTAATGATTAACAATGTTAGAAAATAAACTTGGGAGTATAGGATTTCAGGAAGGACAATGGTTCTGAAAGCAGATCACGGAGAACCTTTGGTCCTGGTCAGATGACTCCAAATCTCTACTGATCCTTTATTACACTGCACCTAACAGCTCCTTTATAAAACCTCAGGTAGCAAAGAGAAAAAAATACTAACATCACAGCAGACTGCATCCTCTTTGAGGAATTTTAAATTAGCACAAAGGAAAGTGTTTCCCTTGAGAGCTATTCTGCCATTTTATACCCACATATTGCAACTGGTATATGAGATCAAAGCGACATGCTTTTAATAAAACACTCCATAAACGTGTGAGGGGTATGTTTCATTACCCTGGTGATAATTCTGCTTTTTCCCTCCAGAGAAGGGAGGCATTGAACCCCACTGAGCTGATAAAATAGGCTTGAAGAATCCCTATAGTGAGAGGAGCATTAACAGTGGGATTGCATAGATTTCCTATCACAAAAGCCTGGATGGCATCTCATTATTGAAGTTGCCTGATTGCTTTGGCTCAAACCTTTTTCCCCAATTCCTTTTTCTCTCTATTTAAAATCAGTACAACAAACAAATGAAACAATAACACAACAAGCAGCAGTGTGGGCTGAGTTCCTTGTTACAAATGACAGCTACACAAACTTTCAGTCAAAACACCTATTTTTGAGAAGCACATAAACAAACCCTGTCCTGATTCCCCACAACCTGTCAGGATAGAAGGGAATGTGCACTGCAGGCTCTGAAGCTTTGTGCTCATGCTGGTAAAATGCAGCCAGAATCCAGAAGTTTCTGAAATCAGGGTGTCCAGCCATTTGGCTTATTATGGCAACCTATGGATCTGTTTTCATGTGCTGTCAAGTTATTATTGCCCTGGCTGCACTCAGAGCCACTTTGGACTCCTCTTCTCCCAAAACAAAGCTTCTCAGGTGCTCTTAAAGCTGCTTCATATGGAAGTAAATAGCAGGATGTGCTGCTAGCTCATATTAAAACTTTCCCTTTCATTAAATTTGTACCTTTTCCATTATTAAGGGGACTTCTAAATTTCCCTGTCTGTGCTTCTCTCATAAAAAGCTCTTTTTTAATTCAGTGACTTGTTCCAAACCACTTCATCATTCTATGTGTCATAAAATATTTAATGGTAGCTAATCCTCTAAGTCTCACTAAAATTGTTCGGTGTCTGATACCAGCTTCAAGCCAGCCTGAGAGCAGATATTTAACACTTAAAACCTATAGGTTCTGCCCTATTTGGTCCCTAATGCGGTGATTCTCAAATTTTAGTTGGCATGATAATCATTTGGGAGTTTGTAAAACACACAGCTGCCTGAGACCTGTGCCAAAGATACTGACTCAGAACATCCTGGATGAACCATTGTGGGGCACAGGAGTGTGCACCCCAACAAGCACCACCAGGTGATTCTGTTTTATACACTGAGAACCACCAATGAGCCAATGAGAACAAAGTCCTGGCATAGGTATATTTTTAGCCCCAGCCTCACTAAGCCTAACATTTGGTGTGTCCTAACTGAGTGAATTGGTATACCCACAAATCCATCAAGCTAATCCCACACCCTTCACCATTCCTGCCCTAACTCCATGTGAACAGTATTGTGAGCCTTGATTTCTTGATGAGTACGTCCACTTCCAGACAAAGCAGGAACTGTGCCTAGAATCTCAGCCCCATTTGCTGGGGCACTGACACCCTGCCTAACTCCCATCAAGAGAATCTCTTCAAGCTCCAGTTACAACAACCTGAATTTCTACCAAAACCCAGGCAGAACCCCCCAGAGAATAAAGAGATCACTCTATGCCTGAAAAAAAGACCAGAAAAACAGACAAGATCTACCATATTTGACCCCCCTGGATGTATGCTATCTTTCAACTTCCCCATCTGAGCCTCCAGATGTCTAGAGTACTCATCTCTACCAGAGCTTTCTCTGAGGGTGAGGCCCTCAGTCCCTCTACTGAATGAGTTTGTTGACACTGAAACCACAACATTTGCCCTGATCCTCTCCTGACAAATTATTCTTGTATTTTATTTTGTTGCTATGATGTCATGGGTGAGGCTCAGGGTCATTATAAGAAAAATTCCTGTGAAAGTCTTTATTGTAACTACTGTAATGAGGTTTGTAAGGATGTTGTTTGCTAATTTACTCAATTTCCTCTTAATAGGAATCCTTGGGGAGAAATTTCTGTCTTGTCTTTGTACCTAAAATAGACTTACTGTTCACGAGCAATTGATTTATTTTTTCTTATCTCATGAACAGTGAATTTTATGAGAAGGCCATCGGGCTTGCCTTTGACTGCTAAGAAGTAGAGCCTACCACCAGTGTCATGGTATATCGATATGTTTTAAGTCACATTCCCAGCAACATTGTCCCTACTTTTATTTTTCTATTTTCCTTCATCCAAGAACTCTCTTGTTATACTTCTCTTATCACTTGTAAGCTGTCTTAATTCCTTAAAACACTGAATTAAGGCTTACTCTTGACTCCTTTCTGTCCTGCCCACCTGGATCTAAGATAACAAGATGACTCAAAAGGCTAAGGAAGAAAAATGAATCTGTGAACAAGCATGCATTTTACACCCATCTCATGCTCAGAAAAACTGCAACTCTTTTTGAGGACGATGAAGTAATAGAATGTTTGAGTTTTAGGTACCTACAATGTAGCTATGGCAAGAAGACTGGCACATAGAGAAAGCAGAACACAACTCAAGGGTAAAGGTTAGAAACAAGGGGTACTGATGGTTCATACTGCAGGAGTTCAAAGATGAAGATCAGTGAAGGCAGGAAGAATTAGATGTTTTCCAAAAAAGATAGGACTTGAACTAGCACTTAGATCATGAAGAGAATTTAAGGTTTCAGATGAGCAGAATGAGAAGAAAGCCATTCTGCACCAAATGAAGTATGGTAGAGCATCTATAGCATCGAACAGAATATAGCTTGGAGAGGTACAGTGAGAACAAAAGACAGTTGAGGTGAAATACAAGTTTGGATCCTGGTTTAACATAGGCAGATTTCTTGACCTGATTCCTTAACCTTTCAGAATCTTTTTCCTCATTTTGTAAATCAGGGTAATGATGTCGAAGAAGAGTCTCCCTTTTATAAAAATTAGAGATACTGTATAAAATGGCTCCGCAACACCTAGCACACACCTTAAACACTGAAGTTAGCCATTTCTATGACAATGGTGGTAAGTGTGGAGATGGAGTTTAGTGTCCCCTACAGCAGCTGCTGCACCCTGAGAAGTGGAAAACATGATTACACAGAGTTGGGAATAGATGGTGGGTGGTCTTGTAAGTTAGCATACAACTTTGGACTTGATAGAGGAGGAACAAATGAGCTATTTAAAGTTACTGAACAGGGCAGTGACATGGTGAAAGCAGTGTTTAAAGAAGATTAAGGTGGTCATGGAGGAAGAGAATGAAGGAGAAAATAGTATAGGCACAGACATTAGCTAGAAGGCTGTTGTACTGATAGGCACAAAGTGACAAAGTACAGGATGAGGGAAGTGGCAGAGGACTGCAAAGGGGAGGCTTGGAAACACTTCACAGAATGCTTCTTTGGAGAGGATTTGTGACTGACTGCACAGGGGAGCTAAATAAGTCAAAGGTCAAGTCTAATCATAGTAATTAATGATCATCTGTTTTTTGTCTTTATCTCCCATTAGAATCTGAACTCCAAAAGAGAAAACAACATTTCTAACCTGTTCACCAATGCCTAAGTATAGTTTTCCAAGCATGAAAGATAGTTATAACATTTTAAAATGCATTTCACTAATGAATAATGAATTAAATGCATTTTATTCAGGGAAGTAAGTTGAATGCATAAATAAATAAATAATAACTCTTACAATTAATAATAGTGAACATTCATTGAGCACTTTGTATTGGGCATATTGTACAACTTTACATGAATTATCTGACTTTAATCCTAACCAAATTCCTATATAGTAGATCCCTAGTTACCTCATTTAAAATGAAATGCAGCAAGTTTAGGCAATTTGCCCATGGTTACTTAACTAGAAAAATGACAGAGCCAGGATTCAAACCTATGCCTTGTGATGCCAAAGCCTATACATTAGTGAAAAGTGGAAATGGGCCTCAGAAAAAGAGCAAGCCTGGTCAAAGAAAGACAGAAGTAATGGAAGCCAATTAACTTTTATACATCTCATCCTCCAAAAGCATTTATTCTTCATATCAATTCTACAGGTAGATATACACTTTGGTTTAAACTGATCCCTTACTATGGATAAGCAAGGTTCCTAGAAAGAAATAAAACTCCTTAAAGAAAATTGAGCAGAGGAGAGTAGATGTGACAAGTAAAATAGGCCAGAAGTACAAGATAGACTGCAAAGGCACATTTGATTAAGTGTGCAAGGAAGATGCAGTTTAATAAATGTTAGGATTTGGAGGTGGGAGTGAATGCTATTGTGTCCCTTTATTCCAGTGTTCTGATTTTATTTCCCTACTCCTTTCTGCATAGACCCTTCCAATTCTGCTTCTGTGGTATAAGGATGAGTAACATACAATAGTCTGTTTCAAGAGTATTTTACAAAAAGCTCCCGTTCCAGACATCCAATGATGCTTTAAAATAGATGACGTATGAAGTGAGCATCTGCCATTGCAGTAGGAAAAATGGTGTTTGTGCAAATCCAGAGTAACTGCAGATACAAACACACACACACAAACTTCCAGTTTCACTCAAATGTGGGATGTTTCTGTGGTAAAGAATTCCAACTGAATTAAGAATTGCTCAGTTACTATAGTTAATCTCACTTATTACATTAGAACTAGTTTTATAAAGTATCTTAGCTATCACTGCAATATTAAAAGAGCCATTACAGACACTTCAGAGAATATTTAAAAGCATGTATTATATGGTCTTCTACCATCTTAATGAGAGTACACTAATTGTGGGATTTATCTTTAAATTACAGATTTTGTTGCACCTTAGAATCAGTTGGAGAGCTTTCAAAGATACCAATTCCCTGGGCCTCACCCCACATGAATTAAATAAGAATCTTTAAAGGTTAGGCTAAGAGCTCAGACTTTTTTTTAATACCTCAGGTGATTACGTCATGAGACCAGGATAGAGAATCATTACTTTAGGCTATGACTCAGAGATACATTCATAAATATCAGATATTTCTGCATTTACTTCTCATAACTGGAAAAACTGATAAAGAAAATTTGATGGGACTTGCCCAAACTTTTGTTCTCTAACAGTGAATAGGTCTTTGCCTGAGTGTTACTGAGTCCTTACTATGCATCAGGGACAGACTTCTTCATACACACTACTTGGTTTCTGCTGAACAGGACCAGTCACCTAGAGCAATTTTACAACACCAACTGATGAATGGAAGTACATCCAACCCTCACGTCTTCCACTCACCACATCTGTGTTCATTCTGGCTACTCAGGCACCAGTTCCTCACCATACAGAATAGTAGTTTGTGGCTCACAATGTTTATGGGGCCTGAACCAATCTGGGAGTCAGAAAGTTCCAGAAGTAGATCTCCAGATAATGCCAGAGACTCTAACTTCCTGGGAGTCTGCTTTGTGCCAGGCACTGGAATAAGTGATTTCCATACCATTATCTCAACTGATGCAAACAGGAACTGTGGGAGTGAGTGTTTTGTTCAGGGTCTTGTCTTTAAAACTAAAACTAAAACTATGATATGTCAAACCAAAGGGATTGACTTACAGGGAATTTGTTACACAGGTATTAGAAGACTGAAAGAGAAATGAAAATGCTGAGGTAGCTGAGGTATTAGTAAGCAGCAGCTAACAGTCCCTGGGCTGGAGGGAAAGGGAAGATGTGGGGTAACAGAATTTATAAATTCAGAGAAGGGGCCTTCACATAGCTGGTGCTCAAGGCTGAAGGGGCATGACTGGTACTAGAGTTACTAATAAAGACTAAAGTCTGGAGCCTTCCTAATGCATGCTGTTGGAGAAATGATGACAGAATCAGAGAACAGGAAGGTGGTCCTTTCTTCCCATCTCCCATCTTTCAATCTCCCACAGTGTCTCCCGTTGGCAGAACCTAACTAGAGGTCAGCTGATAAATGAATTGGAGAAACATGGTCCAGAATTCCATCTACAGCCTTGCAGAACAGTGTAAAAAGGGAATTGGAGATGAAAGACAATAGGAATATAAAGGGCACTGGTAGATACTATCATTTCCCTGTTTTATAGAGGGATAGTGAAAAAATAAGTAATTTTCCTGAGGTTACACAGTTAGCAAGTAGAAGAGATGAGATTCAGACTGAATTGTGTTAACACATCTGTACTTCCAACTAGTGTGTATGATATAGCCTTAATATTTCTGACCTATATTAAAATAAGCATATTCTTTCATGAATTAACATTTCTTGAGCATTCTCCATGTGTCAGGCTTTGAACTATACTCTTTACATAAATTCTTTTTTTAACTCTCACCATAACACAGTGAGGTGGGTACTTCATTAATCATCATCTCTGGTGGCAGAATAACATGGTGATCAATATTGTGCATCCTGGCTCTGGACTTTCAAGTACCTGGATTCAAATCCCATGCTCATCTACTAGATATTTAACTTTTTACGCTTCAGTCCCTCATATAAAAAATGGATTTATTAGTAATACTTAGTTCAAACACAGTTGTAGGAATAAATGAGATAATTATATCTGATATTTATACCTGATTTTTATATATAATTATATCTCATTTATATCTCATTTATCATATACAGATAATTATATCTGAATTTAAGTTCCTAGAATACTGAGTAAGTATTTGGTAAGCACCAGCTACAACTGTTATCCCCACTTTGAAGGTGATGAAAGTTGAGCTTTAGGAGGTTAAATAACTCTCTTAAGGTAGAACTTAAAGATGATATAATAAGTTTATGTGATACAGCCACAGTATTTGGGCTCTAGACTCCAGTTCCTTAATCACTACAGTGTAACCTATTTTGTAAATGTAATAAAAATAATTTCTAATTCCTATGTAATATTGTGATAAATATAACAAATACTTCTATAACATGTAGCTTGTGCTAAATATTATAAATAAGTAATGTCTAAATACTTTATATGTCTTAATTAATTTAATTCAGTATTCACAATTCTATGAAGAAAGAATATTATTATCCCCAGTTGACATATTAGGAGACTAAGGCATTGGGATGTTAAGTAATTTACTGGAGGATACATAGATAGTAGCAGAAAGCATCTTAACTGATACTCTAGGGAAAGATAGGTTTCATTAACCCTCTTTAATCAATGAAGAAACTGATGCTTAGAGAGGTGACTAATTCCAAGTCAAGCAGCAATTGAGTAGAAATGTAATGAATCTTTCCATTGCTACCACCATACCCTGGACACTTTTCACTAGTCCACAATTGCTAGCAAGTTCTCTGCCAAAATAATAATAATAATAATAAAATTTCCCTTAGAGTTATCAGTAATATAGATTTGCTAAATCCATAAACAGAATTTTCTTTATTCCTAAATTATCTACTTTATAACCTTTATTCTACTTTAGAAATTTACACATATAGATGATTAGAATACATATTTCAATACTTTTAAAAAAAGATTATTTGAAAGAGATTTAGTTTAGATTAATTTTTCCTAAACTGAGTTTTGTTGAAATTTAATGTGGAAAGGGTAGCACACAGAATAGTTGAGATAGAGAATATCGGTTCTCTATGACTGACTATCAGACGAAGACTGGAGATTAACATCTGAGACAAGGAGATTAAGCAAGCACATATAAAGGCTAAAGATAGTTTTCCAATAAATGGTGTTGGGAAGATTGGACAGATACTTGCAAAAAAAAAAATGACACTAGACTAGCTTTTCCTTCCACACAAGAATAAATTAAAAATGGATCAAAGATTTAAATGTTAAAACCAAAACCATAAAAATCCTAGAAGAAAACATAGGCAGCAAAATCTTGGATATTGCTCAGAGCAGTTTTTAAGTGGATGTATCTCCATAGTCAAGGAAAACAAAATAAAAAATAAACAAATGGGACTACAACAAACTAAAAATTTTTGCACAGGAAAGGAAATCATCAATAAAATACAAAGACAATCTACAGAATGGGAGAACATATTTGCCGATACATATGATAAGGGGTTAATATCCAAAATTTATAAAGAACTTATAAAATTTAACATAAAAAATAATTAAAAAATTGCAGAGGACCTGAATAGACATTTCTTCAAAGAGGACATACCGATAGATATATGAAAAGATGCCCAACATAACTAATCGTCAGAGAAATGCAAATTAAAATCACAATGAGATACCATTTTACACCTGTCAGACTGGCTATCATTGATAAATCAACAAACCACAAGTGCTGGTGAGGATGTGGAGAAAGGGGAACCCTTTGGCACTGCTGGTGGAAATTCAGACTGGTACAGCCATCGTGAAAAGCAGCATGGAGATATCTCAAAAAATTAAAAATGGATGTCTTTTGACCCAGCTCTCTCACTTCTGGGAATATATTCAAAGGAACCCAAATTACGAATTCAAAAGAACATCAGCACCCCTATGTTCATTGCAGCATTATTTACAAAAGCTAAGATATGGAAACAGCCCAAGTGTCTATCATTAGATGAGCAGATAAAACAACTATGGGACATTTACACAATGGAACACTACTCAGCCATAAAAAAATAGACGATTTTACCCTCTGCAACAGTATGGTTGAACCTAGAGAACATTATGCTAAGTGAAATAAGCCAGTCAGAGAAAGACAAATACCATATGATTTCACTCATATGTGGAATCTAATGAACAAACTGAACTAGTAGGGAAAATGGGGACAGACTCATAGATACAGAGCAGGTTGACCTCTAAGGAGGAGGGAATTTAGGGGGTGAGGGGATTGGGCAAAAAGGAAAAGGACTCATGGTCATGGACAACAATGTGTTGAGTGCTGGGGGAAGGGAGGTATTAGATGACTAAATGGTAATGGGAAAAAATACAATCAAGATTAAAGATTATTTTTAAAAAAGAAAATAAAGACAAGGAGATTAAGTACTGAAGTTTTTTTTTTAAAGAGATGGAGAGTGTTGATAATAGAAAAGACATATACTGAATACAAACAAATCTCAATCTATGCCAATATTTGAAGCTTTACCCCTTGAAAAATAAACATTTGTGATGAAGAAAAACAAGAAATAACAGATTAAAATAGAATTTTCTCACATGGGGAAAGGATCATGGAGAAAGCTCTGTATTTTCTGTAGCAAAGAGTCAGGAAGGCCATGATGAAAAAGGAGAGGAAGTGTCAGGTCTGCACAAAGACCAAATGTAACATGGCAGACCTCATTCTCATTAAACATCTATAACACTCCAATAAGAAGTAAGAAAGCCTAAGGGAATGTGCCTGTAACATACACAGTGACCATCCTGATGTTGTCTCTAAGACGGGGCCTCTCTGTGACTACTAGGGGCACTTCAGTCAAGACATGCTCAGCCCCCCAACTTTGTTTTCCATATTTCCCATCACAGACTGGACTTCATATCATTGTTTGTTTTAAGTTCAGGCTATCTCAGAAATAGCATCCAAACATAAAAACCTTTGCTGACATTCTCAATGATTGTATTTTGAAGTTCACTCATGCCATCAAGTAATCCTGGTTGCAAACCAGTATCTTCTTACTAGTTAAAAACATAACTATATTCTTTAACTGGTTGGTTTTGTCAAAGCAATTATTTAAGTTAATTTTATTTATTCAGTTTTCAACAACTTACATTACACACATATTCTGTTGGTAGTGTCATGATAGGTTGGGGGAGCTTGGCCAGTAACACTGTGACCCAATTTGCCTGTGTGAACTGGAACAACTTCCTCACTCAGGAGAGGAAAACACAATGTCGTAAGAAGATGGAAATGTCATAGCCTGGTCAATAGCTCCCATTACTCTCAGAAATATGCCAATGTAACAAAATCTTAAAGAGCAATTCTTTTAATATTGCTACCCTGGGCCTCTCTTACAGTCAGAGGCCTAAAATTTTATATGCCACACCCTGCAGAGACATCAGCGGACAGAATGGGCTCTTGTTGGGACAAAATAATCGCTGCAATTAGAAATTAATAAACATTTAAAAAGTGGATCACTTCAACTTTCCAACAAGTCATCAAACTATTGTCTTTTAGAACTTACAAGTCTATTTTTATGCTTGTCTTTATTTCTTCAAGGAAAGGCTTCTCTATCTTATAATCAGAAAGATTACTCCATAATTCAATACCTTTTATTTTTAATAGAGTTTACACATACTTTATTTAAATATTTTCATTTTCAATTCTGCCTCATTGCTCTTAATAGGATTTCATTGTTTTATACAAAATATGTTTTCCTCCTCAACATTTAGCCTCTTCAAATAATATCAGAGAGCTATTTAGTCTCCTTTTGGTTTCTGCTCAGTCAAGCTGTGTGTAATTAGCTCCTTAAATCTTTTCTTTAAATAACTCTCTCCATTCTTTTAGTCTGTGGTACATTCTCTAAATTGTCTTTAATTTACCAGCGTTTTTTGAGCTGCATTACATGTGGCTATACAAGTATATTTCAAAAACTATTTACAATACACTGATTAACCACCCTACAGAATGTTCATGGGGAATTTAGAGCACCAGAAGGTTTACATGACATATTTCACAAGTAACCCGCAGGCTACCAGGAATATAAAACAACAGAGATAAAAGGTCAGAATCCTCAAGCTCCTTCAAGTTATCAAAAGGGCACCTATGCAGCCATCATTCAATCAGCAAGTTTTTAGCCTAAAAAAAGTTCTATTTTAGCCAGAAATACTGGTCTATGCCCAAGAGTTCACTAAGAAAACTTTGAATGGGATCAAGACTAAGAGAAAAGGAAAGAGATAAAGGTACAGAGACATGGACAACTCAGAGACAATGAGAGAGAATGCTCAGAGTACATACTTTAATTTTTATTTTTGTTTAGGCTGGGAGAAAGATGGAGGGATTGAGCAAAAAATAAAAATAAAAAAAGAGAAAAACTCATGAATATGGACAACAATGCGGTGACTGCGGGGTGGGGAGAGGGGTGTGGGTATAGGTGGAAGACAGTACAGGGGGGAAAATGATGATGAAAAAATAAATACCAGGACCAATTATAAAAAAACAATAAAAATATAAAGTGAATCAACATACACTATATGACAAAGATGTATAGGCTATCTGGTTGCAAAATTCATCACACTTTTCATCACCAGAGCCCTCTGACCTGAATGTGTTTGTGTCAAATTCCTCAGAGACAGAGAAATGAGTGTGTCACAAGTATCTAGTAAAGACTCCAAAACCAACAACATTCCTTGAATGAATAAGTGAATTAATGGGTGGGTGGCTAGACTGAGTCTCTTTCTCTAACTGCCCACTCCCCTCCCCAAAGCTGTCAGAGACCCACACTTCAAAAGGACAGCAGTGCTCTTTGATCAAAGTTATAAAGTGATGTCACCCACCTGATAGAACCCCTTGTGTATTATGTGATTTTTATAGGAGATCTTGTGCTAGGCTGTGTTGCAGAAAAGAAAGATAAGACAAAACTAAAATATATGACAAGGATTAAAGCCCAGTTTAATATACTGATGGGGAAAAAGTCACAATTTTGTACAAAATGAAATTGCCCAGTTACAACAAAGAAGGTCAGAGAAGGCAGAGGTAATTGATTCTGACTGGATTCTCAGGACTAAGTAGAGGCTGTGCAGGTGAAGAGCAGGGGAAGCGGAAGCAGTATTCAGCAAGATGATCAATGCAGCATGGAGGTCAAGGAAAGAAGCTTTTAGCCAGGTAGCCAATAATCTGAATCCCATTTCTGCAGTTTGCTAGCCATGTTACTGGAGTAATCTCTCTACCACTCAGTGTCCTCTTTGATAAAAATGAGCATAATAATAATAATCAACTGTGCTGAATGCTCACTGTGTGCAAAGCAAAATACAAATGTTTTCCATGAATTAACACATTTAATCTTCACAAAATTCAGTAGCTGGATATTATGACGAGAGGTAATTCCCATAAATTGCTTAAAACAGTGCAGTGCACATGGTAAACATCAGAATAGGTAAAAGAGTTCCTAAATAAGTTAAACAAAGAAATATTACATGAAACAGCAACTCCACTCCTAGGTATGTGTTTGTGCATGTGTATATATATATATATATATAAATTGAAAACAGCTGTTTAAGAAAATATTTGAAGGGTCATCAAGGAACATGTATAAAGCACCCATGGTCAAAGCCAAAGGTGGGTAAGACTGAGGGTGGGAGGCAGGTGTGGGTGGGGCAGGGGAAAGTGGTAGCAAGAAAATGGAGACAACTGTACTTCAACAACAATTAAAAAAAGGAAAAACTTATACAAAAATATTCATAGCATAACTATTCACAATAACCAGAAGGTAAACACAATCCAAATGTCCATAAACTGATAGACAAAGTGTGGTATATCCATACAACAGAATATTATTCAGAAGTATTGATACATGCTAGAACATGGATAAACCTTGAAAACATTGTGCTGAATGAAAGAAACCAGACATAAAAGGCCACAGATTGAGTGATTCAATTGATAAGAAGTACCCAGAACAGGCAAGATCATAGAGACAGAAAATAGAAAGCAGATTAGTGGTAGCCAGGGGTAGGAGAGAAGGAAATGAGGAGTGATTGCTGTAATAAATGACATGGTTTCCTTTTGGGGTAATGAAAATGTTCTACTAATACTAGATAGTGCTGATGTTTGCAAAACACTGTGAATGTACCAAATGCCATTGCATACATTTAAAAGAGGTTAAAATGGTCAATAGTGGGTGTATTTTGCCACAATAAAATTGCTCACAGGACTTAGGTTCTCAAAGTGCAGGGGATTTGTTCTCTTTTGTCA
This sequence comes from Trachops cirrhosus, assembly GCA_028533065.1. Classification (NCBI taxonomy): domain Eukaryota; kingdom Metazoa; phylum Chordata; class Mammalia; order Chiroptera; family Phyllostomidae; genus Trachops; species Trachops cirrhosus. Next base: position 43,586,748 of record CM052542.1, on the reverse strand, counting down.
AAGTCTCTGTTCAGTAAGCCTCTCTTGAATAAACAATTGGCTCAATAATCACTATGTGAATGAGTATCAAATATTACTAAGCAAAAGAAAGCATGACCTGATTACTCCTCACCAAAGGCAGGTGTCACTGACACTAAAAATATTTTCTGACCAAGAAAACATTTGGTTATATTTACCATTATATATGAATTCATTAAACCAGAGGTTTACCAACCCCTCTTCTGGGATGTCACGATGAGAAATCACATATCCAGAACCTTTTCTGACCCAGAAAGTGAGTTTGAAATGGGCAGAAATGCCTTCTTAAAAATCAGGTGTTTGATGAATATGCTCTAGTTATAGCACCCACCAAATAAAAGCAATGTCTGAGGGACCCTCAACCTTGACTGTCCAAAGACCACTTCACTACCCTTTAAAATCATCTTTATATTTAAAGATAGTTTTCCTATGCCCTGTTTCTGTTTCTTTTTCATATTAAATATCTCTGTCTTTCAACTTTTTCCTTCTGTGCTATGGCTTCCATTCCATTAAGCAACCTGCACACCCTTCCTGAGATGCTCTCTAGTCTGTTAATGTCCTCAAGGACAGTATAAAAAAACTAGGCTCGTTGTTCCACATGAAGTTCACAAGGGTGCCAAAGAAGGATTCCTGGAGCTCTGGAAACTATACTTCTACTAATGCAGTTTAAATTTCTATTTACTTCGAGGGCTAACCACATTATCTGGTCTTCTATTGGGTTTGTTGCCACATAAAACTTGGAGATGATTTTTTTTCAAAAGGCAAAAGGAAAACACATAGTTCACACCATTAAATCCCAAAGAAGGGTCAGGAGATAGGAGGAGGGAGAGTAGGTCTAGAGAGGCAGGAGAAGGAGAGTGATACAAGCTGGTTTATGGATTTGGGCTCCTGAAACTCATGCCACTGGGTTTTCCATTCTTCAACAGCCATGCATGTCATCACTAAGCATTGGATATAGTATTGACACTCACTCTCCAGGCACTGTCCTTATTTCTTTTGCCAGCACTGCCTCATTAACTTCTCACCATAATGTCATGAAATAAGTTTGGAGAAATAAAGCCATCACCCAAGATGACACAGACACTTTGTGGCAAAGCCTCGATTCAAACACAGGTCTTTCTGACTCCACAAGAAAGGTGCATAGAGTTACCATCGACGGGTTCGATCTGCTGAGCACGCAAACGCTTCCTGCCAGAGTTGGTCCTGCCATATCTGACATAGCAGTGTACATTCTCTGTCCCACATTCTCTGTCCCAAAGACTCAGAAGATCTAGAGGACCCACTTTTCAAACCACAGCAGGGCTATCATCAAGTCCCTGTACAGTGGCAAATAGTTTCTTACAAGGAAATGGCTAAATTGTCTGATCCAGGTTGATGATCAGGAACAACGCATGTAGGAGACATAGGATATTTTTTGGTTGCTTGACAATTTGTTTCACCTCACTTCCGTCAATCCACAAATCCTACTCTGATTCCACAAATGTACATTAGATGTCTTTGCTTTGTGCCCCCATTTCCATCATATTGACTTATTATATTGTATTTTATGTTTGTCTCTCACCTCCACTAAGTAGCAAAACTTCAAGGGCAGGGACCATACATGATTTGTCTTTGTGTCCTTAGAACGTATCAGGGTACCTAGAATAGAACAGGTATCCAGGAGATGTATATTCTTTGAAATTCAATTATTGAACCATAGTTCATTCTTTCCTTTTGGAGTAGACAAAAGGACAAAAAAGTCAAGTGAGTTGGCCATTTGGAGGCTATTTTGAAAGGATACATTACATAGACACTGACATCCTCAAAAACACCATATACACTCAATATATAAAAAGAAAGTCCTTACCACCTAGCCATTTAATAGACCAGAGAGCTTCCTGATTGTCCCCTCCAAAGACATGTAAAATCTATAAACTAAAATCAGTGAAACCATTTAGTAGAATTTTTCTTACAAAAATCACAGGAAAATGCCCACACAATGAGGTAAAAAAAATGTTAGCACTAGAAGAGATAAGAAAAGTATTAGCCTAATTACAGAAGAAGTCAGTTATGTCTCCTTCACTTGGTAGTGAGATATATATTTTGGGGGAATTAATCCTATTTAGACATACACAGACAACTATCATACTTCACTGCTTTCTTATTTCCTAGGCAGTCTTCCCGGTATTCATCAGCCTCCAGGATTTTTGTCATATAAGAAGTAACCAGTAAAGGATTTGTCTTAAAGCTTCACTTACATAGTGAGTAGTCTACTTGTATATGTTTATTTGTGGTGACTTAGGAATAGGTAAATAGAACTGAGGGTGTAGACTAAAGTATACCCAAGCCATGCTTTAGAGATATACTGGTGCTGTAGAGACAACACTAATCTGACAAACAGGAGATATGGCCCTTAATATGTTACATAACCTCTTTGTACCTAATCGTTTTCCCCTTTTAAATGAGTCTGACAAGTTCACCTCTAAGCCCTTCGTATATATAAAGTTATATGATGTTTTGAAAGTGAGAGGTCTTTTTATCTGTCCACAGTGTCTGAAAAATCAATATGCTATATTTTCCTAATGTTATTGATCACACATACTCTTATAGTATTTAAACAGGCTTTTCTTATACTATATTATTTTGAGATACAAAAGATCATAATTACAAGAATGTCACCATGAATGGTCTACATGCTTTCTTTTTGCAATACTAAACTCTTAATGTCAAAGAAGATGACAAGAGGAGACAGCCAAGAGGAGCAAGCAATTCTCAAAAAGGCAATTCAATCTAAGTGTGGCACTACTGGTATATTAGTATCTGGTAAGAAATCGTGTATTTGATGTAAGCTCTTTACATTTCAGTTTTACAGGACTCAACAAGTAAGGAAGCATTTCAGGATACATTATCTAAAGTGCTCAGCAAAGAATACTTTTAAATTGAACTCTATATATGTACAGGTAACACTAAAGTTTGATATCTTCCTGTGTCAATTCAAATTTCTACATGTTGCATTCTATAAACATGGATGTTTTTCAGTCATCTAATTTCTATATATTCCTCAACTGTAAATATATTATCTGTAATAGGAACTGCCTCATGTTTCTATAGTAAGTTGACAGCTAAAATAACCAAAATAGAAATCTAAATCTAAAAAATATCTTGAAATTCAAGTTGCAAAAGCTTGTTAAGAGAAAAAGCAAATGTGTTTTTATTGTATTATAATAATTTAAATGATCTTTGCTTAATATTTATAGAGTATTTCATATTGCTATTCAATGCAAATTAAAAGCAGTAATTTAAAATTTCATTAAGAGAACTGTTATTATTAAAATCACTTTATACTCTAAAAAAAGAATAACTTAAAAAGACTCATGTTTATAAAATAATGCTTCTAGAGCTTATATAGGAAATGTGTCATTTTTTAAAAGGATATTATAATCATTAAAATGATATATAATAGAACTGAAATCAAAGAATATTCCTTAAATTCCCATGGATATAACTAAATTGAAAAATGTTCTTAAACAAATCTTAAGGAATATTAAAAATAAATTAAAAACAAAGGTACAGAAATTTTAATCAGTTAGCTAAAAGAAATAAGGAATCTCAAGTGCATTCTCTGAATGTCCATGTTTCCATGGCAACTATCTCTTTCCTACTTCCTAATATCATCAATCAATATTTTATGGTAATTGTTTCCATGGAAATCTGAACTTACCTACTCTTTCCCTAGCCTAAATCACCACTTTACCAAAAGGTGAACCAAAAATATATAATTTTTCAGCCAAGATGAATTTAGGGCAGCCAGCACTTTGGGACAAATGATTTTTAAGTGATTTATTGTCATTGTGTGTTTCACTCTACAACCTTTCACTGCCCCCCGCTTCCCACTCCATCTACTTTTCTCTCTGCCACCCCCTACAATGACACATTCTTTTTTCTCCAGCTCACAGATCTGTCTCTTCCACCCTCAAAGCCTTTCCTCCATGAAGCTACAGTCTATATATAGTAACAAGAACATTCATATATTCCAACTAAAAGTTGCAGCAGATCTCTTCCTGGGGAAAAAAGTGTGTATAGACACATCAATCACTCTAGTTTAACACATGTATTTAGTGCTCACCCTGCATGTTACAGGCATTGAGCCTGTGGAGCAGGAGGGAGCCCTTACCCTAAAAGAGTTCATGTTTTTTAAAGGTGTGTGGACATGAAACAGATACTTTCAGAGTAGCAAATATACAGAAACTGTGTTTACCATAATCAAGATTTTACAGTCCTGCTGAATACATACACATACAGAGACACATACACATAAATATAAGTGTAAAGAAGTATGGAATCAATATTTTAACAGAGGTTTGCACAAAAGGAGAGAGTAAATATGATTTTTAATAATCATAAATATATGAACAGAATTCCACCCAATTTAGCCTCCTCCTAAAAGTTATCTCTTACCAAGACAGTCACTATTCCTGAGAGGAAGATTAACTTAGGCAACACTTTTCATACCCCATGATACGCTGCTATGTATCTATGATGGTATCTATCACACTTACTTTTAGAGATTTTGCTTTTTGGTGTCCTTACTAGACTTATGATCTGGAAGAGTATACTATTTTATCTTTATATTACTAGTGTGTGAGCATAGTATGTGTTCCATAAGTGTGTGGCCTCTGCTGTGAAGCAGAAGAATAAATAATTAGACACAGGATGTCTAGGAACTAGTATAATAAAAAGCTAATTGTAGCAAATGCTAAAATGCAAAAATGTGCTAAGGGAGAACTGAGACTAGGAATGCATCCCATGACAATCAAGAAAATTGTCTTAGTGGGTGCTGATAATGTGAGTTGCCCTTTAAAGTTTGGATAGAATTTCATCATCACACAGAGATTAGGCAGAGTAGGTATTTCAGGATGAAGGGAACATAACGAGTGGCAGTGTGGAAGCAGGAAAGAGTTAGAGCATGCTAAGAGAAAGACATGCATGCATCGATGGGATGTCAAAGACTATAATGGGAACCAAGTTAGAAAAGTCAATTGGAACTATGGTCTGAGCTTGACTGCTGATAAACATCAACACTCAAGCGAAAGAGACAGTAGGTAACTATGTAAGGGCAGATCGCGGAGGCAACAGTCACCAAACGAAAGTAGACCTCATCTGAAAACCATTCTTAGAAGGATTCATGTATGGTCCACTCCCTCCTTGTTGACAATTCTCACTGCCTTTGCCAGTTAGGTGTCCATCTGGTCCTGGCACCCATCTATACTATTCGAAGTTTTATCTACTATCAACATCTTATAAAAGACTGGAATTCTTCTAATTCAAGACTTTATAGAGACAATATGAAGTTAATTCAAAATAAGTTAGCCACACTGTGAGATAAAAATCTATCTATAGTTACCAAACGGTAAACTAAATGTATACCTACCTACTACAAACCATAAACACTCGTGGTTCTGGTATTAAGGAATTGGTCAAACAATGGAACATGTCTAAGTCCCAATCCCATTTTGGATTTTCTTTTTCTGTAATCCTGACTGGTCTTGTTAAATGTCCCATTATATCTCTACATCCTGTTTCAGTCTATATTATGATTTTATATAAAATCATTGTTTATATTAGGGATTATGTTTAAATAAGAATAATTTGTTTCATATTTTCATTTGCAATTATTCAAAGTTTATTAATTAATATAGCAAATCATATATTATTTCACCAAAGCTGTGTTATTTTAAGACACAGAATTAATTTAATGGCCTCTCCATACCTGGGTGGGAGATAGAGCATTGACCTCAATTGTAAGATCAATTCCAAATTTACAAGTGTTAAAATATATATTTTGAAAGGCAGGAGGTGAATGTGCTTGGGATTTAGAAAGTATGGTAAGTATTATTTTCAAAATCTTATCAATTCTTCACTAATTCTGCTTCCATAGTTTTAGCTGTTGGTTAATTCTAATAGCTGCTGCACAAATCTCCACAGAGGTTTTGTCTCCTTGAATGCTTGCTGTGCAAAATGCTTGCTGACTCTTACCCTGTTTCCCTGGGAATACCTTCATTGGAGTTGTTTCTGCTCTCTGCTGTTCTTTCAGCAAGAGCCTCTAAGCTGTGTTGTACTTCTGGCCTTTTAGTGAAACAAGAACAATTATAGATATAGCCCCCTCAAGGCCCTGACTTTTGGTTGTTGTCTCCTATAGGTTCTCTAGCTTTAGCAGTTTATGATTCTTTAATGTGTAAATGTCACAAAATAAAATAGCAGCTATAAAATGCATCAAACCCTATGCACTGAATCAAACAAAATTAAATTAATTTTACTGCTGAAATTTCACAGTAATCTTGTAAAATTTCTATTATATTCTATATTTTTACCTATAAGAGAACTAAGATCAAGTAGCATGTTTAAAATTATACAGCTAGTTAGGAGTTGAGCCAAAATTCATAGTTAAGCCTTTGGAATTCTAAAACCAACCTTCTAATTACTGGGTTTCATGTGCTATGCCTTCAGAAGATTAGCGGGGGCAGGTGAATGAGATGTAAGACACTGGAAAGCAGAAATGGACATACAACTACAACTTTGTAGCCAGAATGAAGAAATCCAAATGGTATTTATGTACTTAATTATATTCTGCAGCTTTTTAGGAATGTATGTATCCACCTGGAATGTTCCAATTTTATTCACATTTTTCTCAATGTTGACATCACAACTACATTAACGTTTCAACAAAGCTAGTACCAAAGTGTGGTAGTTAAATTCAAAGGCAAAATCATATGTGTTTATTCAACACAAAACTACCAATCATTTTCTACTTAAGTTGAAAATAACATCTTTAAACACTTAGGAAATTTGTATAAAAAATACCACTCACCAATCTGCAAGGCTTCAGGGTAAGCTTTTTATTTTCATATATAATCAATGATACAAAAGTAAATGCAGATGCTTGTGCATGTGAAGACAGTAGATTAAAAATAAATTACAGCTGTACAGTCTTTTGACAAAATAAAAGTTAATTTAATGTGTTCAATATATGTCTCTTTCTAATTTCCACCATATCTACATGACTCCAAATATATATAGTTATTAGGAAATGGGAGAGAGGTAATCTAATTACTAAGTACTATAAAATTAATTGAGGATATGAGAATATTCATCACAAAGATTTAAAATTAAGTGCATGATAAGAATTGAATGAAGAAATAAATGATCAAATTATATATCATACTCTATTTTTATACATACAAGTTATTTTCACATGTTTATTTCTTTTATTCTAATTTTTGTTGCTGGAAGGAAGAACAAAGACATCCAAAAGAAGACTGGATCAGCCATTTAGTATAACAAGAACTGGACGAAGTTTTCCTAAGACAAAAGCTATTAATGCACTTACACACCTAAAGAAGACACAAAGCCAGCACTAAACCTTTTGATACTAAGGTTAAATGACAGTAAAACTCCAATACCTAAGTGTAGTATTGGTACTAGACGACCTCATTAATTAATTACTTATGAATCTAGTGAGTGCATAGTAGCATGTGTGTTATTATTCACTGAGTATGTATCCCTTAAAAACTATACTAGATAATGGATAACACACTGGACAATGAATTCAAGAACTGGATTTTAATTTCTACCCTGCTACTGACTAGCTGAGTGACTAGGGAAAGTTAGCACTTCTCTAATTCTCTCTTCTGTATATGAGAAGGTTGGACTATCTTACTTCATTTCTAAACTCTTTTGTCACTAACATTCTATGATTATATTGTGCAATCAAACTACAGGCAATGTCAAAGAAGTATAATATAACTCCTACAGTCAAAGCACGAAATAGACTTATTGAAAAACAAACAACATAAAAAATGACATTCATGTCCCAGATAGTTTTTCTTTTGTTTTGTTTTGCTTTCTTTGGTTATAAATTCTAGATTATAACCTCTTCCCAAACCCACTCTCAAATAAAATATATTTATAATACAGATTATTTCATGAATTCTAAAATACAATTTTTTCACATTTTGGTATTTCTGAAATCAGAATTTTGCTTAAAATTGATAACAACTGATATTAAATGACATGTGGTAGCAGTCACTCAATAAATATTTTGCTCTATGAATGAAAAATGCATGAAGAAATAAAAGACTGATGTGAACAAAAAACAAGTTGATTTTAGTCTTTAATTTCATTTCCATTATGTTTATTCTGTATGTAATGTTGGTATTAAAATAAAATGTTATATACAGAAATCCAAAATGTACATAACATATTTTACATATTAATAATAAAACCATATCAAATTTTATATTTATTATTATTTAAAAGCAACAAAAATTTTTATCCAGTTTCCAAACTCATATTAGAGAGTTATAAAATAGGAAAAGCAGAAATTATTTGGGAGAAAAACTAAAACTTCTGGTTTTTAGTTTTTCAAGAAATAAGAAAGGCAAAAAGCTCATTCAGAATACTTTTTTAACAAATGCTATTAATATTTAGGCATTGGCACTTGAGCTGAAACATATGGTGTAACATTCTAATAAAAATGGGAGAGCAGAGTGCAGAGTCCAAGAAATGAGTAAGACATACTGCAACTACAGAGTTTCACACAGGTAGCAAGAAAAAATAGACTTCAAAGTCAAGGAAAACAATAGACCACAAGAAAAAGAATTTATGAAACCACTACTGATAAATGGTCTGAGCAGGAAGCTCTACTTGACTTCCATTTGGATATGATCAGTGGTAAACACCATCAAGAAATTGGAAAGCAGCCCTGGCTGGTGTAACTCAGTAGATTGAGCGCCGGACTGTAAACCAAAGGGTCATGGGTTCGATTCCCAGTCAGATGTCTGAGTTGTGGGCCAGGACCCCAGCATTGGGTGTGCAAGAGGCAACCGCACATTGATGTTTCTCTCCCTCTCTTTCCCTTCCCATCTCCGTAAAAATAAATAAATAAAATCTTAAAAAAAAAAAGAAAAGAAATTGGAGAGCATAAGGGATAACCAAAAATATTTCTTCTGGGATAACCAAGGACATTTCTTTTGGACACCACTCTAACTCTCTTTTATTTTCTTTTTTTAGTAGTCATGACCTTCCATTTCCACAGCCCTATGGGTTGGCCCTTCCCTTTAGCTTCAGCACATGACCTTGTTAATACTCCGTTACTACTTGCCCCTTCAGACCTCAGCTTCCCACTGCTATTAATCTCCTTAGTATCTCCTCAAACCTTGTTTTGTACCTCATCTTGGCCATACCTCTGCAAGTAGTTTCTTTGCTGACATCATATTACTACCATCTGGGACAAATAAAGGTTTTGCTGGGACTCTGACAAAGGCTAGAAGAAACCTCAGTGAAACCTTAAATATGAATAACTTTGAGGAGTATGAAAATTTAATTCTATTTCATTATACCTGTTTTTTTACAAGTTATGTCATTGCTCTCAAGAGAAAAGCTCTGACTCAACCATGGGTAAATATTGTTAATTCTGACCTTTATGAAAACTCATTATAATATTCAGTTTTGAAAGTTCTAACTAAATAGGACAAAACCTGCTCATTTCAGAGGACTCGGTAATAAGCATATTGAATGTTCTTTATGAATTACTCTCTGCAGGAGCATTGCCTATAAAACTGTGCACTTCTGACTTTGGCTTTGATAGTTCATTTACTTTAAACCATTTAGAAATTTTCTACTTCAAATTCAAGAACAATCAAAATAAAAAGCCTACTTTTCCACCCAATTTTTTTATTAGCAATTGCTCTATTTTGGGTATAAGCTAAGCTTTTATAAGACTTGAAAGAATACTAATTAAGTCATTTATCCATAATAGTGCAACTGTAGATAGGTGCAACTATACTAGGAGAGGTCTGAGACTTCAGAAGCAATGTATCTAGTAGATGGTGGTACTTATGGAAAAGGAGGCTGGAGTAGGAAAACAAAGAAATGATATCACTTGAGAACTAGCTGAGAAGTGACCAGACATGTTAATGAACACCTGGAAGGCAACCCCTTATCCTCCTTATGGAGGATATCTTGTCAGTTTATGTTGTCAGCTTAGCAGTTGAATGACTCTAGAGAGTGAACTTTTCTCAGAACCCAAGGTTTTCCAAGTTGGGAAAGTAACCAGAAAAATGAGTAGCATGAAGACAGCTTTGATCCTCAGAAAATGCAAGGTAATAGCCATTGTATAGGTAACAGGATCCAGATATTCCTAGGCTTACACACCTAGGAATCCAACTGGAAGGTTGGAAGTCAAATAGTCAGGTGCTGCTGCCTTCCAGATTTTCATATCTCAACTTACATCACTGGAACACTTTGAAAAATAAGGTCTTGTTTTCACAGTTATCAAAATGTCATTCCCCACAAATTTGTTAGAAAATAGGCTGACATCACTGATTCTCAAGGGCCCTCCATCTTGCTTTTTTATTGCCCTCATTACCAGAGCTTAAGATGTTAGATGTTTTTATTTGACATCAAAGCAAGATTCTTTTTTCCTCTTTTTTAAAGTATATTTTATTGATTATGCTATTACAGTTTTCCCAATTTTTTTCTCACTTTATCCCCCCTCTGCAGAGCACCCCCCTTTAGCATCCCTCCCCCTTGGTTCATGTCCATGGGTTGTACCTATAAGTTTTTTGGCTTGTCTGTTTCCTATATTATTCTTAACCTCCCCCATCTATTTTATGCCTACAATTTATGCTACTTATTCCCTAAACCTTCCCTTTCTATTCTTCCCTTCCCCCTCCCCACTAATAAGCCTCCATGTGATCTCCATTTCTCTGGTTCTGTTCCTGTTCTAGTTATTTGCTTAGTTTTTGTTTTTTAGGTTCAGTTGTTCATAGTTATGAGTTTGTTGTCATGTTACTGTTCATAGTTTTTTATCTTCTATTTCTTAGATAAGCCCCTTTAACATTTCATATAATAAGGGCTTGATAATAATGAATTCCTTTAGTTTGACCTTATCTGGGAAGCATTTTATCAGCCCTTCTATTCTAAATGATAGCTTTGCTGGATAGAGTCATCTTGGATGTAGGCTCTTGCCTTTGATAACTTTGAATACTTCTTTCCAGACCCTTCTTGCATACAAGGTTCCTTTTGAGAAATCAGCTGATAGTCTTATGGATACTCCTTTGTAGGTAAATGTCTACTTTTCTCTTGCTGCTTTTAAAATTATCTCCTTATCTTTAATCTTGGGTAACTTAATTATGATGTTCTCCTCCTTATTATGTGTTCCTCCTTGGGTCCAATTTCTTTGGGACTCTCTGGGCTTCCTGGATTGCCTGGAAGTCTATTTTCTTCCAAAGAATGGAGAGGTTTTCCTTCATTATTTGTTCAAATAAGTTTTCAATTTCTTGCTCTTGTTCTTTTTCCTCTGGCACCCCTATGATTAAGACATTGGAGCACTTAAAGTTGTCCCATAGGTTCCTAAGCCACTTCTTTTTTTTTTTTTTTTTTAATTCTGGTTTTTCATTCTGTTCCAATCAGGTGTTTATTTCTCCCTTTTGTTCCAAATTGTTGATTTGAGTCCCAGTTTCCTTCCCTTCACTGTTGGTTCCCTGTTTATTTTGCTTTATTTCCCTTTGGGTAGCCTTCATTCATTCCTTTATTTTGAGACTAAGCTCAATCAGTTCTGTGAGGATCCTGATTACCAGTGTTTTGAATTCTGCATCAGATAGGTTATCTATCTCCTCATTGTCTAGCTCTTTTTCTGGAGCTTTGATTTGTTCTTTCATTTGGGTCATATTTCTTTGTCTCAGCTCACCTGTTATGTTGTAAGGGGGTGGAGCCTTAAGTAATCACTGGGGCAGGGCAATCTCTGTGCTGTGTTGTGGCTCTGTCAGTGGGGGAGGGCTCAGAGAGCAAGCAATGCTGCTTGCTGGCTCCGCTCTAGCCCCACTTTCCAATGAACACTCCTGTGAGACTGGGAGTTTCTCCTACCATTGCAACCCCTGAAGTATTTAACAGCTAGAGGTTTTGAGTCTTTAGTTTCTTGTTCAGCCAGCCCTGCCTTGCCTGTGCTGACCACCAACTTGCCGCATGGCCTCTCTGCTTGGCTACCCTCTCCTGTCTCCACCCCTTGCACTGGTCTGGTTAAATGTTTATTTAACTCCTTGGTCATGAGAGTTCCATGTGATTTGGTTTTCTGGCACTCCTGGTTGTTTATTGTTTTTAAATTGGTTGTTATCCTTCTTTTGGTTGTGTGAAGAAGAAAAACATTTCTAACTACACCTCCATCTTGGCCAAAACTTTAAACCAAGATTCTGTGACAGTCTTTGCATACTTAGCATTTGCATAGTTCAAGGCAAAAGCCTTCAGTTTTAACACTTGTTTAATCTATTGCAACTTCCCTGTGAGAACAAGAGTCTTTTCATCTCAACTCACATTCAATCACTCATGCACCTACCTACCCAACTGTGTATTTAAAAAGTCATTTCTTAATACATGCTAAAATCTATACTTAGATTTTAAGTATAGATTTTAAGGAAGGTACATCAAAAGATTAGGCCTATGTAGGTGCTTAATTTCAAAAAGTTCAGGTTTTTGTGTGAAAGTAAATAAATTGTATTACTGAGAATATGTCATACAGGAGAGATATGGACTTAGTACACAAATCATGGGAGTAGCTAATGCTTCCCAGAAGATGTTAGGGAACACTCCAGGGAGACTGATACTGGAGGTGGATTTAAAAAATGAATAGGCATTCTCTGATGTAAAATGGGAGAAGGGCTTTTCAGTCTGTTGGCACAACAGTGTAAAGGCTTGACGATATGTATCTTCATTCTCTATTACTTTAAGACCTCTTAAGGCCTCATTACTTCTGAGGCAGTCATGTTAGTTTAGAGATAGGAGTGCCAGAACCTTCTGGAGTAGACTGTCTCATTGTCTTTACCAAAAGACCGAAGTGGATATTTCTCGTTAGAAATGAATGGGAATAAAGGAATTTTACTGAATAAACTAAAATTAAAAAAAAAGGACTGGCAACAACAACAACAACAAAAGAAATGAATGCCAGCTGAATGTCTGAATTGTTAGCATAAAGAATCTCTTCCTATTACTTACAAGATGCTTGAATTTGATTGTAAAAATAATGTAAAACAGTTCCTTAACTTTTAAAGCAAAGGGATGAAGTGGATACAGGGTTAGCTATGATTAGCTATGGGATGGATCAAATATAATAAGGTATAAAAGTTTGCATTATATGTATTTTTATCCTAACCTGAAGATATTATTATTGATTTTAGAGAGTGAGGAAGAGGGAGAGAGAGAGAAATATTGATGTGTGAAAGAAACATCAATCAGTTGCCTCCTTTACATGCCCTGACTGGGGAGCTTACCTGCAATTTAGGCATGTGCCCTGACCAGTAATCAAACCCACACTATTTTGGTGTTTGGGACAACACCAACATAGCCACCTGGCCAGAGCCATAGGTTTTTATTTTTTAATTCAAGCCTCACGGGTTCCTTTATAATACTCTTCTCACTTATTTGCATTCTTATATTCTTTCCTGACTGGAAAAAACAGGTGTGGACCTATAACTACTAGATCACAAACATGTACCTATGGAACTATGTCATCCATCATATGGTCTCAATAGAAAAGTCTGAGAACTGCTGATCCAGTTTTTATTCTCTGCTCTTCCTTAAAATAATGGAGGACTTCAGCATATGGTTCAATAAATAATTCTTAATACATTGAGAGACACTGATTTCTTCTGTTTGAGGAATTAGAAGGAAATGAAAAAAACCAAAAGGAACTTGATCTGGGTTAAATTATATATAATATTTTAAAAAATAATCTTAAGCATGTTTTATAACTCAATATCAGGATAGGCTTACTATTTTTTGAAAACTGTTTCTATCAAAAATTCAAAAATTATATAGCTTTAGTGATTCATCAAAATTTTATATTATCCTCAATTCTGAGACCATTTATAAAAACATCACCCCTTACCAGCTGTACAGCTTCAAGAGTGTAAAATAACAATAACCAAATCTTCACTGACCTCACCGTATTTGTTAGATCCAAAATTAAAATCCTTTCATCCATAACCACTCATTTAGGTATTCAGCTAAATTTTGATCAATATATAAAATTGTTTTTGTTATTATTGAATGGCAGGTTGTTATTTGAAAACATTTAATATCACCATTCGGGAATGACCTTCATTTTCATTCTTTGCTTAGTTAGTTCCTGCTCATCCTTCTCTTTGTAAGAGAAGCATTGCCTAGACTTTTCTAATTTGGTCAAATTCTTATTGTACGTTGTCTTCTAGAACTATACCACTTCTTTAGACTTGTCATAAACACAATTTTACATTAGTTTAAATAATTATTTGATTAATGTCTACAAGCTCTAGGAAGACAAGGGCTGTATTTATTTTTTCTCACCATAATTATCTCCAGTGATGAATTAATGAATGAAATCTCTGTTAGATGGAAGTTTGAACAAGGCAGGTCATGAAATTGAGTTTTAAGGGGGATACAGCTTGACATAGTTAAGAATCAATAAGGAGCTGGCAACATGATCACAAGGTTAGAAAACCTGCCAGGATTTCAATTGTGAGTGTATAAGAGAGGGTAGTCAGGATGGTATACAGTAGTTTACAAGGTTGTCTGGATCATATGTAAAGTAAGTAGGCACACTTTTTTGGACACTGTGAGTCATCATAATACTGCAACAATAATTGGTTTACATTGGTTTTCAGATTTCTGGTTCCTTCAGGTGTGTTGCCCAAACTTACAGCTTTCAAGAATATGCTGCAAACAAAAAAAATTTTGAAAACTACTCTTTGAGTCTTAATATCTCCACTAAGAAAACACAAAAGGTTACTGCTTCCTCATCTTGGCTACACATTAGAATTACCTGGTGGGAGCTATCAAAATAAAGAAAAAAAAAGAAGAGAAGAGAAAAGAAAAGAAAAACAGCCGAGAAGCCACTCTTTAGTCCAGTTATTTAAAAATCTCTCAGTGTGAGATCCAAGCCATGATTTTTTTTGATATCCAGAAATTCCAAAGGGAGCCTGGGTTAAGAACCACTGAAATAAATAATTTTCACCTTCTCCTCTTGCTCTTTTTGTCATTCCAACTTGATAAGAAACTAGACAAAAGATTTGGCCATCTTCACAGTTTTGTGGGGGTTTTAAGTCTGGCATCTTTCAAATCCTAAGTGTGCAGAAACCACGAGGGCACAAAATGAATGATATCTACTATGACAAACTGTGTGCAAATAAGTTTCATAAACTCTTAGCTAACCAGTGTTTTAATAAGGTCAGAATAAAGACTAACTATGCCCATAGAACTATCAACTACCAGGCTTGTTGTACATGGAAAAGCTATCGAAACACCTACACTCTTTAGTCACCTCTCATCACTAGGACTCTTTTCTGGAATATGAAGATCCTCAAAAATAAACATGTTCTTCATTGTCTTGAAGTGGGGCTGTGAACTGTAATACAACCGATCATCAGCTTTAAATGCATCAAGTGCATTTCACTGAGATTGGCACTGGGTAATGCAATCCAGACTCTGAAAGTTTTCTTTTTAGAAAACCATTAACACAAAAATCACTGGTTTTCATAGACATGTTAACATGAAAGGGTCTTTGAAGGTTAATGTGTCTAATATCCTACCTTATTTCTACTAAGGAAGGAATCCCATTCTGGTATAACTTACAGACTGTTGTCTATTCTCTGTGTAAGCACATATTCTCATAGGTAAACCTGACCTCTAAGTGCCACCAATTTCACTGTTACTACTATTTGTTAGGAAGCTTTTTGGTAAACTTAAAAGAAGTATTCCTCATTTTCAATATCATATCTTTTTCCCAATCCACCTGAAGTCATGTGGAACAAGTTTGGTTCTTATACAGTCTGAAAGCATTTTAAATTCCTGGAAGAGAGCTACAGAGAATCTGTAAGTTGTCTCCCCCACTGTATCTGTCAAAGCCTTCTTCTGTATGCTATCCCTGACACTAATGGATGGAATGTCGTTTTATTTAGGTGCTATAGCCACCGCTGTTCCCATGATTAGCACCTGACAGCTTATCTGTAAAGTAGACAATTGTGCTTTGTAAAGAAATGCAGAGCAACTCCTGCTCTTTACTATAAAGATGTTACAAGTATTTGGGTTTGCTTGCTAACACAAAATTATTGGGGTTCCTTTTTATGGCTCAAAAACGGAATATTAGCAATTTTAATAGATTAATAAGCAACCCCAACCTCTGCTCCTAAAACAAGCAAAGACCCCTTTGGGGAACCACGTGTGATCACTTAAATTGCTTCTGTATGAATGTCAATATTACGTCCTTCTCTCCCTGGAGACAATTAAGAACTTCTAAAACAGATGTTCATTAAGCAATAAGAAGATATTGAAATTTCTTCCTTTTTGCTAACACAGAACTCCTAGTTTTCTCGGGTGTATTAGCTTAAATAAAATAATAAAATTCAGCAGATTATGTGGTTATAACATTATTTTTTATAAATTCCATATGAGTGCAGGTCATGGCACTGCAACAAAGCCTTAAAAGATCCTATGCACGCTAATGTTCATGGCAGAGCAATTTACAAGAGCCAAGTGCTGGAAACAGCCTAAATGCCTATCAGTGAGTGAGTGGATCAAAAAACTGTGGTACATTTACACAATGGAATACTTCATAGCAGAAAGAAAGAAGGAACTCCTACCCTTCTCAACAGCAAAGATGGAACTGGAAAGCATTATGTTAAGTGAAGTAAGCCAGGCAGTGAAAGACAAATACCATATGATCTCACCTATAAGTGGAACCTAATCAACAAAACAAACAAATGAGCAAAATACAACCAGAGATGTGGAAATAAAGGACAAACTGACAGTGATCGGGGGAGGGGGATAACAGGGAAAAGAAGGGAAAGGGTTGTCAAGGAACGTATATAAAGGATTCATGCGCAAAGACAACGGGGCAGGGATAGGATTAAGTGTGGGAGGTGGGGGTGGGTAGGGCAGAGGAGAGTAATGTGGGGATAATGGAGACAACTGTAATTAAACAATAATAAAAGAAGAAAATAATCTTAGCACTGAACAAGGGTTAGAGGCTTTTTGATTCAAACTCCTCTCACTGCACCCATTTTATAGGTGATTTTTCTGTCTTCATCCTTTCCTCAGAAAACTAGGTCATCTTTAATTTTAGTGGAATGACAGTCTGAACACATGTCTAGGAGACATCAGGTATTTAGTTTCTTTAATAGAAAGCATGGGTACTTTGGTAACCACTTTCCCATGCTCTAATAACAATATTGCAATAAAATGATAAATGCTACATTGCCAACCAGTTCATTCACTATCAAGTCTGAAGATAGTTTGAAATCACAATATTTAATCCATTCCACCCAGTTATTTCCTCTCCATTCAAATAAGGGTAAAAAGTATCATTTTCACATTCTCCTGGGTTCACATTTCTGGCTATAGACCTCATCTAATCTTTATCTGGTGAATGAACAGGCTTGTGCTCATTTTCAAGGGATGGGTTCTAGAGCTTTCCTTAAAACCGACAGAGAATCTCGCTAGCATAGCTGATAGACTATGCTGCCCACTTCTCTCTCTCTCTCTCACTCTCAATTTTGATCATCTCTTTTGATGGCATGTCAGTATTGCTCTAAACTTTCTCTTATGTCTGTTATACCTATTCACCTCTGTCTTAACAAAAAGGATACACCTCTTCCAGTCTCAAAGAGCAGAAGAACCAAGGAGGAATGACCTCACACTTAGTATTTAAGAATCCACACATGGTTTCCTATATTTTCTTAGAACTGAAATGTCATATCTGATCATGTAAATCAGAATTGTCCAATAGCATATAAAACCAGAAAAGCAAAGCACATACATAATTGTAAATTTTCTAGTAGCCACATTAAAACAAGTTCTTAAGATATAGGTAAAATGAATCTCAATAATATATTTTACTTAGCTAAATATATCTAAAATATTATCATTTCAATATAGACTCAATACAAAATTTATTCAGATATTTATTCTTTTTTTTTTACTAAGTCTTCAAAATCCAGTGTGTATTTTATACTTATATCACATCTCCATTGGACTAACCACATTCCTAGTGCTCAAAGGTTACATATGTGGCTAGTGTTCACAATATTGGAAAGCACAAAAAGAGTGCTTTTTTATTTAAGCTTATCATTTTTAAATGCTCTTTTGAGAAAAAAATATAATTATTGAATTATATATTTCAAATACAAGAAGAATTTTTGTAACATATGAAAACTCTTAGAATTTTAGGTTTTATATTTTTCCTACCTTTTGCATAATACCTAAGGAGTCAGAAGTAGTAGTCAAGAACACGAGAGAAAGTCTCATGTCTATTAGTCTTACAAGATTTAGTTCTGAAGCCTCAGAACACAGTGATAAATAAAGCCAGATTGAGAACGACAAGATAAAATCTATTGGCTGTGGCCCCTTCTGAATCAAAGTGTCTTTGGCATTCATATAGAATGTTGTGCTATAAAAGTTAAAGAATTAATCTTGGCATAACTGTCATTTATGACTTAGTTTTCACAGAACAACTTACTTAAAAACTGTTTCTGAAGTCAGGATTGGATTCCAAATGTGTGTGTCAACTTGAAATTTACTTTGGGCTTTTTCCTTGCTCACTGCTGTTTGGGCTCAAAATGGTTTTAAATTCTTAGAGGTTCCATTGTAAGAAGTATCTTAAAAACAATGTAAGAAAGCCAAAGAAAATGAGTTCTCTTCCTGATTCCATGTTATATGGGAAATCCTAAAATACACAAGTACATATGTACTATCTTCCAAAGAGTCTTCTGTCCTTTAAAAACTGTTTATTCACCACAATCCTGGAACAATGCTGAACAAAAGCAAAGGAGAAAGAGTCCTTATCCTCCAGAAATGTGCAATCCTAAAGCGGGGGAAGACTGGCAGAACTGGGTATAACTAATGTGATTATGTGGTAAGGGAACATGGTTATTATTCTTTACACACCTCCAACACTGAGCAAAATTCCTGGCATATACTAAGCACTCTGTAAATGATCTTTGAATGAAGGACACAGTTCCCTCTATGTATGTTCATGGTACAGCAAACTGAGAGATTTCATAAACCAACTTGCTTTGGGGATGGTAATTTAAGTTTCTATTACTAACAAATCATGGTAGAAAAGAATATGCATAACTTTTACAATAAAAATAAATTTATGTCCCTCTATGTAATATGAAATGTGTACATGACTGTATTAGATTTTTACTGTTGCTGTAACAAATTACCACAAATTTAGTGCTAAAAAAACACCCAAATCTAGCCTATATTTACAGCTTTCTCTCTCTCTTTCTCTCCCTTAGTCTCTTATTCTTTCTCTCTGTCTCTCTTTTCCTCTCTCTGTCTCCCCTTTCCTCTCTCTGTAACAGGCCAAGGGTCTGAAAAACATTGCATGCAGACAGGAACTTAAATTAAAATTTAGAATTCTACTTAATTCCCCCTAGGTATCTTTTTCTTACTGCCTTCCATAAACCTGAAACTAATTATATTATAGAAGAAACAGAAAAAATGCTCAGTAGCAGATAAAAAGTAAGCATCACCTATATACCTGATTATAAAATATAACCAAACAGTAGAGTTGCATTCATAATGGGAAAATGTATTTAAAACTAGTTTTGTCCTTATTTTATCTTAGGGGAAGTGTAACCAGAATAAGCAACACATATTTGTATTGACAGAAAGCAATAGCTCTATTGAAATATGAATGCAAACTATGTTGATCAATAAAACATTTCTGATAGGTATTTGTGGGAAAAATATTCAACTGCAAACTACCTGTAAACCTCACTGTCAACAATCTAACATATCTACATATTTAAATGCAAAAATTTTTCAGGCTTTGCTGTAACTATTTTATATCTCAAAATTTCATCTATTGCTCACATTCAGCTTTCTAACAAATATTTTATGTGAAAAAGTATGCTTTAAAAATTAAATCTATTTGGTGTTCTGAAACATTTAGTACTGTGGCACGGGGGAAGAGCACCTACATCAGTCCCAACCCAGACAAAAAGACGTTGCTAAAGAGGGAAAGAGTGGGATGTGCTTTAAAATAGTTTCTTATTACTGACCTAGAGTTCTAATAAGGGCCATCCATTCTCTTCTACTTGTTATTCCATCAAAGCATTGAAAGCATAAAAGTGGCTGTTTTTAATGTGCTTTTATCCATGAACAGAATAACAATACTTTGGTTAAGACTAATAACAGCTATTATGTGCCAGGAACCAAACTAGCTATTTTATTAATAAATTCTTTATCTATTTTTTATCCTCACAACTCTTTTCGACAGGTATGGGTAGCCAAAAAGATAGCTGAGGCTCAGGGAAGGCAAGTGCAAGCCAAAAGCGATCCGCCTAGTACGTGTTACGTGTGTGCTCTTTACAACTCTCAGCCAGCTTCCGAGAAAAGGAAGCACTGTGGCCCAGGCACTTAGGGAGCACTACCCTCAAACACAGAGTCTCTAAAAACTGGTTCATTAAGGCAGACAGTAGTTAAGTTACCTATGGTTAAGGTCATTGAATGAAAGAAATAATCTAACGTATTCCTAAATTTCTGGACTGTCAGGTCCCTTCAAAATTAAAATTATTTTACCGATGCTCATCTACCCTGTTGGTACTCCTCAAAACTTGGTTCAATTAATATCTTCTCTACAAAGGTGTCCATGACAACACTAGTCCAGATCAATTTCTCTGTTCTCTCAAACCCTAGGGCAGTTTGTTTGATACTACATTATAGGGAGATGCCCTGAAATTGACTCAGGAGGTGGGCAGGATAGGGGAAACGATAACACTTAGGGAATGTGGGCTTGTGGGGGAAGCATGATAGAAGAGGAAGCAGGGAGGTATCTGTAAATACTGAATGTATACATCATATATTCCAGAGCTATGAAGGGGAGTGAAGTTCAAGTAGGGTACCTGTGAGAAAGATGTCATTCAGGGGTGTCCCACGGGAGAGGGGAAAATAAGGCATCAGTCTATATACAGACTACAAGTGTACAGTGACTTATGGGAAATAGAGAATAGGCTTCAGAGAAACAAAAGTTTCTCTGCTAATAAATGCCCTGCTGTCAAATGAGATGAAGCTAATTAAGAATGATAACATGAGATCTACCCTTTTAACAACTCTTTTCTTTTATTGCACAATGCAGTAGTTTTAACTAGATACCATGTTGTACAGCAGACTTCAAGAACATGTTTTTAAAGGAGGCCACACACAAGGTGACTTTTGGAAGCGGTGGATATGTTTATGAGGTTAATTGTAGTGATGGTTTTACAGGTGTATGAATATGTCAAAGTCATCAAAATGTAGACATTAAACATGTGTTTTGTTTTATATAGCAATAATACCACCATAAACCTGTTGAAAATAAAAGAATAATGACAAATATGAGGACTTGACATATGATGACCTATCCAGACACATTGCAAGTTAGCAAATCATGATCACTTTTGTGATATATTTGTACCAAAGCACAAACCATGTCCATATAATGAAATATCAGAGACACACTTGAGAGTCATGCCGGAGGGTTCAAACTCAGGACCTGAGAAACAGAAGAACTAACTAAGAACTTAATAGTGTGGGCAATTGTTCTTGTTTTCCTAGGACTGTTGTGGTTTAACACTGAATAGTCCTCTGTCTAAGAAACCCCTAAGTCTTGAGCAAAACAGGATGGTTGGTCACACTACCTAGGCAGAATCCCACTCCCACTATTCACCCATGATGGGACTTTGGCCAGGTTACCTCATCTCTCTGTGTCTCAGTTTTCTCAGCTACAAAATTCCAATGATAATAATGGGGAATATTTAAATGGAGTTGTTCTCCTTATTCACTGCTGGTGGGAATGTAAACCAGTACAGCCACTGTGGAAAACACTATGGTGGTTCCCCCCAAAAGAATCAAGTTACCATATGACCCAGCAACCCCTCTTTTGGATATCTATCCAAGAAAGTTGAAAACATTTATTTATTTTTTGTTTTAAATGTATAGTTTTATTAACTATATTACTTTTATTTAAAATTGTTGACTACCAGACATAACAAAATATAAAACACTTTTAAAGCAGATGTAATGAACAAACAATGAAGTAGTCTTATTGATACAATTACAATGGAAAGAAGCCATTCAGTAGCCTATAGTTCCCATGATGAAAAATTTCTGCCTGGCATATGATCTATAACCCTTACAATCCAGTCTAATCTAACTTTTTTCTCAGTGGAAAGTGTAAGCCAGTGGTACCACTTACTTCTACAATAGTTTATGTTTTTAAAACTATTATAAAAGTGTTCTCTTGATTCTTCTCTAGATTAAGCAATTCCAAAGATGTATTTGGTCTAATTAGTCTATACATCTTCTTAAACCAAAGTATTTATGATTTTTTTACACTTCTTAATCAATTCATTCCCAATTACAATTAAATGTCTGCTTATTTGTTCAGGCTTTTAAAAAAATCAGTAGTATTAATTTTACTAAGAAAAAAAGCCCACCAAATAAACCCCTGAAAATTAAGGAACAAGAAATTTGGGTCAGATGATCTGTTTTGTTTTATTAGTTATTAGACTGAATAATGTCTTGATTTGTTTTATCCTCAAAACAAATTAAGAATTGTAAAGAATATTATTTTTCTTTAGAAAAAATAGTGAGAATTCAAAAATCTTACCATAAGATTTGTGCCTATATGAATAGAGTATTAGTTTCCCAAACTTATACTTCACTGCATTAAGTACAGAAAGAACTAAAGTTCTGCGGCTAAAGCTGCAGATTTCAAAGGTAATAAAAAGGACTAATAAATATTTTAAAAATCACATACATTTAAAAAAGCCATTGATTTCAACAGAATTCTAATAAAAAATAAAGATATGTTGTTTAGAATGCATGATAAAAAGGAGTTCAATTCATATAACAGCAAATATATGTGTTATACACTTAAAATGCATAAAGCATTGAGCATAAATAAAAGTTGACTAATCATATTAAATAATCTGTGCCTACTTTGTTGACATGGTTCCTGACTATTTCTCTAGGCTCATTTCTCAAACTCTCTCTTGGGTTTAAATTTTTTCAATTCTAAGTTTCTGTCTGCTCTGAATGTTCATATATTCTTTTAACTCTCTCTGGAAAACTGTCTCTAAACACCACACACATAAAGCCATATTTCCCCAGGATATAAGTGGGAAAATGATACAAATAGAACCAAATCCTTTGGTTGTCTGTCACATTAAATATCATTTTTAAAAAATAGGTTATTTTTAATAAGCTCTCACTGTACTGTGATGTGTGTCTTCCCAACAGAAAGTTCACTCCAAGAAGGGGGATACACCTATTTTATTCACTGTAGAATACAAGTTCCTAGCATAGGAGCCGTATATAGCAAGTTACCAGTGACTAATTTCTCTAATATCTTGAATTAAATCCTGTTTAAACAAATAAGAGCAAGGTGCATTCTAGACTTGCAATACCACTAACAGCACTTGTTGAATGCAACTCCTAAGAAATACTGAACATAATTCTTGCTCATGGGAGCAAGGTACAATGTATAGTCCTGAATGTGAAATGAAGAAGCTGCCCCTTAGCCTCCTCCTGCATTCTCAGAGGAGAAGGGCTAGGTAATATTCATTTTATCTCAGAGAACTGCTTAGTATCATGGAGTCCAGAAAACACTCTCCAGTTTGATCAATTTTAAGCACAGTTGCAAGTTGACAGAATTACAAGAGCTGCATGTGCCCCTTGTATAAGTCCCTCCACACACCACACTCCTACTCATTTCTTCAAAAGGATTTCACAGTTCTGGGAAACAGCTGTGGCTCAGGAATATCAGGGGGGAAAAACTGGGTTAAAGGAACAGAAGATGAAAGAAGGGGAGAGGAGAGAAGAAAAATTTGTTTTTGAACACAGGAAGCTAAGGAAGGACTAGTAAACCTGCCTTGTGTTCTAACCTCCAATGTGACAGCACAACCTTTCACCCTTTGGAGATCCAGCTTTCTCATCTAAATGAACAGGTTTGATGGAAGTCATAGGGTCTCCTTAAACCGTATAGATGTAATTTGGCATTTCTTCAATACTCTTCAGAAGCTAAGAGTCTGCATATAAAATGTGAAAAATGAAATTTTGCAGGCATTTATTTTCATTGTAAATTTTTAAAGAATATTAAGGGGATAACAGGGAAAAGAAAGGGGAGGGTCATCAAGGAACATGTATAAAGGACCCATGGTCAAAGCCAAAGGGGGGAAGGATCAAGGGTAGGAGAAGGGGGTGGTTTGGGTGGGGGAAAGTGGTGGCAGGAAAATGGAGACAACCATACTTGTACAACGATAAAAAAAAGATTAAAAAAAAGAATACAGAGTAGATAATTTGATGACATGCATACATTTGAGAACTGACTTTTAATTTAGGCATATAAATTCATCCATATGAGAATTTGTGTGCAATAGGAAGGAGTTCATGATGCTGACTGGGTTCTCCAGAAATCAGACTATGAGATGGAGTTGAACAAGCAGCACATTTACTAAGGAGTGCTTTGGAGCTCAACACCTGTGACAGGGAGGGGAAGGGCGAATTGGCAGAAGAACTGGAGCAGCACTGCAGGCCTTCCCACAGCCTGGATCATCCCACAGGCATCTGAGGTGTTCCATATTGGACTGAAATGGCTGGACCCCAGTATCCCCAACCTCCATCAGCCTTGAAACTGGACTGTTTGGGAAATGACATCATCTTGGATGAGCAGCAGGAGCTGAGACAAGTCCTCCTTTGGAGGGGTATCTGGATGGCATATCACTATGTCCACCACAGCACATGAATGATTTTATTCTATAGATGAACATTTCTAGACAAGAAGTTTTTTAAAAATATCACCTTTATATCTTCTTCATGGCATGAAGGGATGATTAAAATAAAGTTTAACTATGATAATCTATACAAATTAGCCAATGAATAAAAATATTAAATTCATTAAGGTCTTTTTTAAAGTCAAAAATAACATTTTAATAGTATTTTATTCATTTCCCTTACAAATTATCATAGTTTTATGTTTACATGTGTATAATAAATGTTTTCTACCTCTATCTACAGTTTTCAAACATGAAAAACTTATTCTCTTTTTTTAAAGAGAAATATGAGCAGGGGGAAACTTTTTTTCCTTTGTTCTCAAATGCTCAAATGAGTGATTTATATCCTAGATGCCATCTCTTAATCTTTTCCCTCAATTAGAAATGTTCACTCCATGGACTGGGTTTTGAATTTGGTTCTTTCATACACTAACCCAATAATTTTGAGGTTGGTATTATTTTAAGGTCAAGTGACTTGCCCCAAAATCCAAGACTGGTAAGAAATAACTGAGCCTTCAAATACAGAGTTTGGAACTAACTTCAATATTTTCCTTATTTTGTTTTCTTCCAAATATAATTCTTAAGAAAGATTTCAGGATTCAAAAGTAGCTATAAAGGCAAAAAAGGCAGGATATGTCTATTTTAGAAGAAAATTTAATATTTCAAAAATAGAAAAGTCATTATTTCTTTGCAGTCTCCACCCAAGTTGTGATAACTTTCACATTTCCTTTAGAAATTTTCAGTATTTAGGTCCCCCACAATACTTCATGCTGTTCTTTTCTCAATACAGTATTTCATGTGTAGTTTCTCCTATTCTTCCTGAATGACACTCCTTTTTTCCATTGCTTTTCCACTCCTCAATGTTCAGTCTGTCTTCTGTGCACCCATAATGGGGGTAGTATTCGTTGCTATAGTAACAATAACGCTCCCCTCACAGATCTCCCAACACCTCAGACTAAAACACCCTTGCAGGATACCCACACTTTCATTATTTTTAGTATGCGTGCTCCAGAAAGAAAAAAAATTGAAGGAATCTTTTTTAACACAGGTGTCACTCAGACTAGAACCAATGTGTGTTTTCTTGGCCCTGTTGGGTCCATATGCTACAATCTAAAAGTATGGCTTTTACAGGAGAGCATGGCTTTGCAATCTGAGAACAACATTATCTCAGAGTCTACAGAGCACTGTGAATCTTATGCATTATTAGGAATATTTATATAAAACATTTTATATATATATATGTGTGAGCACATATATAAAATTGCTAAATGTATGTGGAGAAATCCACACTGTTCACTACACTCTCTTAGTATTCATGAGGTTCTCACAGAATCAAGTGAAAAGAAGTCACTGCTTTGTTTCCCAAACGTTCCAAATCCTATTTACACTAAATGACGTCACTAATGTCATGGTTACAACAATACTGCAGAGAGCCTTGTTCCTGCCACTGACCGCTAATGCAATAGAGCATTTGAGCAGCTGAGTCATTAGGAAAAAATCAATAGATTTTCAACTGATATTGACATAAATTTATATTTCCAATTGACCAGATGATTTATGGAAACAAAATCTAAACTTGTTCAGTGTTTTATTAAGTGACCATGGATGTCCTATCTTGAGGACACATCTATCTCCATAAGTGTGCATGACAAAGCACTGAATGGAAAAAGAAAACCTAGGTAAAAGGTGTTTTTGTTGCGTAATCCTCAAAACAAACTCCTTTTGAAGTTACATATCAAGAGTATTTTAAAATATTTTTATTTTTGTGGGGTTATCACACTGCTTTTCTTTAATTCTCAGTATCACTATGGGGACCTGAAATATGTTTTTCCCTGTCTAAAGCAGAAAGTAACTCAGGGTTCAATTTGTATTTCTACAAAAGAAAAGGAAAAAGCACTTTGAGGAGGTACACAATGGAGGGAAACTTAGGGCCAAGAAATGCTAAGATCTAGATTTTGGCATCACTGGTACCCACACCTACTCCAGTGTCTTCCACGCTTATGCTTGCAGAAAGACCACATCACAAGTAAGGATGAGTCAGGTCCTATAACTCTAATTTCCTGCTCTGTTCCCTTGAAGGATTATTTAGAAAATCTATGCTTGTGTGATCCAGTTTTAGAGTATATGCCAACATATTAATTTAATACAAAATCAGCTACATTTTAATTACATAACTTTTTATTTTTTAATATAAAATGGAGGCCTAGTTGAAAAACCTCCAAAAATATCTCAGCGCTCTACTCAGAAATTCCCTTCAGCATCTTCTCATTATTTAGTGAAACCCTGAGATCATCTTTTTGTTACTAACTGATTTTAAAGCCTGTCAGCTGACAATATAAACGCAGATGCCAAACTCCCAACCCTGTCCTTCCAAACATGAGGTTAACTGACATGACAGCTGTAAGCTTCAGGAACTTAAAGCTTTTCCCATTCTTAATAACTGAATTTCAGATGCCCTTTAGAGCAACACCCTGATTTTACATGTGAGGAAACTGAGGCAAAGAGTAGGAAAGTGACTTGCCCTCGATCAGGCTTCAGGCTCACAGAACTTGGAGTAGAACCTATTGTCCTAATCCTAGGTTTATGATATTACCTCTCTTAAAATAACAAATAACTGATTTTTGACCACTTAATTCAAGTATAAGAGAAGGAGACTTTAGTAAATGCTCCATAGTCCCTCAGGCCAATCAATGACTATAGGAATTGTAGTGAAGAGATTTAAGAAAGACCAAGAGGTAATTAGTTGGGGAATTTTCACCCCTCCCTCCAACACTGAGATTTTAAAATGAAAGAGTCTATATTAATTCCCTCACTGATTCCATCACTAACTTCCTGGTATGTTAACAGTGGACTTCTTGTTTGTCCTCTGACATATGTCAAGTGAAAGGAAAGCAGCCCCACAGTAAAAAACGGTCAGATATTCTTCAACATGTTTCCAGGTATGCATGTTTGAGAATGAAGAACACTGGGCTGTAAATCAGAAGATTATTCAGTGTCACAGCAGTTTTTTGACTAATTGTGGGCCCCTGAGCAAGTCAACTTTACTTGGCCTCCCCTTCCACAACTATAGAATAAAGGTGCCAGACTAGAGAGTCATATTGTTCCTTTTATCACTGGATTCCACGGTTTATTTCTCTTTGACTATTTTCTTTGCAGCACAAGTAATATTGAACATGATACTTTCACCTTCCAGATAATTATTTAAAAGCACATTGAATATCACATTCTACTCTTTTATTATCCCAAATTGGTAATACCTGGTCAAGATTCCTCACCACCACCACCCCCCAAGTCATATGAGGGTACACTCGTGGGAGCCTGTATTAGTGACTACAGAAAAAATTATTCAGTGTTATGTAGGAGGATGGTGGAGTTGATTGCTCCTTAGCTGTCAGGAAACGGCTCATCTAGAAGCCTTGGAGTATGGGGGTGGCTCAAAAGGAAAAGTTTACTCACAAATACAAGCGATGCCTGCATGATAGAATCTGAGTGATCAAAAGCCAAGGGAAGCAATGATGGCAGTCACATAAACCTTGTGTTCAGAGAATGGTGCAAGAGCAATGAACGGTAATGAGGGAGCTGTGGGCTTTCTGTCTGAGTTAAGGGACAAGTTGCTGGGATGCAGTAAAGAGGAGAGGATACTAGAAGCAAGTCTGAAAAAGGCGATGATCTGCCAAGGACAACGCTAGTCACGACCCAAAGAACGAAACTGATGTACACATCCTGTGGAAATGACATATCTGTCACTTAGCTTGTTGGCCCTGCTCACAGGAAAATTTTTTCTCCTGAGATATAAATTATCCAGAACACCCTCATGGAACACAGTTTGAGAAACTCTGATCTGGAGTTCAGCACACTGACACAGTGACTAGCAATAAAAAATGGAGGTCTGGCTACTCAGTTGTACAGGTACTTCCAGTCCATCCTAAGGAAAAACATAGCTCCTTCTCTTTGGAAAACAAAAATAACAAACACCTATAGAATGCTTTTTTATTTTATGCCAAGCATTGCTTCTAAGATCTTTGTATCCCTTGACAACTATAATCCACTCAACAATCTAGTTAGGGAGATGTTATTACCCCCATTTAACGGATGCTAAAACTGAGGCACAAAGAGGTTAAATACAACCAGAAAGCAGTGAAGCCTGTGAGTCCAACCCAGTCATTCAGGCTCCAGGTCCTTCCACTTAATCCCAGAGTTGTACCGTGTCTCAAAGTAGAGATAGGAAGCTTCGCAAATTTCATATTTCACCAAATCTTGCCATATTTCGCACTAGAATGACCACTTGTCTCACAAGTATAAACACAATCACAAAAATTAATGTGAAGCTAAAATGTGTTACCCTCTAACTAAAGCAATTCACAAAATCCTCTTAATTCTTAGTTTTTGCTCTCTTGATTCTGCTTACAGTTCTCAATTAGATTTTTTAAAATCTTATTAAAGTTCAGAGAAGTTTATCTGCACTGATTCATAAGTTCCAAGCCTTTTGGTTCTTAAAGACCATACCTGAGCCTACTGTATGTGAATATTATGGGGCACTTTATTAAACACTGTATAAAAAAGAGTAAATACTGGGGAGGACAGTATTCTTTGTGAAGCAATGTTACAAAATGCTTTCCTTACTAGACAGCCTTCCCCACTCCTCATTATGAACAATTATAATCATTACTCTATCCATCATGTCAAAAACATGTAATTTGTAATAATTCATAATCTTCTTGATAAAAAATTTAAAATATTCTATGCAGATAAGAAAAAAATAAGAATAGTTTAAATCTATGTTGACTGCTCACTTGACACTATTGCTCAATTTACTACCAGAAACAAGGGTCCTAGAATATATCTTACTCTCTCCTAAATGTCTTTCTACTCTGGTTTCATCTGTGTCATATTTCTTTGTGTTGGGAGATATTAAAAATGGAAACGGTTTCGTCATATGGCTAAAGGGATGTTGAGGTGGTGATACGTTTAGTTTGTGCTTAATGAGATATTTCTCTTCCTGAATTCTGTGAAGTTTGTGAGTTTCATCACTTTTTTCAAATGTGTAACTTTGTGGTTTCTTTTCTAACTTTAAGTAAACATTTTTGTACCTCATTTTAATTCATACTTTTGCACTCTAGGATTCAGTCCCCAGAAAACCTGGATTTGTTTTGCTCCTTCATGTAAGCACTTAGAATTCTCCATGTCATATAACTTCATTAAATAATTCTCTAAATTGTCTCCTCTCCCCTTTTTATCACCACAGACTTCGTCCTAGTCTTCATCATACCCAGCTTAGATCATTTGCAGGAACTTCCTAACTGTTTCCTCTACCTCCCAGTTTGCCCATTTCAAGTGTCTCTTGGCACCACTGTTAGAGAATAATTTAGCTAAAAATAAAAACGCTCCAGAAGCACCATCATCATGTACAAAATCAAGTCTGGGTCCCCAACATGGCTTCCTGCCTCAGTTGTGGTCCCCTTCCTGCACCCACTCTCCTTCCACTTGCCACCCCCCTTGCTTCCACGATCAGCATTATATTTAATTGCACATAGCTCCTTGAGCACAGCATTTGTGCCCATGTCTGTTGCCCCACTGCCTGTCATGACCATTCCTATTTCCTTAGTCAGAACCTCCTTCACTCTTCAAGACTCAGTTTGCAAGAACATCTCTTCTTTGAACTTTTATCTCTTTACAACAGTCTACAAGCATTACATCTTTAAGCCTCTGCCCCCTACCATAACATGAGCATCTTGGTCATTGAGCATATGTCTCAGTTTTTAGGTATGTGCAGCCCCTAAGAGAGTACCTCTCATACAGTGAGCATTTGATCAATGCTTAATGAACTTCCAGCTACGTACTTGAATACAATCTGGAAGCAGTTGTCAGGAAAATATTTTGGTAGGAGAAATCTATATCAAACATTTCAATAAAGCATGTTAGGAGGAGGTATTTGAAGGATCTTAGGGATTTGGTCATATATCTAACTTTGAATTAAGGACAACTTCTCTTTGGCCATCAGCATTGTCTCTGGGAAGCTAACAGAATTGGATTAGGCTTCAAACAGAAGAAACAAAAATTTGAGAACCAAGTACTATTTTGAAATTTTAAATTGAAAGGAATTAAAGAAGATAAACCAGTCCAGAACAAGCCGTAAGTGCTGAGTTAAAGCTCTATCTTGAGACAGCCATACTCTTAGCAAGAGATTCACCTATACCTCGCAGTTGGAATTAGAATGCAAGTGGGTCTAATACAGACAGGATCTGGCAGAAGTAGGCCTGCTTGAGTGGGGTTGGTAGGGTAATAATATGGGTGTAATAATTTACAGTTTTAACTTGACCACTTCATCTAAAATGTCATATGGTGTGCTTGAGTGTGATATTGTTATATTACAGAATTACATGCTTATGATTTTGTAATAAAAGATTTTGTAATAAAAAAGGAGCATTATTTGTGTCAGACCCTGAATATTGGTTAGTTATTCCAGTAGCAAGGGACTTAAAAATCTATCATTATACAGGAAATGGGTAACTTAGGTTTTTGATTTTTAGAGCTAGAACCAGTAGTTATTAAGGTTTATGATTCATAAAAGTTGCATCAGTGGCAGTTAACAGAATAATTCAATAGCTGATGTACATAATATTAAAATTCAAGGAAAGATAAAATTTTATTCAGAACATAATACATAAAGCAAGGTGATGTGGAATTATTAATAAAGATCTTTATGCAAAATTCTAAAAATTTTATCTTTCCCTCACTGGGTTAAAATTCAGTTTTAGTTATGGAAATATCTCATTTACATCTCACAATGCATAAAAGAAATATAATGCAACTTTGTTGACCATGTGAGTTTTGACTTGAATAATACTATAAACTATAACATATAGTCAGCCTAATATAATAAATTTATCAAATTCATTTGCTCACTGTGAGTACAGAAAGTTTTATCTAATTAAATATATAGCTAATCTTTCAAATGTTTACTTTAAAAATGTTGAGCTTATTATCTCTCTGCTAAGACAATCCAAACCAGCTGTAGGATTCCTAAGGCAGCATATCAAAATGCTGCTCGGTTATCAAACAGTTCATTATATTTTTTCTTTTAAAATGTAATTTTTAAAAAATTTTACAACAGATAACCACCAGTGTAGAAAGTTATTCAAAGGCATAATAAAAAATTTTCATCATGAAATTCTTTAAAAATTTTTTTTAAATCTGCTATCAAGCTTTAGAGACTAGATCAACCCACTCTTACCATTTGTAAATGCATACAAATAAGAGATAAGGAATAAACTCCTCAAAATATGGTGTGGTGCATTGGAAAGAGGTTGAGACACCCCTAGTATTCCATCCTGGATCCACTCCTCTGCTGTGTGACCTTCAGAAAACATTACATATCTCAGTTGGTTTCTTCAGAAGCTAAAATAAGGTTAAAATAATTCCTATGGGTGAGATAATGGAAAATCTACATTGGCTCTCTGCCCCTAGTTCCTGACACAGAGCTCTTAAAACCCTTGTAGCTTCCTAGGCGATAGGAGTGTCCTTTGTTCTAATAAGGTGACTTGGGGTGAGCTCCTGGACCATTCTTGCATATGGGGCTGGTCACTGGAAAGAAGAAGCCATGATTAGAAGGTTAGAATGTTTAGCCCTGCCTTACCTCATTGTCCAGAGAGGGAAGAAGGGCTGAAATAGAGTTAAAAATCCATCCTGGCTACCTGATGAAGGCTCCATAGAATCCCAAAGAACAGGGTTTGGGGAGCTTCCAGGCTGGTGAACACACGAAGGTGCTGGGAGAGTGGTGCACCTGGACAGGGTATGGAAGCTCTCCCCCGCTTTCCCATACACCTTGTCCTAGGCATCTCTTCCATCTGAATGTTCATCTGAATCCTTTGCCATATTGCTTTGTAATAAAATGACAAGTGTCAGCATTTTCTCTGAGTTCTATGAACTGCTCTAACAAATTATCAAGCCCAAGGAAGGGGTCCCTGGGACCTCCAATCTGTAGCCAGTTGGTCTAAAACACAGGTAACAACCTGGGCTTGGGCTGGTGCCTGAAGTGTGTTTGTTAGGGCCTGATGGGGGAAGGGTGCAGTCTTGTGGTCCTGAGCCCTTACCCTGTGGAATCCAGTGTTATCTCAAGCCAAATAGTGTCAGAATTTACTTAAATTGTGGGACACCCAGCTAGTGTCAGAAAATTACTTGGTGTGGGGAAGAACCTCTACACATTTGGTGATCAAAACTGAAGTGTTTTGTATGAGTAGTAAAGGAGACTCACAGATAAGAATCTTACAGTAGGAAAGAACTTGGTTTTTCCTTACCCAGGAGAGTAGAAAACTGAGTTTTTCTAATTCACTACTCCATAGAATTTGTGAGTAAATTAGATAAGAAAATGCATGTAAAAAGCTTAGCATAGTTTTTAACCAACCTTAAATGATTCTCAATGCCCTCCTATAACCAAGTGACAGTTGTTGTTGTTGTTGTTTTAAGACTACATCCTTGGTCTTGCTAATCATCATCCCTAGCTGTCTATAATTTACAATGCTCAACCTAATTTCTTCACTTGACTCTAGACAAAAGAAAAGCAAATTACTGAACTACCCATGTTTCCATACAGCACACATTTCTTTTTTTTGCCCATTTGGTTTTCATTCTGTTTGGACCCTTTGCTGATTGTTAAGTGAAATAACCAGTTTCAAGAGCTCCTGAAATTTGAAAATGAGATTAAACTGGATTTTCTCCTCTTACTGCCCTTAGAAATAAGTTCCCATAAGTTTGATTTGTTCTTTTGGTCTTTGGGAAAGAAATCCAACTTTTCAGTAAAAAAAGAGAACAATCTTCAGGGTCCTGGGCCACTTTAACATACATCCCTGAAACAGCAGCTGCTCTCAGGTAGTACAATAAGAAGCCTTAGTTCCCATATCCCACTTATATTTCCATATGGAAGTTATATAAGTAGAAACCACTAAACCAGTTAAATGAAACCCAAACTGCTGAGTTTTACACTCCTTTAAAAGAGGCCTTCTGTTTCCTAACCAGCATGAGCTTGGGAAATTTTCCATTGACTTGGAGGCCTGTCATGTAAGCCACTCAACCAGTTTTGCTCAAAGATTCAACACAGATTCACTGAAATAGGGAAACATACCCAGTTAGTTGATGTCTCCATTTCACTTTATTTTATCTTATTTTATAACTGCATTTTAGGGTCAAAAAATTCAAAAGAATTTTCTTTCCTTTCCTTTCCTTCTTCTAAAGGCTCTAAAGAGCTATTGTTAAAGGGCAGGGACTTACACTTACTTTTATTCAAAAAGCACGAACACACAGGTACTCAGTAAGCATACTGATCCATCTGGCCCCCTTTTTCCTTTATGAGGCCTCTTAAAGCTCAATGCACAGCCCTAAACTCAGAATTACATGGGAATATTTATAATCCCACATTCATGAAAAGAACATGTTTTTCACACAGTAAAAACAGAGTGACATGGAGACTACACTGTGAAGATCTATCATTGCTGAAGTACAGTTCCAATTTGATTTTGTGGATTCATACTACTGATTCTGTTTGAAAATTTCATAGGCATTGGATAGTCAAGTTTTCTAGTTTTATTAAGTTATAGTTGATAATAGTATTCTGTAAGTTAAGTGTATACAACGTGTTGGTTTGACATGCCTATAAAATATTGAAAAATGATTATCACCGCAGTGCTAGTTAACACTGCCAGCATGTCACATAATTACAAATTATTTTTGTGAGGAGAACATTTAAGATCTACTCTTTTAGCAACTTTGAAGTATTAACACAGTATTATTAACTGTAATCACCATTCCATCTATTTTTATATTAACAATTATGTCTATTTTTGATAATACAAAATAATCAGTCTTTTCAATAAAATCTTCTTCCTTTAGTAGATCAAAATCTTTTCAATGCCAGTGAAATGTCTTATTAAATATGGATCATCTGACTCAAAAGCCACTGCCTCAAGAATAGAGAGGAAATTAATGCAAGAAAAATAGTGCTTTATTGAGCACTTGCTGTGTGCTGGAAACTAGCTGACTGCTATGTGATCTTTTTCAAACCTCCTAACAACTTGAACTAGGTAGCATTAATAACCTGTTTCAGATGAGGAAGGGGGTTGATCAGGAAGGTTAAGTAACTTATTGAGTTCTCAGGGCTTTTAAAATGAAGGGCTCAGGATCTAAACTCTACTTTTTTGTACTCTACAATTTTGTTTCCCAGCTCTGACCATGCCTTCTACTTTGTCCTAACTTACTGTTACTTCCCTCAAATTCGGTAAGTAAATCTCTCATTCAAAAATGTATTTCAGACAAATGAGAAGAATTGCTGCCCTTATGTATATAGTAATGAACCAGTGAATTAAGGTATATGGGGCCTCAACATCCAGCTTCTTCAGATAAGCAAATACAGCATTATTTTGTCATCTATCAATGTTAAAACATATCATAAATTAAACAGCAATAATTTTCTTTCTTTGAAAAACACATAAAGAAAAACTACCTATGCTATCTTTTGTCATCAAATGTTAATATTAAAACATCTTTGTTTTTAGTTATTTAAATGTAAGTATTATAGGAATCATTCTGCTATCTATACAAAGACTTTCTATATTTACTTAAACTGTATTGGTGGGGTAGAATCACCAGAAGCTCACTGAAAAGGACCTCCTGCATGATTAGTGACCTCCATGTATGACAATGCCTTTGAAAATGGCTAATCAAACCATGTACTCCTTTTAAACTTTTGTATTAAAAATAAAATTGAGGAATTTGTTTTTCTTCAAAAAATTACCTCCTTTAAAATATTAATTTAACATTTACATATCATATATTCATTATGTGAAGCACTTGGAATTCACATACTCATTTGTCCTTTCAACCTACTGGTTATGTACTGTGTCAGACACAATGTCAAATCACAAGTTAGATTTGACTAGATAGACAAACAGATTGATGCAAAAATAAAACATGATCTGCCTCTTCAAGTTACTTTTGACAATTTCAGGGGAGAAGGGAAGGGTTTACAGGAACAAATATGGAAGACACATGGACAAAACTAGGGGGGTTGGAAATGGGAGGGAGGAGGGGAGGGATCGGTGGGTGGGCTGGAATGGAAATAAAGGATAGAAACTGTACTGAATAAACTAAAATAAAAGATTTTTAAAAAAGTTACGTTTGGCTGAAGAAGAGGGGAGCAGTATAAATGTTGTGATAAATGCTATTATAAAGCACAGAAATCTACCTGGAGCACATAAGACTGACTGCTAATTCTGACTTCATCCTGCAACTGACCATGCTTCCTATGAGATATGGAGTTCTGTCTTGAGAATTCAGTACAGTGAGGCAAGTGGAGAAGTGAATATTCCAAACACCGGGTACAGGATAAGTAAAAACAGCATGTTATATTGTAGAAGCTGCAAAAAATGGTATATAGGTGGGTCTTAAGTTTGGAGAAAGAGAAGAAAGGAAAGAGAGAGAGGTTGGTAAGGTTTAATGACAAAAAGCTTCAGAGGCTACACTAATGATTGTTGGACAATAATGTGGAACAAACCAATATCAAGGGGTACTGCCAGTACAAAGATAGTACCAATTTGTCCACTAGGGAAATGCTGGAATATTTTTTCACATCTGTGAGTATTGGGTAAAAAAACCCTTAGAATCCAACTACTAAAATTGAATCATTTTAAACAATATTTTGCTAACTAGGATGTAGGCCAGCAGTTTATCTTTGGGCCATCATGCTCTCTAAACTCTTGTTTAACATGTTTGCCCAGGAAATAAGTAGCTACAACCACCCCAATCTTTTTATGTACAACACAATGTTAATATGGGTTAGTTTTAGAGAAGGAATTATCCTCATTGCACAAATCATTTTGTGAATGCTCCCAGATCTTACCCACTTCCAATCTAATCAATTCCAGAAAAAAAAGGGGGTGGGGCTGAAATGTTTTAAAGGAATGGAACCATTAAACCAAGAAGATTAGACACATAAAAATTTAAGTAGAATTATCAAGTGAACATGTTTTTCTTTTGTCGTTCTCATTTCTTTTCATAAGGCTCCCTTCCTCTCCCTCTCCTTCCTCAATACTCTGAGCTCAATACCCAAATGGCTGCTACAATGATAATACCTAAGGTCCTCCCTAAACATAGGACCCAACTGAAAAATCTCTTCTATGTCTTTGCTCTCTCTGATCAAAAATTTTATTTCCTAAGTAAAGTTACTTCTTTAAAACTGCATTCAAAAAAGATCAGACGTTACAGATTACATTTTTGCACTCTATTAGAAATGCACCAGATTTTATTCCCATTCATTTCATCCCCTTCTTTATTTTCCAACACCATGTGCCTGAGCATAGTCTTCTTAGTAAAAAGACAACCCAAAACACACAATGTTCCCTCCTAAGTACCAACCTTATCAAAGAGAAGAAGTCACCTGTCATTTTAACCTACTAATGCAGCAAAGAATTGTAACACCCAGCCTACTTTTTCTACATAGCCTTTCTCTGTAGGAGTGGGGGAAAAAAGATGCATTTTTGTCCCCCAACCCCTTCTCACTGCAGGCTAAGGAAGTAGACAGAATTAAGTATAACTATAAGACATTCTGAGGTTCCTCTAAGAAAACAGGGTGCTTGTTTTTCCACTGCATGATAGTGAGGGTCTGAGAGTCCTTGAAGCCCTCTGTTAAAAGTTTTTTGTGTCAGGAGTTGGGTATAGACACAAACCAATACCAGGAAGCAGTCTTCCTCCCAATATAAAAGTCTTCCTAGTTGAAAAGACTTCAAGGTGGACACATAGGGTCCTGGAAACAGCCAGTGTTCAGATGGTGCAAGTATCTCCCCTAAAAGGGAGATCCATCCCTCCCTCCATCCTAAAGGTTTCAGTGTGGATAGGGGATGAAAGTAGGGAAATGCAGACTCTCAATTTCATTATCCCAAAGTCCATTCTTAAAGAGGCAACATCTGAAATTATAGTCTCCTCTTAAGTGCCCACCAAAGTTGATTAGAAACCATTAATTAAGTTAGTTATGGAAAGCAATCACCATTTATGCCTATTTATAACTATAGAAGTACAATAACATAAAAATATATCAAAATAATAGCCAATATATAGTACATCAAATATGAAATACCTTATAGATATTATTTCTAATATCGCCATAACTCTACAAGGCAGGAGAAATTACTCACCATTTTTATATGCATAAACTGAAGCTCAGTGACTATATGACTCTTTTGAGTCACAGCTAATTGAAGCAAACAAGATTAAAACCTGTTTATTTAGCTCAAGTACATATATGTAGATAGATAGATAAATAGATAGATAGATAGATAGATAGATAAAGAGAAAAAGAGTGAGCAATATCATTGGACACATCTGAGACTAGCTACCAAAAATGGAAAAACAGGAAATGATTTTGACATGTACCATAATATAAACTAAATAAATATAGTGTTTGATAAATCATTTACCATTTACCTTTTGTCTTGAAAAGTAATCAATCTTTCTGCTTTAGGCATGCAACTGATTTCAACAAGAAAAAGTGCTAGCTCTTTCCAAATTATAAAGTCTTTTTCATGAAGATACATTAAGAATTTAGGGAACAAGATAGGCCACATATGAAAAATATAGAAAGTGCAAATGGTGACTCTATTCATTTAAGCAATCAATCAATGACAATATTCGCTGTCTGTTCACTATTTTTCACACTCTTTCTTATATGCCCTATATAAAATAAATAACAATTCTCAGAGCTCACAGGAAGTTAACAGTTTTGTTTAGGAAACAAGAATATAAATAATTATTTCATAGAGTATGAGCTAACAGAGGTAGAAATAGAATTCTGTGGGATTCTGGGGGAGTAGGCTGTAACTCTTCCCAAGGGAATAGGGGAGATTTCACTGAACATACGACTTCTGAGATATATACACTGAACCCCATTTTTTTTAAAAAAAGGAGTAAAAAGATATCACAAAAACTGAAAACACATACAGGATAATTTTCACATGGAAAAATAAGTAATAAGGTTTGATTCATGACCTTATTACTCTATGTCTGCTAGTATGTAGTGATTTTCCATCTGACCTATTTAGCCTGTTCCTACTCTTAAAGCAATGCCTACACCAGTTCAATCCTTGCTCAAGAGCTTATTTGCTAAATAATCTCAACATTTTTTCATGTCTTAAAAACACCACCCAAAATATGAAATCCCACCTAAAATCCTACAACTTTCTTTCTTATTTTTACCATCTCAAATATCTTTCAGGCATCTTTTTTTCTTCCATATTTTCAACTACCTCCTATGCACTGGGTTGTCAGTCTTCTTTTTTGGCATAACAAAAAAGAATTTTCTCTTTATCCCTATTTTATATTTTAGGTCAGTGTCATTTCATCATGGAACTCTTCTCTGAGATATCAAGCCCCTCAGCTACATACTCTTACAACTCCAAGTTCTTTCCCTGCAAAACATGTATTAAATGGTTTATCATTAATTTTTTGTGTAGTAATTCAATTAATGCCTACATAGGAATATACTTTATGTTGTATGTTTTTATTTACCACTGGAACATTAAAATCTACTACAATAACTGGCACAAGGTAAAAGCAACTAGATATTTTTTAAATATATGACTAAATAAATGAATCCCACTTACTGTACACAACTTGCTCTAGCCCTGTGCCAAGCCAACATATACCATTTTTATTCCACCACTCTATGCCTCCTTATTCTTTCAGTTCTGAGCTTCTGGAGACCCTCCTCAATTTTTCTCTACCCAAATTGTATAAATCCTTCATATTCCTAGAAAAGCTCTTTAAAGCATTTTACTTAATCTCTTCTGGGCTTTTAAATTGTTTTGATGTTTTATTATTTATACCATTACAGTTGTCCCGATTCTCCCCCTTTACCCCCTCCACCTAGCTCATCCCCTGTATCCATAGTTAATCCCCATACCATTGCCAATGTCCATGGGTCCTTCTCATATATTCTTTGACTAATCCCTTCACCTTCTTTTAGTTAGTCCCTACTTCCCCATCCCCTCTTACATCTGTCAGTCTATTCCATGGTTCTATGCCTCTAGTTCTATTTTGTTCATTAGTTTATTTTGTCCACTAGATTCCACTTACAAGTGAGATCATATGGTATTTGTCTTTCTCCAACTAACTGGCTTATTTCACTTAGCATAATAGTCTCCAGTTCCATCCATGCTGTTGCAAAAGGTTTAAATTCCTTCTTCTTTTTGTTGTGTAGTATTCCATTCTGTATAGGTATCACAGTTCTTTCTACCCATTCATCTACTGATGGTTACTTAGATTGTTTTCAAATCTTGGCTATTATAAAAAGCACTGCTATGAACATAGGGGTGCAGAAATTCTTCTGAATTGGTATTTTGGGATCCTGAAGATATATTCCCAGCAGTGGGATCACTGGGTCAAAGGGCAGTTTCATTTTTAATGAATTTTTTGAGGAATTTCCATACTGTTTTTCACAGTGGCTGCACCAGGCTGCATTCCCACCAACAGTGCACTCGGGTTCCCCTTTTCACCACATCCTCACCAGCACTTGTTGTTTGTTGAATTATTAATGATAGCCATTTTGGTAGGAGTGAGGGAGTATGTCATTGTGGTTTTAATTTGCATCTCTCTGATATCTGGTAATGTTGACCATTGTTTGATATGCCTAGGTCCTTCTGTATGTCTTCCTTGGGAAGTGTCTATTCAGTTCCTTTGCCCATTTTTTTATTGCATTGTTTGTCCTCCTGGTGTTGATTCATATGAGTTCTTTATATATTTTGGTGAATAAACCCT
This sequence comes from Trachops cirrhosus, assembly GCA_028533065.1. NCBI lineage: Eukaryota > Metazoa > Chordata > Mammalia > Chiroptera > Phyllostomidae > Trachops > Trachops cirrhosus. Next base: position 43,546,108 of record CM052542.1, on the reverse strand, counting down.
TGTCCAATGTATTGTTGGCATATATGTTCTTCCATACAGTTGGTTCCCTTTTCATTTTGATGATAGTTTCTTTAGTTGTGCAGAAGATTTTTAATTCTGTTTCTGATTTACCATACAATTTAGACTTAAGTTGAATAAAGATAAAAGGGGAGCCTCAGTATGTTTTATTTTCTTTTTAGTAACATTTTTCTGATTCATAATCTTTCACCCAGTGATAAAAATCTCCTCCATAAATAAATTTTACTACAGTTCAAAATTTGAAGAATATTTTTATTGAAAATAATGCCAACCTTTAATTAAACTAAAATTTCCGTTTTAGTTTAGCTGATTTTTGCCACTGATGCCAGAAATGATCCAAACTAGATATAATAAGAGTATAATGCAAGGAAGTATTAGAAGACTAAGATGCAAAGAGGGTCAAAGGACTCAGATAGATTGAGAAGCTCCTATCTAGCAAAGAGATACCAGGAAAGAGGAAATAGAATGGTGACCCGAAAGAGAAAAGGTAATCTCCCCCAATTCTATCAATGGGAGGGAGAATGGATGCTTTGGCAAACAGAAATAACAGTGTTGGACCAGTTGAGGGGTAACCTGGGAGAAATTGAATGGTAAGATCAAATCTTCAGGACCAGAGAAGAAAAGCTAGAGTAGATGGAGCTGAACAGAGGTAGAAATAAAACAGAAATATGATTACTTTCAAGATTCAGCTCATACAGCATGAGCTCCTAGAAATGCTATGGGTCTTGCAAAGCACAGAAGGGAAAAGAACAACAATGGTGAGTTCAGTGGATTTACAGGCTGAGGTATATACAAAATTGTTCGATGTCTGGATACTTTCTCCTATTCTCTAACCTTTTAATGTTTGGTATATGTTTCAGAGAATGGTTTATGTAGTTAAGCCAATTCACAACATTTTGTGGCATAAAACTAGTGAACTAGGCAACCTAGAAATAGTCTATAATACCATGTATAAATTAAATGTATTGTCTAATTACATTAAAATGACAACTTAAATTAGGGCTGATGATTCTTTTTCTACAGAAATATTCTGAACTAGAGTCCAAAGGGAGTAAAAAACAAACAAACAAAATACCTTTTTCTCTCCTTTGAAACATGAAATTTAAAACTTTCAACACACATTATTTATGGAAAATCTAGGAGTTATAAATCTTGATGACATACCATTATTAATATTTTAAACACACAATTCAACATCGATGGCACATACAGACAAGAGTAAAGGGTATGCAAAATGTAGAGAAAAAGAAGAAAGAAGCTAACTCACAAAGGGGGAGAAAGAAACATAAAACCTAGAAAGATATAAAAGATTAAGAAAACAGAGGATTCAGTAAAAGAAATAAAAGAAACTCCTAATACGGATTAAGAGTGAAGCACAGAGAGATCCAGATCAGGGGAGAGAATCCTGATAAACCGAGTGCAGGGGTGGGGCTGGGACCTGTGTTACTGGGTTAGTCAATCTGTCATTCACTGCAGTGGGTGATTCACAGAAGCATCACCCATTGTCTCTATCATTTTGAAATGCTAATTAACCAAACATTTAATATTAATAGCACAAGATGATTTGAATGGAAAGCTTAAGACAAAAGTACCAAAAAAAACTACTTTCAGCCTCTTCTCCTGCTCCTCCCATATTTTTAGGTTTGGAGCTTTTGTTCTCATTTGGCACATCTACCTGCTCTCTGGCATCCTTCCTGAGTCAGTCTTGCTTTCGGCTGGCTGCTAACATATTCCAGCTAAGGTCCTAACTGAAAATCAAAGAATACTCTCAAGTATACTGCTTCCTGGAGGCGTGTATATTTTGAAAAAGGAACCTCTTAATGCATACAATAACTGAAGAACAGTATGCAGTAGGCCTGGAAGTTAGTGGTCAATAGGCACCATCCTCTTGGAGCTCCATGCAGCTGTCAAAGAAGCCAGTGAGCAGCATGGAAGGATGAGCAAAGAGAGCCTGGGCCAGGTACCAGGTGATAGAAACCATGAAAAATAAGATGGTTTGGTGGGTGCGGAGAGAGTAAGAATAAAGTATTCACTGCTCCACTCTGTCCTCACTGTCCTGTAGGATGCATTCTACTAGAGAATTCTCAATGATGTTTTTGCTGAAAAGTTTGTTGCACAGTATTGAGAGCTTAAAGTGATCTCTTAGGCTGTGACACCCATTTTATTTTTTCCTTCATAATTAAAACAGTGTTTGACACAGAGTAGAAGCAAGGGAAGAGGTAAAGAAAGGGAGAGAGGAAATACAGAAGCAAAATACATTATTTAATAAGGATTAAATAAATGATACCATGGCACCTAGACCTCTACTTTGGAGACTGTACCCTAAATGGAATAGAGAGTCTATTTGCACATGGAAAGCTTGCCCTTGTGACATTATTTTAAATGTTTGTACATACCATCAAAGAAAATAGACAGCATCCTAAGGCTTTTCACCAGTTCAGCATCTTAAATGATACTTTGCGATTTATTAGTCAAAGTGGGTGTGCTTAATATACATCTTTACACAAATATTAGAATTAAAAAATACAAAAACTATAGCATCAAAGGATTACAATTTGAAACATTCAAGTCTCCCATAAGGAAGGCCATAATTACTGTGAGTAGCATTATCTCTAACACTTTATTATACTGCCAACACTGTATCATTGTAAAGTTTGTCTTAAAAGAGATTATTAAATATTGATATCAGTAATAATATGTTCTAAGCACTTTGCATGCATTACTTTAATTCTCAGGACAATTTTATGAAGTGGACACCATTCTATCCCCTTTTTTACTGCAGAGGAAACAACATTTAGAGAAACTGTACAACTTGCTCATGCTAACAAGGCTAGTTGGTGGTGAGGCCCTGAGCCAGAACTACATTCTATCGAACTGATCATTGTACCACCTACTCCAGTATATTTCAAATTCAGAACAATAGAACCTCCAGGATTTTAAGGAGCCTCCCCTGGGGCCACCACGGAGGGAGTAAAAGTTAGAGGGGACGTGTGGAGTACTAGTCCTTCTCATGGGCAAACCAAGCAGTGCTGTTTAAACATATTTTAAAAGTTTGAGTCCTGATTATAATTTTATACTTTAACTTGAAGAAATATTTCTACTACTTATAGGACAAAATTGAAAACCACTGATCTGTATTTTTAAAACTTGACTTTTTTCCATGATAAGCTTGAATTATTGAAGAGCTGTGAGCACCAGAACCATATGGGGTTCATCAAGAACTAAAGAGAAAAAAAACACAATTCCAGCTCCACATTAATAGAAAATGAACCTTACAGGCAGCTGATCAATAATTAAAAAAAAACAAGTGCTAATTTACTTGCAGGCTGCAGCCCAATTCTGGAATAATAGACAAACACATACACGTACACATATATATATATGGCTCACTGACATATATCAATTTTCTTCTATATTATTGATTTCAAAGATTATTCCATTTAAAATTATGAATTTGGTTTTATATTTTGTGTGTACTGCACCAAAGTTGCACTAATGGGAGATTGCTTTCCTTCCAGCTACACCATGTTTACCGACTAGGAGTCGATTTCCCTCCTGGACAATGCCTCCTTGCCCTCTTGCTCTATCCACTGCTCTTCTCTGTAAAGGAATACCAGGTAAGAGGAAGGAAGAAGGGATATTAATCCCTACGTCATTAATCCATGGGGAAAGAGTGTTATACCCCATCTACTATTACCTAATTAACTGTATAAGTCTATTTATTTTTAATACCTGTAAATGTAGAATTTGGCAATAGAATTCCAGATTTAAATACCAATTTTGTCACTACACTTGAATACATCATTTACTCTCTCAGAGTCTTCTGGAATTAAGGTTAATAACTTCCAGTGAGCAACAAAATGAATGTAGGTTGCAAGTACTTTTGTATATCAAGTAAATATGTTTTATCATTATGATCACTGAAGGAGAAATTAGAAACTGGCCATTTCAAGGTTAAGATCATACAATCAAAAATCCTAAATTTAATAGTTAAAATATTTCATGATTCTATGTGTAAATGTGTTATGGTGACTACAATTAAAAAGATATTTTTTCTATAATTCTGATTATTACAGTAACATAGGAATTGGAACTAACATAGAAAGTAAAAGTATCATTCATAAATACTTATAACAATCAATATTGGGGTTGTCTTACTTTAGGAAAGAAGAGTCAATAAACTCATCTTTCATCTTTTAATCTAAAACATTTGAACAATTAAAAGTTGAAAAAAGTTTACTGCAAAATATTTGTAATAGAAATCACATTTATTTTAACATTTCTACTCAAACTCTCTTATATTAGATTATATTCTACCAACTTAGAGCAATCTTCCTAGTTAATCATATATTTTCAAGGTTTACTGGGTTATTATACTAAAAAGAAAAGTGCATAAAGCTAACAAGTAAAATAAAGGCCAAGAATTTGAATATGCATTTTCACAGTAACACTGGGGCACAAAGCAAGCCTTCGTTTGCATCTGAAAAAAAGGAAAAAGTGAGTTTATTCAGCCATGTATTCTATAATCAGCCGTTACAGGCACATGTCATGACATTGTAAAGCAAAGTGTGTGCCCTTCTTCAGGAGGGAATCTGCCCAGGCAATTGTGTTGGTTTCTTTGTTGCAGTGAAGAACATACATCTGTCTTTGGAGAATATACTGTCATTCATCTTGTTTTTTGTTTGTTCATTTGTTTGGCCAAAGCCTGAAATACTGCTTACAGAAATTGGAATGGAGTTTCTGACAACAAGAATAATAGTTAACCCTTTATTGAGTATATACTATATGCTAGGCACTATCTGAACGTGTCATGTGAATATCAATAATAGCAAACAAAGACTAGTTATTATGTGCTAGTCGGGGTCCTAAGCACTTTTTATATATAAACTTGTAAACTTATCACAACTATCTTTTTTTAATATATTTTATTGATAATGCTATTACAGTTGTCCTATTATCCCCCCTTCACTCCCCTCCACCCTGAGAACCCTCTCCCACTCCCATTCCCCCCCTTTAGTTCATGTCCATGTGTCATAAGTTCTTTAGCTTCTACATTTCCCCTTCTATTCTTGCCCTCCCCATCTATTTTCTACCTACCATCCATGCTTCTTATTCTTCGTACCTTTCCCCACTCTCTCCTCCTCCCACTCCCCTGTTGCTAACCCTCCATGTGATCTCCATTTCTGTGGTTCCGTTCCTGTTCTAGTTGTTTGCTTAGTTTCTTCTTGTTTTTGTTTCAGGTGTGGTTGTTAATAATTGTGAGTTTGCTGTCATTTTACTACACATGTTTTT
>CM052542.1:43441108-43540298 GCA_028533065.1 Trachops cirrhosus | reverse complement strand
AAGGAACAATGGCACTTGCTCTGCTCTCTGTAGGACCTCAGACCCTTCCGCCGCTTTCCACAAGGCAACTGGGCCCCTCTGGCACCAATTCTGGTGTGGGTGGGCCTGTGCACCCTGCAAGACCCTCCTCTTCAGTCATTGCCCCAAAGCTCCACTTCCCCGGTGCTGGGACCCTGATTTGCATGCAGTGCCTTGCTTCACAATGGCTGCCTCGCTGGGTCTGCTGGTCGCCACCCCCCAGCCTGGCCCGCCAGCCACCGCCACTTGTGCGCCCAGGGTCTGCCTGCTGGGGACTTGCGAGCCGCCCCGGTTGCTCGGGTCTCTGCTCCCTGTCCCTGGCCCGGCCCGACTCCGCCCCTCCTACCAGTCTGGATGAACATGTCTATTTTTAACTCCCTGGTTGTCGGACTTCCAGGCACTTCAATTTTCTGTCAGTTCTGGTTGTTATTTTGTTTCTATAGTGTTGTTGTCCCTATCTTGGATGTGTGCGGGGGCACAGTGCATCTACCTATGCCTCCATCTTGGCCAGAAGTCTCTTATCACAATTATCTTTTAAGTTAAATGTTATTAATGCCATTATACAGATCAGGAAACAAAGACATCGAGAAGTACCTTTTCCCTTGGTGTGATAACTAGCAGAACTATGAAACTGCCTGACTCTGAAACCTGAGAGCTTAGCCTCAAAACTATGCTGTCATCCTATAGACCTCTCCTAATTAGCACCATATGGGGATAATAGAGGGTATGAGATAATATCACAAGATCTAGAAAGGAACCATTGATATTATCTATTCCAAGGTCTCTTCTAAGTGAGACGATAATTTACCCAAGGTCCAAAGCCGGACTGGGTCAAGGCAGAAATTGTAGTCATGAGTTCTGATCACATTCACTGTCCCTTCTACTGTTTATGTTAAAGCATTGAAAAAGAAACATCATTGGTACTTCAAGGGCATTTCCTAGGGTTCTTAGAAAAAAAAACCTGAACTTGTATTTACACTTTTTCTATAAAGCAATATTGGCCAAATGCTACTGATATTTAAAATTTTTTTTCAGAGTTGTAAGCCTAAGAAAGGCAGTGAAGAGATAACATTTCATGGATCAGGAAAAAATGTGTATTATTAAATGCTTATATTCTGAAACATACATATTCTACAAGGTTCTTGAAAATTGAAAGTAAAAATAAAATTACTGAAATGCGCTTACTATCCTAAGCTTGACACTTAATGCTCTAAAATTTTCCAGAACTCACAATGAAACTAAACGAATATAACCTCTATGATTGGTAGAAGACCTAAATGTTTACTGTACCTAAGTCAATAGGATAATTTCTGTGGCGAATACTACAAACAGATGATCAAGTGAATTTGGTGGCCAGTTAGTTGTGGAATGAGGTAGAGAGGTTCACATTTAAAGTTTGCAGCCTGGGAGGCTTAGAGCATTAACATGTAATCAACAGAATTATAAAACTCATGGAAATGTCAGTCTGGGAAAAATCAGTGTAGTTTCAAACCTGTCAAATTTATGGCAGATAGTTAATAAGGGTGGAAAGTCATTGTTTTTTTTCTTTCATTCTACTTTTTAAATTTTGTTTCTATAGAATTGTGTTCTTTGAAAACATCTACGTTTAAAAATCCCTGATTTCTATTATATGTGGTATTCCAAATGGGTGATTAGGCCTTTAAAGAGATGAAGATTTTAGCTTATTTGGCATTGTTCCAAACATTTACTACTTTTTATGCTTCAGTGGAATTTTTCTATGGTTTTATATAAAAAGTACACAGCTTTCTTATAATTTATTTTTCAGACATTATTCCTATCATATCTTTTCTTAAGTTACCCTGTCTTAATATTATCTCAAAGCCTATTTTTTAAACTTAATATGTTCTAACATGTTCTTGAGACAAACCCTAAATGCTGTCATATTACAATCACTTGATTCAATTAGAAAGAACAAGGATGTAATGAACAACTAAAATGCTGGTTTCCTAGAGAGGCTATTTATTTGAACAGCTAAGAAATCTGTCTTTGCCTTCTATCACATAGTCTTCAAAGTTGGTGTGGAAAGCACTTTATTGAGGGTAAGCTATATATAGGCATATTTTTAAATATGCTCATTTATATACATACATAATATTTTGATTCAGCATTCATATTTATAATTTTCATATGTATTTAAAATAAATACATGTATATTTTATATACCTGAATTTTTATACTGCTATGAAATGCAATAAAAATGATATCAGCACAGTAGAGGATATAATATTAATCTGCCCCACCTCATATTCTTCCCTTACCAAGGAATATGCCAAATTTACTTACATATCAAGAGTTTATTCATTATTTAATAGTGAAAAAGAGAAAACATTATAATTTATTCATCTGTCTATCCATCTTGTATCAGTGGATGGAATATGTCTATCTTCTTACTGAGGAAAAACATATCCTTATTAATAACTTTACCATTTGCAGGTCTGTAAAATTCTTTAGACATATTATGTGGCCAACATATTTTTTGAATAAATATGTGAATTGGCCTAGTTAGTGTAGCTCCCTAGCTCAGAACAATAGACTTGAAGTTATGGAAATAGATACTAGCTTAATGCAAAACTTCCCCAAATGTTAAAGTTAGTCAACAGTGAAATAGTTGCCTTGGAAAGGGAGTTTCCCATCTTTAAAAATATTTACACAGAGTCTGGTGACCAGCCATCAGAGATGTGATACAGGTTGCGTGGCTACCTGATTGGGTAAGGAGTAAATGAGACAACCTCTGAAGTATTCCCAGATATTGGGAAGCTAGATTTATATTTTTAAAAACATTTTAAAAATGAAAGATCTAATTGAATGTTATTGAAATAGTGTTTATATATTATTTGTAACTATGATTGACTGTATTTTTATCCTCTAGGACTCTTTGCAAGTGCAAGCAACTCAACTTCACATTAATAAAAAACACTTGTGTAGAGAGCCTCTCAGAGCGGAGAACCCGAAAGAGACAGGAAGAAGCATGAACAGTAGTTGGTAGGCAGCACAAGAGCTAAAAAATACCCCCCAGAAGTGATTATCAAAATATGTATCACTTAGATCTTCCTGTATGCAAGATTTTTCCTTTATGTTATAAGCATTCCTTCCTGAGGCCAATCCTTCAGTTAACAGATACAACATACACTTACAAATTACTTATATACAATAAGAAACAGAAAATAGTGATATAGATGAGAAGAAAAATCTCTACAATACTACCCTAATCAGTTCTATCCAACACTGATCCTTTCTTCATAAGACTTTATCCTAAAGTATCACTGTCAAGTTTATACTCTACCTCTTTATTCTTTTACTATGTGACTGGTGATTATTTAATGCTGGTCCATGCATGCATGTTTGTTTTCTCCCTCAGGTGGATTATAGGTTAGGTGAAGGGATTAAGCAAGATGTATATATATTTATATATATTATTATGCATACTATATATTTATATATTACACAAATACGTAAATACATATGAATATTATATACATATATTATGTATATCACACATAATGCATAACATGTAATATTAATATTTATAGATATATTAATGTTTTTATATATTACACAAAGACACAGGCAACAGAGTGGTGATAGCTAGAGGGGAAACACAGTGGATATTTATGGAGGTGAGCAACAAGGAGGAAATGGGGACAGAAAGAGACCTTGCTTGGGTAATGGGCGCATTATGCAGTGTGCAGATGATGTTTTATTGAGTTGTACACCTGTATGGTTTTGTGGACTGATGTCACACCAATAAATTCCATAAAATATACACATAAATGCTTATTACACAAAAATAAAAAATAAAGATGTTGTCTTGTAATTCTCTTACCCAAACAATGAAATGTTGATGTTAATAATTTTCTACACTTGGAATTCTTTCTCTCTTATCCCAGATTGTCTGAACTGTTCCTACTGCATGGCCATCTATTGTGTGGAGTCTTTTATAGGTTCTAAAGCCCTTAGTAACAACTTCCTTCTCTGAACCCTTACAATGTACCACTAATTAGAACTGAGCATATGCTACCATGTCCTTGGCAACACTTCTCCTGTCTGAGCCAAAAACATAATTCTTTCCTGGAGGGAAAGTGTGCCAACCTTGTGAACCCCTGATAAGCTTACTTGTCTTTCTTGGAACATAGCAACCTTAGAGTAACCCAAAAATATTGTCCAGGATCTAGTGTGAGGGCCGAAAAATTTTAATAGGATGAAGTTGATATCCTAACACCATGCAGTCTACTCACAACAAACTGGAGTACAGCTGCTTTCAGTATCTTTAGTTCTATAGTAAAGCTACAACTAATTCAAGTATGCCTAAGGCTAGGAGGACAAAAAGCCTCTATAGAACATGACACAAAATCTGAGGTTATTGAGAGCTCTCCAAGGTACCAAAGGAATATAGCTACTTAGTCTACTCACCCAATGGTAAGAGTCCTATTTCTTGGTGTTCTGTAAATGACACCATTTATTTATGTATTTATGTGACTTCCACTATTATGATGCCAGACACTTGCCTTAATTTGAATCTTACTGAACCTAGCAAAATGCTATAGCACATCTATTATTTTGACCTAACTATGACATGTTCTGGCAACTGGCCTAGCTAACTGCACTGCTGACCAGCAAGAAAATTTCCTGGCCAAATTTTATTTTTAAAATATACATGTCTAGTCTCCCCAGTATTAATGAAAACTCTTGACAGGGAAATTGTGCCTCTGTGTATTAATAAATGCTTGATGATAATGGTGAATGTATTTTTCTTTGACTTCTATATACACAGTTTAGTACAGGTCCCAGTCACAAGTGACCACTCCGTGAATCTTGTTGGCTAGTTGATTTAAACTGAAGAATTCAAACCTGAAGCTTGAATGGTATATACAAATGAACCAGAGAAGTATGCTTAGCTCCTATATCTCTCTGAGTGTATTGCCTATTTAACTAGTCCTCCAAACCATATCTGGACAGACTTCCAGCTTAAATTTAGGTTAGTGTTATACAGTAGAAAAAATTTAAAAAGAGTATGGTTATATGTATAATATCTAATGGAATGTTTCTGGATGCAAAGGAACTCCTATAGAATACTGGTTTGCAAAGGATGCGATATAGTAAAAATAATTTTCCAAAACATATTTACTACTCAGCCATAAAAAGAACAAAATCTTACCTTTTGCAACAGCATGGATGGACCTGGAAATTATTATGCTAAGTGAAATAAGCCAGTCAGAGAAAGACAAACACCATGTGATCTCACTTATATGTAGAATCTAATCAACAAAATAATTTAACAAACAAAATAGAAACAGAAGCATAGATACATAGAACAGACTGATAGCTGTCAAAGGGAAGGAGGTTGGGCTGAGTGAAAAAAGGTAAAGGGATTGAGGATGGGAGGTGGGGATGGCTGGGGTGGGAGGAAAATGGAGACAACTATACTTGAACAACAAGAACAAACAAACAAACAAACAAACAAACAAAAATGGTGCTGGGAAAACTGGATATCCACATGCAAAAGAATGAAACTCACCCGTATCTTACACCATATGTTAAAGTTAACCCCAAATGGATTGAAGTCTTAAAGGTAAGGCCTGAACATATAAAACTCCTAGAAGAAACATGGTTAGGGTCTTCATGACATTAGTTTTGGCAATAATTTCATGTTATGAAATGAAATGTGCAGGCAATAAGAGCAACAAAAGACAATACAAAAGATCCTACATATATATATGTAGGATACATAGACACAACAATAATATAGTGATAGCCAGAGGGAAAGGAGGGGTGGGAGAGGTGGAAGTGAGCAAAGGGAGGTTAAATGAGGACAGAAAGAGACTTGATTTGGAGGGGTAAGTACACACAGTATGCGGATAATGCCTTATTGAGTCATGAACAAAAAGTCACCCCAGTAAATTCAATAAAAGATAAAATAAATAAATGGAAAAAATATTGACTAGAGCATCATATAAATTTGCACAGAACATTTAACTAACTCTGTGTGAAATGTAAGCTTGTCCCAAAAATGATTTTTAAATAAATTAGGCTTCAGTTTCTTAGTGATTTCTAGGCTAGGAAAAGCACTCATACACTTAGTTGTTATTGCAATATCAAGACAAAAATATGCAGCAGACAACTAGCCCCAGATAATGACACTGAAGGTATTAACCAGGTCAGCTAAACTGTTAATTAGTTCATCATAACTATATATCATCATATTATGATGCATTTAAATGTGGAAATAGTAAGACCTACTACCATTAATTTAGAGCATAATTACTCCCAAAAGTAGCAAGAAAATAAAAAATGCTGTTTTCAATTTTATAGGTAGTTTATCCCTATCAGTTATGAAATTATGTATTTGTTACATCTTATACCATTTTATTCTTAGATCACAGTCTACATCAAAAAATTTTACAATTATTTTACATACATTTATATTTTGCCTTAGAATACAGTGAGCACTCAATTAATATTGTTTGGATAAATGTATAACATAAGCATATTCCACTAATTTAAGATTACGTTCCATAGACTTTTATAAAACAGAATCATTTCAAGCCTGAAAATGCTACTTATTTCCAAATCCTAATCTTAAATTGAATTATTTGGAATACCATCTAAGAAGCTGTTCCTACAAAATAGTTTCTAAGTTTGATAAAGGATTTAAGAATATTATTCTCATATTGGAATTTTTTGAGATTTCCATTAGTGTCTACACAAGCAAAATAAGGCAAAATTGAAATTATTGATCACTTCATAAGGTATATAAATGTCTAATCAATATGTTGTACACCTGAGGCTAATATAATATTGTATGTGAATTATAACTCCAAAATAAACTTTAAAAAATACTGAATCTTACAGCCTATTCATTCTATCTACTGAATATTAAAAGTCATAATGACATACTCTTTAGATAGAAGTTTTGTCTTTGTGCTAAAACAACTAGCTACAATAAATACCTTATTTTATAGATGAAGATACTCAGACACAGAGAGGTTAAATAATCTACCTCATGTTGCATAGTCAATAATTGGAAGAATTATGTCAAATTGCCTACCCACAAACATACAATGGTAAAAGAAGAAATTTCCATCTTAAAAATTCTATTATCTATGCAGAGCTACTCAGGTGCCAATTAGTAATGGTTTGAAAATACAGCTGGAATGAATGGTGCCACTTGACTCCAATTTCCACATGCAACTATACATAATTGGTGAAATGTAAATCGTTCATAGAAAGCACTCTTAATAGAAATTTTCTTAAATCTCACTAACAATGGGTTATCACCATTAAGTATTTCTGTACTTCACAGGTAGTTATAATCAGAGGGTAAATAGTAGTTGCCCTCACCTGAGCTTTTGAGCCCAAGAAATAGATGATATAGAGGTAAAAACCACAAAGGAATGACTTAGTTCATTTTGTTTTTATAATTTACTAAGAGTTTTCTGGTCATCAAAGGCACAAATGATGTTTTAAAAACAAGAATATCTATAGGAATATGGAAATGTTTTGCTATTTCCACAATACTGACTATGCTCAAACAGAGTAAGCCAAATTTGCAAAGCGGTATGATTCCATATGCATTTTTGACCACAGAAAATCAGTTGTCTACCACCACTACTGAATATATGTAAAATAAATTAAAAAACTATTAGTTTATAGGCATGATAAATTATTATCCTGACTATCTATGGTAACTACATATTATATGTAGACTTTTTTTAGGTAGCTTTTATTTCTAAACACATCAAGTGGTAGGCTAAGTCTAGTGGATATGAGCATTTTCTTCCAGACTTATTTTAATACCTCATTAATTGATACTTTGATATGTTGGATCCAAGATGGCAGAGGAATAAGTGGAAGCTATACTAACCTCCTCCCAATACCAATCTGAAATTACAACTAAATTATAGAAAAATCATCCTGAATAACTTACTGAACACTAGCTGGACAGAAGCTTATAAACACGGACAGACAGAAAAAGCACTTCACCACAGTAAGACTGGTAGGAAGTGTGGAGGAGGTGCAGGAGTGTTGGCTGGGCCACCATAAGTGTGCAACTAAAGTTCCGGAGGGATATTTCAGTGGCCAGGAAGTTCCCCCTGAGAAGTGTGGGGTCTAAACCCCAACCTGGGCTCCCCAACCTACGGCACCAGAGCTGGGAAGTAACACAGATAACATCCAGCTTTGAAAAGTAGTAGAGTTTCTCCCTGCCAGGAAGGCATGGCTGGAGACACAGAGAGACTCCTAAGAGGCCAACACACAAAATTTCATTTGCAGCCACTTACCCTGGGCTGTAGCAGAGGAAGGGCAGAGTGGACCAGAGACACTTGAGAAGAGTCTTAGGTTGGTGGCTCTGAAGATAGAATTGAAGGTACAGAGGCCAGGATCTCTGTGCTGAGTCATTCTCCATACTGCAGGAGCCATCTTTCTCAGGCAGACCATGCCCCTCCGAGTGACATCAGCCTGAAGGAAAGCAATAGCCCCACCCACAGGAATTACTCAGCCCTGGCTTGTGGTGCTCAATCAGGGTTGCTGATTGCAGCTTGAGTCTATATCACTGATTAGTTTAACAACTAAGGTGAGAAATACAAAGCAACAGCCATAACGGGAAGATGAAGAAACAGACCCCAAATGAAATAACAAGAGAATTCTCCAGAAGAAGAACTAGATGAAATGGAGGCAAGCAATTTATAAGATAAAGAGTTTAGAGTAATGATTATAAGGATACTCAACAGCATGAAAAAAGATATAGAAGCCATAAAAAAGGACCAGTCACAAATAAAAGAATGTAATATCTGAAATAAATAATATACTGGAAGGAATAAACAGTAGATTAGGTGAAGCAGAAGATCAAATCAGTGTTTGGAAGACAAGGTAGAAGAAAACACCCAGGCAGAGCAGCAAAAAGAAAAAAGAGTTTTAAAAAATTACGAGAGCTTAAGAAACATTTTGGACCACATGAAGCAAAATAACATCCACATCATTGAAATGTCATTGAAATACATCACTGGAGAAGAGAGTAAGCAAGGGATCAAGAACCTATTTGAAGATATAATGACCAAAAACTTCCCTAATCTGGTGAAGAAAAAAAACACAGAAGTCCAGGAAGCTCAGACAATCCCAAATAAGTTGGACCTAAAGAGGCCCACACTGAGACACATCATAATTAAGATGACAAGGCTTAAAGACAAGGAGAGAATCATAAAAGCCACATGAGAAAAGCAGGTAGTTACATACCAGGGAGCACCAATTTCTCTGAGAAAGACAAATGCCATATGATTTCACTCATGTGGAATCTATGGAATCTAATGAACAAACTGAACTAACAAGGGAAATGGGGATAGACTCATAGATGGAGAGCAGGATGACAGCTAGTGGGAGGTTGGGGAAGATTAGGAGGTGGAGAGATTGAAGAAAAAGGACTTAGGAACATGGACAACAGTGTGGTGATTTCTGTGGGGTTGGAAATTATAAGGGGACTAAATGGTAATGGAAAAGATACAATGAAGATTAACTAAAAAATAAATTGTTAAAATAAATTTAAAAAAACTAAAAAATAAATTGATATGTCAATTCAGTAGGTATTTGCTAAAAGCCTCTTACATGCCAGGCACAATGAGAAATGCTGGTTATACAAAGACAATAAATTTACCACTCCCAAATCTTACTTCTTGTATTCAACAGTCTGCTAGAAGATATCAAGTATGTAAACCCAGAGATAGCAGAGAAGCTCTATGAGCACATTCTAAATCGCAGAGAATCACCCTTCCAGCCTTCTGGCTTAAAGCCAATGCTCCCAACTCTAACCAATTCTGCTCCCCATCCTATCCCACCTCATTTGCCTTCTTTCTCTGCAAGATTTGTCTTTTTTTGTCCTTCAATAGCTGTCCTATATATTCTGTCCCTGGATATATCCTACCATCTTCTACTCAAGTACAACTTGGGTTTGAAAGCAAGCTACATTATTTTGCTCTTTATCCATGTATTAATGACCCAAAAGCAATGACTGTGGTTCTTTTGGTAGTATTTTATCACTAGAATATTAGAAGAAGATAAAAATATGAAAGGAATAAGAAGAGCTTAGGAAATTTACAGAGTTATTGGTGATTCCATTTTTTAATAATATTCTGTATTTTTTATTGCATATTGCATCTCTTAGCTAAGACATTTCATCATCTTTCTTTTCTCCCTTTTTTTAATGTTCTTTGAATTTTCCTCTCACTGACTGGATTACCCTTGATATCACAAAAGAAAAATGCCCCAAGGGCAATATAAACAGGCAATAATTTACTCTATAATAACATAGACTTGCATCTGAAATTCTAAAGGTTGGATCTCTGCTGAACTAAGCTGGGCCAAAACAGTCTGTAGACCTTCCTGTAATCCTTGATCATTATACAACCTAACAGCACCTTGGATTCCATGACCAGCTTTACACTTATGTATTGGCTGCCTGATGGAAAATATATGAATGAACAAAGTCATGGTAAGAGAAAGTAACAAAGAACAATCTTGAAAGGAAAAATAAAATGCAAAATAGCATTCCATTGTTAAAATCTAACTGAATATATTTGAAATTCAGGTCTCTTTAACAACCATCTAGCCATATAACTGGGCCCCGAGGCAGTCACCAGTACAATCACCATTGCCAAGCTCTCAAATGCATAAAAGAAGATCCCATGATTTTCTGGATACACGGTTTTATTCTTTTCCTAAGGTATGTTCTCTGTTCTACACTCTCGGCCAGAGTTTCTCAATCTCAGCACTATTGACATTTGAGGCCCAATAATTCTTTATTAATGGGGCCTGCTGCATGTATATTTTTAAATATATTTTATTGATTATGCTATTACAGTTGCCCCATTATCCCCCTTTCACTCCCCTCCACCCTGCACACTCTCTCCCACCCACATTCCTCCCTTTAGTTCATGTCCATGTGTCATAAGTTCTTTAGCTTCTACATTTCCCCTACTATTCTTGCCCTCCCCCTGTCTATTTTCTATCTACCATCTATGCTACTTATTCTCCGTACCTTTCCCCCTCTCTCCTCTTCCCACTCCCCTGTTGCTAACCCTCCATGTGATTTCCATTTGTGTGCTTCTGTTCCTGTTCTAGTTGTTTGCTTAATTTGTTTTTGTTTTAGGTGTGGTTGTTAATAATCTTGACTACTCTCTCCTAGATATGAATAGCAATCACTCCCACTCCTATACCATGATGTGATGACCAAAAAATCTCCAGAAATTATCAAATGTCCCTAGGGGGACAAAATTACCCTCAGTTGATAACTCTAGAAATAATTTCTGCTAAATCCATTGTGGTTTGGACCAAAGTATGAGAAAAACTACAGGTTTATAACTATGTGGTTTGAGTTTAACTTAAATCTGTATTCATCTTTTCAACAAACATTGCTGGGAAAATTTGAATTCTACTTGTAAAAGAATGAAGTTGGACCTTACTTTACACCATATCCAAAAATCACCTTCAAATGAATCAAAGACATAAACTTAAAGCTAAGACTATAAAACTCCTAGAAGGAAACAGGGAGTTCATGACATTAAATTTGTCAATAATTTCTTAGATATGTCAGTAAAAACACAGGCAACAAAAGTAAAAGTGCACAAATGAGACTACATCAAAACTTAAAATTTTTGTACATCAAAGGATACAATCAACAGGTTAAAAAGAAAACCCATGAAACAGGTAAAAAAATTTTCAAATCCTCTATAAGATACATATTTAATACCCAGAATACATACAGTTCAACTACAAAAACAAACAATTTGATTTAAAAATGAATTAAGGACTTGGATAGACATTTCTCCAAAGAATATATACAAATAGCAAAAAAGTACATGAAAAGATGCTCACCATGACTATTAATTAGGTCAATGCAAATCAAAACCACAATGAGATTGACTTTATACCCAGTAAAATGACTATTGTAAAAAAAAAAAGAAAGGAAGAAAATAAAAAGTGCTGGTGAGGGTGTGGAGAAACTGGAACTCTTGTGCATTGTTGGTGAGAATGTAGAATGGTATAGCCGTTAGGAAAACCAGCATGACAGTTCCTCAAACAATTAAAAATTAAATTATCATGTGATCCAGCAGTTCCATTTCTGGGCATATACCCCAAAGAACTGAAATCAAGATCTCAGAGAGATATGTGTATATGCATGTTTATAGCAGCATTATCCACAATAGCCAAAAGGTGAAGGCATGAGACCAAAAGGTCCATAGGTACATAAATGGATAAAAAATATGGTGGTTTCCAGGGGCTGGAAGGAAGGTGAATGGGGAATTGTTCAATGGGTAGAAAGTTTCAGTTCTGCAAGACCAAAAAGGTCTGGAAATTGGTTGCACAACAATGTACTTAACACCACTGAACTATATATTTAGGAGTACTTAAGACAGTAAATTTTATGTTATGTGTATTCTATCACAATTAAAATTTGAAAAACTATCAGTAAATACCAATGAGAGAAGTGAAGACAATTCTCTCAGACTTGAAAATTCAATACCCGAGGCATTATCTTAATAATATCAGGGCCTTACTTATGGTTTACCCTTAGATACTAGGATCCGCTGGCATTTCTGAATGAAGAGCAGCCTCTCATTGGCTACCACTGTCTTTGATTCTGTCTCTTTCAAGGCATGGCAAACTCAGTCATCATTCTCTCATTCATTATTGAACACTTAAGGAAACAAGCATGGTACTGGGGGTGTTACACAGAGTGTACAATTCAGTTCTGGGAAAACAATAATAGATTTTTGCAAATTTGCACACAACCAATCATAGCAAGTGTTTTTGAGAACATAGACTCGGCCTGACCACCGACGTCTGAATTCTGGGTGGGCCACTTGTTAGCTGTGGTCTTTTGGCCTTTTGGCCTCTGTTTCCTCATCCTTAAAATGGAGGTATGAGAAGTACCTTACTCATAAAGTTGCTATGCAGATCAGATTATTTGATATTTACAAAGCTGGCATATAAAAAGGACTACATAAGTATTCATTAAAGAAATCACAAACATGTACTGAGCACCTAACTAAACATAAAACACCCTACTAATAGCTGTGAACATTTGCCCTAGAACCTAGTATTTAACACGGTGAAAGGGGATTCCTAGTTGTTTTGGCTATTTCAAGAAAATGTGCAAGTCCTTGAAAATATCTTCTCCATCTGTGATGACTGAGAACTGATCGTTTAATGGAGAGGAAGTGTGATGACTGCTAAGTTGTCTTGTACTAGACTCACAATGTGAATACCTTTGCTGCCCTAACAGCTTCAAAATACACAGAAGGAAGTAAAGAGTGAGCCTACTGTCCTGGAGTGCACACTATGATTGTTTTCAGAGAGAAATGCACCATTAAAATCAAGTGTTATTCCTGGGTTACAAACAGAAAAAAAAAGCAAAGGCAAAAAACAAATCTAAAGTTAACAAAGTATCTGCTTTATCAAAGTAGAGTCATGGATGGAATTATAATGACACTCTCTGAGCAGAAGCCTGAGCTGCATTAAAAATGTGAAATCTTTTATGAGGACTGGGTAGAAACATGAAATGCCTAGAGATTTGAGAACATGCTAAAAATGAAAATCCAAATACAAAAGGTATGTCTGATGTTTGCTACAGCAAAACAAGAAAATATTTAGGACATAAACTTCTTAAACAATTGTCTTTCACTGAAAACTAAACAACCCTTAAGAATTCTCAACTGGTGAACATTTGCATAAAAATATTTCATGGTAGTTCAAAAAACAGCATTTGGACCTGGACAAAAAAGTGATAAGATATAACTCTTGGTATTTGTCAAAATCACAATACAAAAAAAACCCCAATTATGAAACGTAGGAGTCCATTAACAACGAAGTTCTTAACTGAGTATTTACAAGAAAGAGGCTTTAAATATTATAACCTAGAAAACCACATATATATTCTGTTTTTATATTAAAAAATTGGGTTGTCTTTCATGTTGCTAATTTCTATTGTACATCTGTTCACATTTTAAAAATATCCTAATTGTTTGACAAATAGTATGTGTGTGGGTTTTCTCAGACCTTGTAATTTCAGATGTTACATTATTATATCACCTTCTGCCTTGTCAATATCCCAGTGACAAAATAGGCACCAAAGTAAGTCTTTCTCATGGGCAAGAAAAATACAGACATATTAGAGAAAAAAATAAGAAATTCAGTTTAACATTTACTTGCCTATTAACATACAATGTGATAAAACTAATCCTATGGTAGTAATCATTTCACAGTATATACGTATATCGAATCATTAAGTTATACACTTTAAACTTATACAATGTTTTATGTCAACTATATGTCAATAAAACTAGAAATAAAATACAATGAAATTCTTTGCCAATTAAAAAAAGAAACACCTGGCCTCAAAGAGATTGGTCTAATACAATAACTCCTAATATTTTTTCTTCCACATAATGCCCTAAAAATATCATTTACAATTGTAATACTCTGTCCTGAAAGTACTCATTTTGCTGCTGCTGATTTAATAGCCTGGCCATAGTATAAGAAAAAATAGTCATGGTTTAGACTTATGTGCAATTCTTAGGGTATTTCCTCTATCAATATCCTTTCAGTTGCACTGATTCATAACACATTAGTGACATGATAAGAACTATGGTTCAAGTGTGAGTCAAAAAATATACAACAATTGAAGAATAAATATTCACATATTAATAATGCTGAATAGTGCTGAAGATTGATCCAGCCCTCCACCCTTAGAGATAGAGCCAAAGGACTCATTAGTGGTGCATTTATATAGTTGAAACAAGAAGAGAAGGTCTATTAATCTTTGAAAGGGTAGTGAGGCTGATTATAGCATCAAATGATGCCAAAAGGCCCTGTAGGAAGAAAGTGAAAGAAAGCCAATGATGGAGGAGTAAGACACATTACAGAGGGTTAACCTGTAAACTGAAGTATTAAATAAGGGAAGAAAGAAAAATAATATCACTGTTATGTATCATATTAGCTGTTGTAGCCTTCACAAAAAATAAATAAATTTGATGGAATAGTGGGTGTAATGAGAAGAACTAACTGGATTAAGTTACTTGCCTAAGATTACACAAGGAATAAGCAATGTAATCGAAATAAGAATTAAAGTTTTCTCATTACAATTTCAGTATACTTTGCACACTGTGTAACTTCTTCCTTCTCTATTGTTAAATTTGAACAATATTTTCCTTAATTTTTAAAATTTATATTTGCAGATAATATTGCTTCTTTGGGGGGTTATTTTTACTGCTTTATCTATCACATTTATTTTAAATAACCTGTTCGTATTTCTCCCATTTAACTCAGAGGTTCAGTGTTTAAAATTGGCAGGTATCCAAATAGTCTGCTCAATTCATTTGTTTATTCATTCATTCACTCATTCACAAAAGGGGATAAAACCTCCCTTCTCAGGGTTCCCAGGAAGAACATGGACTGAGGAAACAAGCCATGGACTATAGTTAGAGGTTTGTTTCTCACTTTTTTTTATTGAAAAGAAGATTTTATTTGTATATTTGGTGGGGAGGGAGAAAGAGAGGGAGAGAAACACTGATCAGTCACCTCTTGTACACACTCTGCCCAGGGATTGAATCTGCAACCCAGTGCCCAGACTGGGAATTGAACTGTTGACCTTTCACTTTGTGGGACCACACCCAACCAACTGAGCTACACTGTTCAGGGCTGTTTCTCACCCTTAAGAGTAATGATAGAGAGACTACCTACCAAAAACTCATTTTTCCTTCTTCTTCAGGATTAATATGCCTTTGCCTCCTTTGCTAATAAAACTGGCAAATAAGAAGTCAGTGAAAGCACATAGGTGGAGCTTCCAGGAAAGCTCCTTAAAATAGGGATAGTCAGGTAGCAGGTGCTATTCTGCCTTTCCCAATGTTTGTAATACAGACGTGTCAGCTGGAACTCCAGTAGCCACCATGTGACCTTGAGGATGAAAACCATGTGCTAAGGATAGTGGAGTTGCTATACTAGCTCTGAACAGCCTACCTCTAGACCTTTTTCACATGATTAAAAAATAAATGTCTGCCTTATTATTTATTCTTGCTGAATAAATAATAGGTCTGGAGTTCAGAGAAGACTGGCTAAATATATGATTTGGGAATCATCAGTGTAGAGATATTATTTAATGTCATGGGTCTAAGTGAGATCATTGGCCTAGGCCTCCCAATGATTAGTTTGGGGACATGAAAATTACCAGCTGAGGAGATTGAGGAAGAGCAGCCTCTGAAGAAGAAGAGAGACTAAATTGTCCAGGAAGACAAGTGAAGGCAGTGTTTCAAGAAAGAGAGAGTAATTGACAGTATGAAATGCTGCTGATGGGCTGAGGAAGGCAAGGATTGAGAATTGATCAAATTTGGCACATGGATGTTTTAGTGGAGTTTTGAGGGGGAAATTTGATTAGTTTTCAAAAGAGAACTGAAGAGGAGAAAATGTGAAGAGAAGTATAAGCAATTATTTGGGGGAGTTTTGCCATAAAGGGGAACAGAAATATGGTAATATATAGATGGGTACATGGAGTCAAAGGGGGCCTTCAAAAGAATAGAGCTATAGCACATTTGTAGACTGACATAAAGAATCCAATAGGATACAAAACTGATGATGCAGAGAAGAGCAGGGATAAGTATATGAGCAAAGCCCTGGGGGGTGAGAGGGGATAAAATGCACTGTACAGTAGAGGGATTGGCTTTAACCAGGTACAAAGTTAATCCATAGAGACAGGAAGGGAGGCAAGTCACATGGGTACACAGCATAGGTAGGTAGGTGGTACACGAGGTGAGTAAAAGGCTTACAACTAGAACCACATGCCTGGGACATTCTGCCAATCACCTGTGTCCCATGCTATGTGGGGGTTGGAAAATACTAGTTCATCCTCTGAAATACTTCTCTTTGCCTCTGCTCTCTACTGTGTCAAATTCTACAAGTAGAGATTAATCCTTCTAGTTGAATGTTCATTACCCTACAATGGAATAACACAATAAGCCCCATGAGTCAATTATGCCTAAGAGAGAATTAATTTGTCGGGTCCTCACTGTGAGAAGGCTTTTAAAAAAGAGTCATGAGAGTATGATAACCCTGAATGTTTTCCCTTTGGGGCTGGGAGTTGGAGGCTGAGAAGGGTGTAGAGGACTGTTTGAGGAAGTACCACTGAATCTATGAAACTTAGCAATATATACAATGTGTAAGTCTAAGAACATATGGGCTAATTCTTGGTTTGCCATTTTGTAGCTTGGTTATCTAGCATCAGTCAGTTGACCTCTCTGAGTCTCAGTTTCCTCTTCTGTAAATGGAGGAAAGAGTTAAATAAAATAAAATGTGTGTAGTATAATTTTTCTATTATTGTCCTAGTATAAAAAATTTAAAATACCGCTATATTTTCCCTCTTTTTCAGAGCATATTTCCTTCTTGCTCACACAACAGACTATTTATACTTGGCTTCTTGCTCTATATCAGATTCCCAAGCATAGCTCCCTAGTGATTAATTGCTGAAGAGAATAAGTCACATAACAGGGGCAAATGCAGTGCTCACAGACATTTGGAAAGGGGACCTTGAGTCTCATAATCAGATTGGCACCACTTGGTAGTAGTGGGAGAGCCATTATGTTTTATTCTCATATACTTGTAACATTTGTATCTATCAAATAAAATCATTTTACATGCCAAAAGATATCCTCTCCTTGGCTAGAACAAAGCTCCTTGATGGCAAGGTTCGTCATGTTTGCATCACTTAACAATTAATATTTGTTGATTGGAATCAGTAAAAAATGAAAATGCAAGCCACATATCAGAATTAATTCACAAACAATGTCTTAATTAATTCATAATTAATAAGCAATACCTATCAGGTTCATATCCATTAAAAAAGACTAACATACACAAAATAGCAATGCTTTAAGAAACTCCAAACACAAATTTCTCAACTTTCAGAGTACTAAGTACTTGGCAAAGCCTTGTTAGGGTTCACATAAAATATAAAATTCATTAATGCATTTTAAAGCTAAGTCAACATTTCTGAAAATCTCATATGCTTAAAACTTCCTAGAAGGCTTTTTTTTTCCCTTCTGAATGTCTCTACCAAGTTACTTTGCAGAAAACCAAAGCACTTTATAACCACTGGTATTCCATATTCATACCATAATGTATATGATAAGGATGGTAGATTAGGTAATTATTCATCCATTTGACAAAAAAAGCTACCAGCAGCAAATGTGCTCATTGGGCATTTGGGATTCAGCTGGGATTAAAACTGAAAGCCCTTGAATCCCAAGCAAGTACTGTGTTTATAGAGATAGCGCTTTCAGAATATTAGACTCTGTAAAGCTTTATTCGGAGGAAGCAGTTGCTTAATTTAATGTAAAATTGCCAGGTAGTCTCCTAAAAAATCTTATTTTTATTAATTTAGACAGAACCATTATGTTGGCATTATTTTTATGAAATCCAAGGTGTTTTACCCCATTTTGCACTGTTGCTCTGAGTGTATGTGAATAGCCATTTTCAATGAAGTATTGTACCAATTCATTTGAATAGAAACCCTTGTCTTAAAGACATAACCTTTCACTGCTTTTCCATTGCTGGGAGACAGACACAACCTGATCAATGATAACTTGAGAAGAAAGTCTGTCGAAAGACAAGCAATAACTCTTACTTCTGTTTTCAACCTAAATATTCTTGGAAACAACTAAGAAATAAAAAGCAATCTGATTTAGATGCTATAAAGTTATCTGAATAAAGGTTAAATACAACTTTCACTGCACTGAGTAATGGTTATATGAGCTTTCCATCATCCTTCTGCAGGAAGCATGAAAGTGATGTAAAGACCCAAGAGGGTAGATAAGATACAAAGGTACCATTTTGTCTGGCCCCTGTCTCCATACAGTTCCTCACTTGTGTGGTCCTATACAGCAGAAGCTTCTCCCCCACCTTTTTTTAAACAAAATAAAGTGTTTGTGGTATTTAATGTTTATTAACAGGATGCTCTGTATCATACAAGCCAAATAAACCTGAACAATTTAAGTCAATCACTTTGCTTTGTATTCACTGATATTAGTTGATCATTACTTTTGTCCTATAAATTTCTCTTTCTTCTTTGAGCAAAGAGGTTCCAATTCTTTATGTTTTTTAAACAATTTTAATTACTTTTATAAGTATTATAGATTAGCAGGGAAATAATTGTTTTATCTCTACTTTACTGATGAGGACGTTGCGGTTCCCAAAAGGTTAAATGACTACCTCTGCCCTCCCTGCTCCACTAAGAAAAAAAAGAAAAGAAAAAAGCAGTTTGTAAGTGGTGACACCAGGGTGCATGTCTAGACTCTCTGACTCCAGATCCAGAGCTGCTTTCCCATTGCCTCTCATGAATAAACTTTATTATATAAACAAATCAGTAGGAGGTTAGATTCTAATGACTAGAGAAAACAACTTCAGTGACTTTCTGGTACTTTGAAAAGAACATCATTTTTTAAATTTATTAGAAACTTATTTAAATTAACTTAAGGCAGTAGTGTTTCATTGGCATCTAGTTTCACTAATGGAGACAAGTATGAAAATCAAGAAAGCAACTGGAATTTTAAAGACTATAGATCATTTTATGGGCTACAGTAATTTGTAGTTTTCTCTGTGAAGAATGAGAGTGATTCAGTCCCACAACAAAGAGTGATTTCCTTTTGTTTTCAAATTTTCATTTACTGTGGTTAAAACACTTAGTATGGTTTTAAGATAAAAGTACTATCCTATGAAACTAAGTAATATGTAAGTGGTTTGAAAGAATAAATTTAATATATCTAACATTTTATTAATAGAAACTTTTTAAAGAAACCATGTCATGTAAAACATTTAAGTAATCTGTTACGATACATAGATCACAAATTTTTATGTGAAAGCATAACCTCTGGATACATTAGTGAACTAATGTCTGCTCCTTACCTGCCATCATCCAGGGGTTGAGCTAAGCACTGTACACATATTACTCTGTTTAATCTTCATAATAGCCTAATAAGATACAAGTAGTATTTTACTAATTTTGCAGATATAGAAAAAGAAACTAAGATAGTTAAATGGTTTTCCCATAACCTAGTGTATGGTAAAGATGTACTTGAAATTCAAATGCTGGGCCTTGGCACCAGATCACCCAGCCTCCGAAAGTCTCTGTGTAGTGGGCAGTTAGACAGTCATGAGCAGAGTAGGAATGACAGGCCAGGTAAGGAGTGCCACCAGGGCACAAAGCCCCAGGTACCTAGCACTGGGTAAAACTAGGAAAACAAAGACCTCACCTTCAGGGTGACCTATCCTCCCTTGTCATGTCACTAGGCTGGAGAATAGCCTCATTGGACTCCCATACAAGCCCTCGCACAATCACTACTTTAAGCATTAAGCCCTCAAGACAATAAGGTTCTGACCCACATCAAATGATCTTGGAAGAGACTCAGGTCTATTGACAACAGAGACAGAGTTTTGGTCAAAGTACAGATAATATTGGGCCTCAGTTGTGTTTCAGCTCCAGGCCCAGAAAAGCAGGAAGGGCAGGCAGGCTGCTGCCATGGCTGACATCGGGACCAGTGGTGATAACTAATAAGGCCCTGCTCTGGCACAGACCAATTGGTGGAAGCCATGACCCTGAAAGGACACATCTGGAAAGCTGATGAATATTCTATTGAGGCCCTCCCCTGGGACCTTCCCTAAGATTCCCCACCTTTACAAAGGGAATAAAAACCCTCAGTATGGAAGACCCAGACCTCTCTCTCTCTTCCCACCCTGTACCCCTTCTTCCTTTAGGTGTGTCTTTGCTTTCTTTCTCCTAAACTCCAAGGGCCCTTCTTTTGCCTCTATATGTGGTTTTCTGAGCCCATGCAACCTAGCTGGCTCACTTACTCCATGGCTTACTTCTAGCTCTGTGACTTTCTAAATAAATTTTGTTAATATGTGAGTCTTGGCTCTGAATTCTTTCTTTCTTCTTTTTTTTTTGTGAGAACTAAAATTATATTTGACATTTTTATTTTAGGCTGCAAAAACAAAAACAAGCAAGTAACAAACAACAACAACAAAACTTGAAATGAACTTGTCAAATGATGAAAGTTCATCCTTTCCAGGGAAGCAGAAGGTAGACCAGTGCCGGTTATCCTCAAGGCCACATACATCTGCTACACTGGTGCTTGTACTCTGCTGGGTTTTGCTCCTTCTTTGAATCATAGTTTGGATCATTTCCCTCATCTTCTTCCCCTTCCTCATCCTCTTCTTCACCTTCTTAATCATAATCACCCCCATCTTCTTCAATAGCTTTTCCAGTCAAGTACGACACTGATCTTGGTATTATATTCTTACGTAAAAAGTGACCAATGTCAAAGTCTGCAGCAAGGACAGCTTCAGCAGCATCATCCAGATCATCACTCTCAGGAACTTTAGGAGGGCAAAAAAAATTAAAGAATTACTGGAAACTGTTTTTGTCACAGTACGAACTGTCCCATGTCCCTTGTGTTTCTGCTTCTTTTTAATGATTTTCAGAGTGACATTCTTCCCTTTTTGCCAACCTATCTGGCGCCCGGTACAACCCAAAATTTCTGGTCCATCGAAAGAAAAGGGATCAGAATCATCTGGTTCTGACCTCATTCTACATGCCTTTGTCAACACTTACCTGTGAAATATTCATTGGGTTCAAAGTGAAATTCTAAAACAAAGCTCATAGGCCGGCCAGCAACTGAGAACTTCACTTTAATATCTTTCAAGTGCTTCAGAATAGGCTCATCATGTTCCTGAACCATATATCGCTGAGCAAGTCAACATTCTCAAAAATAGTCAACCAAAACTGAGGGATTCCCTTGGGGCCCTGTTTTCCTTCACCCTTTTTCTCATCTTCAATCTTGGTCTTTTCTTTTAGCCCCTCCAAAATTTCATCTTCCTCATCTGGTTTCCATTCACATTCTTCTTCCATAGGTTCATAAATTGCATTAATGATTTCGAATCACTTATTAAATAAAGGCTGATAGAGAACAGTGTACTTTCTTTCAAGATCATGAATTTCCTCATAGAATTTGGCTTCTATATGTGCACATTTAACCTGAAGGTTTTTGAGAGCATTCACTCATCTTTAAAAACACCTTAGTCAAGCTTTCAAGTGTATACTATTGGTGTTTCTAACAAACCATCAAGTCTTGCTTGGAGGGCAGCAAGAATCTGAGGGTTTTGCATCATCTGAACAATAAGCTGATGAACTTTGATTTTTGTTTCTTCACCATTTTCTTCTTCTTCTACTTCTTCAACATCATCCAAATCTTGATCAAATTCAGACTGTTCTTTCTTGTTAATGTCTGCCATGTTGTAAGAACTCTAAATATTGATGGCTAGCACAGGGAGTCAGGTGCCGGAGCTGCACAGTCAGTGACTCAGGGTGGCAGCGGGAAGAGTAGGGGGTGGTGCCATGAACAGATGGCATTAAAAAAGGTCTGAATTCTTTCTTAGCTAGAACCGAAGTACTGAGGTTGGTGAACCAAGGTCCAATCACTGGGAACATTCTGTTGCCATTTTGCCACTAACACCTGTGTTGTTTTGGTAAACATAAGCATGTCAGAGACACAACTCTGTTTTCTGGATGAGCTCACATCTGGCTGAGTAGTCTGGTAGGTGAGGACTGAAGCCTTAGTTATCCCCAGGAAGAAAAAATTTGCATATGGATTTTAATGGTAAAATATGAAGAGGAAGTCTTAGGCAGGTCAGGCACCAGCAAGAGAGACTTAGGTCCTTTGGTTTCTTTGTCCTGTCTTCCTCAACCTCCCTTCAGGAGGCGTAAACAGTTCTAATGGTGGGAGAGATTTCCTCAATAAACTGCTGAGGTAACTGTGGCCCAATTAAGCCACAGAAGCAGTCTCAGAAGCTCTATGCTGTAACAAATCGTCTAAGCTTATTAATTTGTGGAGGAATTGAAAGAGTGGCAAGGAGATATTTTCAGATAAATGAGTTTTTGATGACACTGGAATTTTTCCAAGGCATTTGTTCACTGAATCTTATATGGGGTTTTTATATGTTGGCTCCTAAAATAGACAAGGCATCTTATGTTTTTTTTTTCTTTTTACTTTCAAGCTTATTGGTGCAAGTGGATGGAATTACTTCAGAGTGGTTGTCTCCTTATCTCTTTCACACAGTAGATGGAAACACATGGCTTTTTAAAATATATTGGTGATGCCAGCCCAACAAGGCTCTAAAGTTTCTTATCAAGGGATGTGATCTATTCACTCTGGATCTTCTGATATGTATTTCAATATAAATTAGCTTGGTTCATTAAAATGTAATTATCTCATGATAATAAGTGAATGATATTTTGTTTCTTTAGCCTACCAAATGATCATACAGTGGATATTATAAAATATTTCTTTACAAACCTGCGTACTTTGATTCTTTCAAATTGGCACATTCCATACCCAGTGGGGCTTTTCAAATAATAAAACATAATTTCTGCTTTGCCATCCAAGACCAACAATGATGTAAATGCTTGTGTATGTTTAGAGACTTAGTAATATAATTAAACACTAGTATCTATTATGTTACCTATAATGCATGAAGTATTATGCTAAATACTCTAATACATTATCTTAGGAGATAGTTAGTAGATTGGATAGACAGATATGTTTTTACATTTAAATTAACATTTGAAAATATTTAAACATAGGGCTATTTTCTCCATTTTGCAAATGAAAGAATTGGGTCCAAGCCAGTTAACTGACTGATCTAAAATTTCAATAGCAAATCAAAAAACACTGAAACCCAATCTAGCTTTCTTGACTTCAGATAATGTAAACACAAAATGAAGATTAACACTGAAAAATAAAATTCAAGATAACTTCAAAACAATACAAAGATAAAACCCCATGTGTAGTATGTTAAGAGATTATATAATGTTCCATACTAATGACACAAGTTTTGTAGGATTAGAAAAAAATAACTTCTCTTCTTGGGGTAGAAAAATTTGAATGCTACAGACAGCCATCCTCTTAGAAACTTTCGAGCACCTCAAACCAACAATTTGTCACCAGGAAAAGTCATAAACTATTATAGATACCTCTAATCCTCCACTACATTTCAATAGGTTGCTTTAAAAAATGGGGTTACAAACTTACACATAATTTATTGGTATATTAGTACACTATGAAAAATTAAACTCTGGAATTATGGTATGAGAGTACATTGATGGAAGGGAAATAATTCCATATTTTAAAAATATATGAATTTCCTTTTGATCCCAAAACCACTGCTCTCCATCAAAATATGCTCTCTTCAAACTAAAGAAAACATATATATGACTTTATATATGGGGAGCGATATGGATCTAGAGTAAATGTGGAAAAACATTAATAATTAGTAAATCTAGACAGGGGGTATTTGTCATACTATCTTTTCAACTTTTTGAAATTTTAAATCTTTACTACCAGTGATTGCTCCTTGATCCACAAATACTTCCACCCTCTTGGGCATCTTAGATGCATGTAATTTTAATGTTATAAATTGTCTGGAATTTCTATGACTTTATCAAGTACAGCTACACAGAAATTTTTCTCTCTCTCCAGTCATTTATCCCTTACACTTTGTTAAGTACGTGGAGATTATGGACTCTGTCTGGGAAAGCTCCAAGTCTTCCAGTCCTAAAGTCGCCCATGTGGCTTTGTTTGAACGGGGACCAGGAAAACGAGCGTCACTACCCTATTTCTCAAGGAAACTCCAAACGATTCCTAGAACACCAATTTCCAGAAAATATAGTTGAAAAGCGATTTTCCTTGAAGCTACACTACCAATAGCCCTTTATTTCCAATCTGTGTCCCTTGCAGTAAGCCTGAGTCATGAGGGGTGTGTGCCGGAAGAGAAGCCAAGCCTGTCAGGGAGCACGGCCGCGGACAGGTGTTCTTTCCAATGAAAGGGCTGGAGAAGCAGCCGCTCCCATGCTCCCTTAGAGACAAAATGCCTACACTACAGCAAGAAGCAATCTGAGAAGGTCAGCAAATTTTTCTTTCAACCTAAAATACACAGTACAATTCAAATGTATGTCTGTCAAACAATTACTAGGAGTGACAGAGGTCCCAACCTCTCAGTTCAAAAAAAAAAAATGAGACAGAACCAAGGGAAAATTTTCATTCCTGGTGATGCCTTTTCTAGGGTACAAGGGTTGTTAACTCACAGTTTCCTCACTATGCAGGTCACAAACTCTTAC
This sequence comes from Trachops cirrhosus, assembly GCA_028533065.1. NCBI lineage: Eukaryota > Metazoa > Chordata > Mammalia > Chiroptera > Phyllostomidae > Trachops > Trachops cirrhosus. The sequence goes on along the minus strand of CM052542.1, from coordinate 43,515,058 downwards.
TTCCAAGTTATCCAGGAAATCCTGTAAAAAGCTCAAATTTCTATACCTCTTGTTAGTGTTAATATTTTAATGTTGCATCAGTGAAAACATATAGACAATATAAACAATGTAATGTATAATATGCAAACATTCTAAAGGCCAAATAACAAATAACAAACACTTCACTCACACAGTTATTAAGAAATATGTGGAACTTTTCTCAGCTGTTTGATGCATGAGGAATAACTAAAATAAATGATTGTACCATGCCACAAATTTTAGTATTACCACTACAGGCTAGGTAGTATGATTTGTACACAGTGGATTAATTAAATAGACTATCATGTGAAACACTTAGCCTCTAGTGAGACATTGTAACTAAACCTGTACCTGCAATAGCCTAGAATACAAAGCAGGAAACAAGTTAGAGTAGCCCTACAGGCAGAAAGGGAGCACAACGATCATGAGATGAATAAAGTAAGGATGTTTGTAGAATAAGCATCACCTAAGCTTCCTTTTCTCTCCTTCAATTCAGGCTGAAGGAAAAGTGCTCTAAGAATCAGGCACAGGAAACAGGAACCATATTCACTTTTTCTTTTATTTTTTTTCAACACATATTTATTAGGTGCTAGCCTTTCCTGTAGGTGCCTGGGATTTAGTAAAGAAGACAAAATCCCTGCCCTCAAGAAATTTAGTAGGTTTAGTAGACAATAAAAGGTAAGAACAATATAACATAAATATGTCTTTTCAGGTGATGTATATTGAAGAAGAAACATAAAGCACAGTGAAGGACTAGAAAGTAAAGGGCACTTTTTAGACAGAGGAGTCAGAGAAGCCCCCTCTCTAGCACATGTATTTGAGTGGATGGAAGCCTGAGCAGAAGTAAGAGAGTGACCCATGTCCACCAAGTGTAAAGGCCCACAAGTGGAGGCATGCATGGTTTGTTGAAGAACAGAAAGGAGGCTACTGTGGCTGGAGAAGAGGAAACGAGGTCCCCGGGAGCCAAAGGCCAGATAATGTAGGGCCCTGTAAACCATGGTGAGCATTTTAGATTCTTTTCTGACATCATTTAAATGCCTCAAGCATAATGTTGCTGGTATCTTGACAGTGGTGTTAGAGAAGGAAGTACTACAAACACCTAAGCAGAAAAACTGGGAGACAACAAAAGGAAAAAATGGGAAAAGAAAGCAAATGGGGTTTCGCAGAAGGGGCTTGGAGGGTAGCGGTTGGACGGTAGGCATGGTTGCTGGGCCACCTTCCAGCATGTGTCCTGGGGGTTGTCATCATTACTTTGCAAAGCCCTTTTTACAGTAAGCATTTTAAAAATCCGATATATTGATGATCTACAGACAGTAAAAGGCCAGGAAAATACCATTTATAGCCTTGGATTACTGAGAAAATGCTTGCTCTGATTAAAGGCAATAGACTCAGTCTATGAGGCATACTCTTCCACTGGCATTCAGTTCATACTATGGACTAAAATAATTTCTGTAAAAATACCCCATGAGGATTATACATAAAAGAGAATATAAAGCACCTCTAACAAATTAGGACAGAGCATTAGGGTTTTCCCCAGATGTGTTCATCCTCCCACACACCTTTGCTTTGATTGTTTGATGCATTTGGGAATACTGCATCAGCTAGCACCATCCATGATACCCCATTGTAGGTGATAAATGGAAGGGATGTCAAATTTGCATACTTGCCTCCCAGTTTCCATAAACAATAATTCGTTAAGTCATAAAGAATAGCATAAGCAGAGTTTTTGATGTTATGGGATTTACACAATAATTAGAAGTCATTATCTCTCAAATACACATTCTCCTTTTTCCTTTCTTTGCTTCTAATCTCTTAGTTCACCAGTCCACTCTCCACAATGCCTGCAAAGTATCTTTCCAAGGTAAAAGCTATTTATGGCAATTCCTTTCTCACAACCTGGCAGTGGCTGCCCCCTGGTAATGAAATAAAGCCTCAGTCTTGTTCATGCTATTGAAATACACAGACTCTGGCTCCAGTCTTACTCCCTATCTTTGCTACCTTGCATCTTAAGCTGAAACTCCAGAGAACTTTGCTCACCTTCCCCATCCTCTGAGTCAAATCCCAGCTTCAGCCCCTTACTTGCCACGTAACCTTGGCAAATTACTTATCCTTTTTGTGCTTTATTCTTTTTCCTATAAAATGGAAATAATAATACTATATAATTTACAGGCTTTTTATGATACTAAATAAAAATATATTTAAAACAATATCAGACACATTGCAAATGCTGAATAAATGTGAGTTATTATTACTATTTGCTAATGGAATTTCCTTATTTCTGTTTCCTTGGGAAAAAAATGTAAAAACCTTCCCACCCTCTCTTTTCTTGGAAAACTGCTGTTTATTCTTCAAGATCCCACATAAATGACATCTCTTCACTGAACCTTCCCTAACACACTGACTTACTTTCTAGCAGAATTTATTTCTTGTGTACTCTAGTGACACACTGATTATCATTACTCTATCTCATTGTTTTCACACAATTGGTTAACTATGAATGCATAACTTTGTCTTCCAAGTATTATATAGTCATTTGAAGACAAGGACTCTCATTTTGTATCTCCTAAACCCAGAGCAAGGTCTAGAGCACAGCAGGCTCTCAATAAATGTTTTGTTCAAGTAAATGTTTAATCAGTAAGAATGTAAAGATACAAATATTTCTCAAAAATTTCCAATATTGCTAGGAAAGAGTTCAAGGAAATTGAAGAACACAAAGCACAGATTAGGTAGATTTAGCTAACAAACCAGGACTAAATTGCATAAGCAAAATGTGCCTCAAGTTCAGAGAAAGGTCAAGCACTTACTAAATTCATTGTTTTATTTTTATTCTTCTCCAAGTAACCAGCTTTGTCTTAACATGTTTAAGTTCCTTCAGAATATGAACTATGTTTTTAATACTCTCACATTCATATAGTGGCCACAATAGTTCACATTTTGTCAGCCTTTGTTAAAATGAAGAAAGATTTCAAAGATATAGGTATAACTGCAAGGGAAAAAGGAAGAAAAACACAAGTTTTTTTAAATACTGACTCTAATTGAACAAACATTGTTTCCTGTGCAAACATGTTCCCATGTGCAAGCATGGACAAATGGACAGTGGGTGGGGCTCACCCACCTACACACCTACACATTTACTCTTCAAGAGGAGAGTGTAGGGAAGAGGGGTGTGATGGGCCCAGGATATATCCAAGACCATCCCCAGTGGCTTTCTTCAGAGAACATCATGCTACAAATGATGGAGGAGAACCGATGAGGGAGGTTAAAACATCAGCAAAGGAAAAAAGGCTGAAGAAGCTGGACACTGTCGGGCAAGTTTCAGTCAAGAAAAAACACAAGTCACATAATCCAGGTAGAATTACCTTATGTATGCTTCAGAAGTTTTCATCCCTGATTTGGGGCTCGGGATGAATAACAGGTTGACCTAAGAGCTCTGGCATTAATTTCCTTACTCCCCATTTAGTAATGCTGAACATTCCGTTGACACTTTGCAAAAGTACGACATTTTTTAAATTTATACCATCATACCATCTAATAATGAGTGTAACATCCACTTCTGGGTTTAAGAATTCAAAGAAGAATTTGGAAATTTGGGATGGTGGCTCAAGGTCAAAACAATGATTAATAAAGTAGAAATACCCAGAAGAAACTGAAGCAGCAAAGTACATTTTAAATATCTGCAACATGTAATATTGAAAACAACATGAATTTAGCATATTCTTATAGTCAAATTTTAATGAGATAACATGTGAATATTCTAGTAAGTAACTTAAAATAGAGTAGGTGTTGGGATCTGTGTGGGTTAAATGAGAATTTTTGTTTTCTTGCTCAAATCAGTGCTCAATTCTATAAGTTGAATGAATAAAAAAAGAAAACTCCAGGACCAGTTAATAATGATCTCCAGATTCATGCAGGTTCTAATTCTTATCCATTGAAGAGCAAAATACATATTATAAATATTATATATTACAGGTTGACCATGGGGAAGAATTTTCTGTTCCCTTGACTATGAAATAGTAAAAATGTGTACTAAGTGAGATTATAGAACTATTTTCTCTAAAGTCTTAAAAATAGGGCAGATTTCCATATGTCAAAGATGGAGTAATCATGGTCCTGACTAAGGATTAAAGAAGCAATGAGATAATCACCCCAATTTCTTCTAGATTCAGGATTGGGTAAATATTCTGATTAGTGACAGCACATTAAATATCTATTTTTTCAGAGATTTTCTAAGTAATCCTGGAGTCAGTAATTCACAAGTGTTTCTTAAATCTTCTGCCATTAGCCCACACCTCACAGCCAAGGCTTTCAAAACCAGAACTACATGTTCAAGTGACCAAGCTATGAAATCTACAAATAATTAAAGATAAAAAAATTGTTCAGAAGGTTTAGATATAAACTGTGTCCTTGGAATTGTTTAGCTTCATCTTGAAAATTACTTTAATTTCAATGCTGGAATCAAAACAATCCAATCATCTTAAAAGAAACCTACTGTCTACTGTAAAGTAATAACATGTTTTTAGAGACTTCTAAGTGCATCTCTTGGAATTTCTAACTTAAATGCATGGTTTGGAAAATACTAATTGCTGATTGTGAAAGGATGGTCTCGTTTCATCATGACAACAAGACAAAAATAAAGTACTTATGCTCTTATTTCCTCATGTAACTATTGTATATGATGCTAAAAAATGTTCATTATTTTTAAGATTAGAGAGGAAGTCATTCAAGTATATAATATGTGCATATTTTAAAAAAGAAATTTTCATGGAATGTTTAATGAAAATGAATTTGAAAAATGTTAAACATACTGTCACATAAAACAATAGAAATAAACATAAACACATATAGATATAATCAGGAGTTGAAGACAAACTGTGAGGCACCTTTACTAAAAAACATAAGAAAGGGAGTATCTGAGTGAAATACTCAGGGGGAGAGGGTGAAAATGAGCAATGGTCATACTAAAGTTATACAGTGTGTGTGATGGTTAATGTACTCTTTAAACCTATATTATGTTACATTTTACCAAAGTTGTGTGTTTTATTTTTTGGCCATTTGTGGGAAATTTTGTTTTAACTTAGCTAGAAGAAGATCATTTTAATAGCATAAGCTACTTTGGATATCATTTAATTATTCTTTTTGTAACTTGCTGCAAGAGAATTTGTATAATGCATGAGTAAAACTAGCTCTTTAGCCATTTTAAAATTTAGATTTTTTGGAAAGAAAAAACTACAGTATTTGTAGTTCTATGTTCCTAGCACATCAAAAATTTATCCAAAGTAAAAAAAGGTCAAATTATTATATTCAAGAACTCTACAGTAAAGAAAACATTACCAAGATGTTATGAAGAGGATTATTATTACCTGAAAATTAGCTTACTAAAATTAAATGTCTTTCTGATCAAGATAATAGCTTGATGTTAACCAAAGTAGTAAAAAATATGAGTTTATTAATTAATTGTATGTATTCTATCCTTGTTTCTTTTAGGATAAATAATTAACAATGCACTTGTATAGTTTCTCCTATTCAGTTATACAACTTAGCAAATTATAATAAAAAATATACACACATTAGAGGTGGGATAAACCATTAGAGAGAGGACTTCTTTAGATCAGTACATATTTATATACAAATCTTCTCTTCATACAAATACTACCATTGGTAGATTTTGAAAAACTCTTCATGTATATTTTACAAGTCTGAGATTATAATTAAATAATAAGATTTAATTCATCAAAAAGATGACTAAAAAAACCTCTCCAATGAAGCAATTACATGAATAATGGTCCACTGTCAGAAAACAAAAATAACCATATCATTTTAGCTAGGTAAAGTATGTGTTGGCTAAAAAATAGTTTGTCCATCAAAGGCAAACTATATTTCTAGGGGTAACTTGAATTTGTCAATGCACTGTGCACTAGATTAGGCAAACAAACATTTCAGAGAAATAGAAAACAGAATTCAAGTAAATTTTAATTTTCAAAAATTAGATATCCTCAGTTTGTAATGTTGGTCGGCAATCTAGCATGCAATTACAAAATTGGTGTGTTAGAATTACCTTTTTAAGAGGTAACTACCTTCCTTCTTTGCTATGGTCCCTAATAAATAAAAACTAGAGGGGTACAGATAACCAATTTTGTAAGGTATCTTAAACTGAAAGAAAATATATACTTCAAAGAAATCTGAAATGGCATAGCTTTTATAATTATAGTTTAATTTATATTGTGCATTTTCTTACATTTTAACATTTTACGAGTTTAAGGAAGCTAGCCTATTGAATATAAGACATATATTAAAGGTGGCAGGTTCAGTGCAATTTTTACAGAGGTGTTCTTGAATTTATTTACTTGGCATTCCCAAGTAAATTGGAAATTTGTTTATTATTATCTGTATATTTAAGTTACTTTTCTTTACAATGAGAGTATCTTAAAGATAATAGCAACTTAATCACAAATAAAATTGATTAACTATGCAATTTCAGAAATGGGAACTTAAGTTTTCCCTTTCCTTGGGTAGGGCAAAGATAAGGTCAATAAAGCAAAAACCCACTAGTTTATACACTGCAAACATGGCAATACAATCAGTTAAGTTTGACTTTAGATCTCGTCTTCAGATATAAACTGGAACTAAGATTAAAACACTTATTTTGTACCAAAAATATACTACTCAAGTTATCAACAACCACAAAACACACAAAAACTCACCCATCATCTCAACAGAAATTAAATTAAAAAACTGAATATTTTTGTTTAACTGCTCCAATTTTCATTTTACCTAGTACTAGCTAGGCATTGATATATATAAGCAGTAATTTCAAAGACTGTCTCCAGTTGGAGGCTTATTTTATCTGGAAACAGCCAGTTAGCACAATGACAATCTAACACAGTGCACGATGTATTCCGGAGCTGACCCACTCTCCATTCATCTCACACTTGTGGTCTGTATTGTAAACAAAACTCAAATGTTCTATTTCTACATTTCTAAATCACTGCTTACTAATGAAAAGCACTGTGCACAGTGCCAAGTCGTGTCTTACCATGTATGAGCCACAGTGAAGCGACGACGCTGCCGAATGCTTTTATTCACCAGCAACTTTCTGAAAAAGCATGGTGAGTTCCTTGGCGAACTGCGTGGAGAAATTTTAGGAGATGTAGGTCTGTTTCCCGGTAGTCTCGGAAGCTCAAGTTCCAAGTGCATTTGCTCCTTGAAAGTCTTTATGCAAACCTCAGATTCAAGTTCCTTGGAAGAATCTTTTGCTGTCATGTCTTTTGTGGAGGGCTAGCTTTCACCATTCAAAACAAAAACCTCAAACATACCAGAGATACAGCTGCAGGTTAGAAGGCTGGTAAGTCTGCAAACTATTTCCAGTTTAATTTAGGAAGCTGAGGCTCCAACGTATGTGCTGCTTAGAGCAAGAGCAGCATACTCGAAGAATGGCAAGTCAGGCTGTCACAAGGAGCTTTATCAGCCTGGCTTTGCCTCTGAAAATGCGCCAAAGTGCTTCCTATGTCAGTAGCCTCCTTGTGGATGAGGTTTGTCTGCAAGCTACACACTGACATTCACTGAATTCATTCAGTTGAATATATCAACTCATGAAATATTCATAAGGCTTCTGATAAATCCTTTACATGTATATTTTTAAAAGTCTTATCAAGGAAGCTGCAGTCACCAGTGGACAGTAAGCAAAATCTAGTCACCTAGTCACTTGTTTTGTTCTCACAAAGAGCAGAACCAGAGCCCGTCTGCACGTGTGGTATTTAAAGTCTTCATTCAGAATTATCTTGCTCTGTAAATGCACATAACAGTAACTCCACCTACCAAATGCTTATTGGCCCAGGATTATTTAAACAACTGCACTCTGTTTCCCCCTGAACAACACCCTCCATTGCTCAGATTTTCACAAAATTTGTGAAGCTACTGTCCTCACCACAGCGAAAACATTAAAGCAGGGATTGTCAAAAAGCCTAGCTAAAATAGCCCCCCCACCACCAAATTCCACTGATGAATGAAAGAACTGATTTGCTGAAGTTTTTTTTCTCCCTTCTCCAAAAGATCCAAGACAACATCAATATAAAAAGTGTCAGCTAACAAAAAAACATTGGATTTGGTTCATTCCCCTGAGAAATTTAAAGCTAATCTTTATTCCAATAAACATTACCCTCATTCTTCTGTTTAAGCTCATTCATTGTTCATGGGTTGCCCACAGCGGCCTCTCTGTTAGCTACAGAGTGACTTCTGAAAGCCAAAGCTTCCCAGAATGGAAATGGGGGTAATAACTTTCAGTTCAAGCACAGAGTTCAAGGTCAAGAATTATGCATCTGTTTGTGTGTGTAAAAGTAGGTGTACAAACAGTGTTTGTCTGTGTGTAGGTATATTTACCTGCAAGTGTGTGTGTGTGTGCGTGTGTGTGTGTGTGTATTTTGTTCACAAAGGCATGCAAATGAGACAAATGGGCAGAAGAGTCTGAAAAATGGCTCAAGTTCCAAAGCAGGTCATTGTAACCTAAAATTTCTTTCTGAAATATGCTGGAATGCAGCTTCTATACTTGAAAAGGCACGAGGAAGTAAAAAGAATCCTGCGGTGCTTAAAGCGTACGGCTGTGGTGAAAAGTCTATACTGGCAACAACTGCCACCAGGGCCAGCCAGACCACACAAACTTGATGAAGCACAACTAGGGCTGGTCAGCAGGAGAGACAGTTAGGGGATGATTCACAGTGAGACTTCAGTGAAAAAGGGAGGCATTTGTTTTTTCCTCTCAGGTGTGAGGACTTCCACCTTCATAGAGTCATTCATCTATGTCATATTCTGTAGCTGAATAGCTAAGGGGTTGAATAAGAGCAGACTGTGACCTACAGGAAAGTGTAAACCCCACATAAGCCCTCAGAGAAACTGATTCCAATGTAATAGGAGGGATATAAACTCTTAGTTTATGGGTACTACCTTGGACAGATATCCATATTTCAATAATGCATTAAAAATGCATTGTGAACAAATGCAAAGTCATAGAATTTAACAGTTGAAGGGAATCACCTTGTTCAGTTCATTTTGAAGATGGAAAAACAGACCTAGAGAACTTCAGGGACTTGTCCAAAGTCATATTTGTAGCTGACATTGGAGCTAAAGCAAGAACTCAGGCTTTCTGTCTCCTAATCAATTCTCTTTCATTATGTGATACAAAAAGATCAAATAGTCATTTTGGGAAGCTAGGCCCCAGGACATGTTCTTTACATATTTAAAGATATTTTAACTGTCTGTTTGAGAATGGATTGTCAGTAATATCATGGGTGAAATATGGTTAATGCTATCTATTATTTACTGCATTATGAAAACAAAGTTGGAACTTTCCTCCAAAAATAATGTGATTTAAAGCTGGGACACAAGAATATGTGATAACCTGCTGATATTCAGAGTGACTTATTTGAAAAAAATAAGCAATGGAAGTCACTAAGGACTTTTTCACATTCACTCTTTAAGACTGCCAAAATACAGTAAGCATTTAGAAATTTTTTTCTCCCCAAATTATGGCAAATTTCACAACCTTGGAAAACTGATACAGATATTTAGATACAGCTGTATCTAAACTGGGGTTCAAATAAGAAATGTTGACATAAAATTACCTAAAATAGCAGCATAATGGTGCAATATATATACTTTCTGATTCTTATTGTCAGTTTATGTGACATTTCACATTACTCGTTTCACTTTCTCCATTAGGACAACCAATGCCTCAGTTAAAGAAATTTTGAGAATAATCCCAAGAAATAAAATTCTCAAAAATGTTGTCTATTAACTCTTCCTACTATAGATAACATTTAGGAATACCAAAAACAAGTGAAATACAAAACTTAAAAACATCAACAAAATAAAAAGACAACCCACAGAATTGGAGAACATATTTGCTGATACATATGATAAGAGATTAATATCCAAAATTTATAAAGAACATACAAAACTCAACACCAAAAAACAAGCAACTGAATTAAAAATGGGCAAAGGACCTGACTAGACACTTCCCAAAGAGCACATCCAGATGGCCAATAGACATATGAAAAGATGCTGAACATCACTAATCATCAGAGAAATTCAAATTAAGACCACAATAACATATCATCTCACATATTTCAGAATGGCTATCATCAATAAATCAATAAACAACAAGTGCTGGTGAGGATGTGGAGAAAGGAGAACCCATTTGCACTGCTGGTGAGAATGCAGATTGGTGCAGCCACTGTGAAAAGCAGTATGGAGATACCTGTAAAAATTAAAAATGGATCTGCCTTTTGACCCAGCAATCTCACTTCTGGGAATATATCTGAAGGAGCCCAAAATATTAATTCAAAAGAACATAAGCACCCCTATGTTCATTGCAGCATTATTTACAATCACCAAGACATGGAAGCAGCCCAAGTGTCCATCAATAGATGACTGGATAAAACAATTACGGAACATTTATACAATGAAATACTATAAAAAAGAAGAAAATTTTACCCTTTGCAACAGTATGGATGGACCTAGAAAATATTATACTAAATGAGAAAGACAAATACCATATTATTTCACTCAGAGAAAGACAAATACCATATGATTTCACTCACATGTGGAATCTAATGAACAAACTGAACTAACAAGCAAAATAGAGACAGACTGATAGATAGAGAACAGGATGACAGCTAAGCAGGGGAGGAGGTTAGAGGGTGGAGGGGTTCAGGAAATAGGACTCATGAACATGGACAACAACAACACTATGGTGATTACAGAGCCAAGGGGATAGAAGGGCACTAAGCGGTAATGGAAAAATATTCAATAAAAATTTTTAAAAAGTGATCATTAAACTACTTTAAAGTCTGAATTAGTTACATCTGAGAGGAATAATTTCATGTTTACAGGTAAGTGCAAGAAAATTTGTTTCTAGAATCAAAAATGCCAAAGAAAAACCAGACACTGTGTTAAATATTGAAATCAAAGATGAATCTAGACAGTAGAAAACATGAGATGGTATCTAAGAAAAAGTATACAAAATCACAGTAAAATAAGATAAATTTCTACATTATTTTAGCCAAGAATATACTATTTGAGAAAGATGGCTAGGAGAATAGGAGAAAAAGCCAAGAAGGAAGTAAATATAGTTTATGTGCCCTTTTGAGTGCCTAGGAAGGAGCTAAAGAACCAAAGCAAAACCTTCTGATCTATATGTAATGCTTAAGTCCTGACACCTCAAAGGGAGAAATGAGTAATTCTGAGTCAATTTATTAGTGTACAGATAGTAGCTTTTGTGAATTATTTGAGAATTTTAATTACTGCTATGTTTGCACTTTCAATAATAAAATTCCTGGTATCCACATCCATTTAAGCAAGAAGAATTAAGAATTTATCATAATAAAATATCATTAAAGGATCTGAGTAGAGTTATATGGTGAATAACAATCAATAAAGTTTTATTTGTGAGTACTATGGACAAATCAATAAATTTTTATTTTTCATTAACTTGAAATGGAAAGTAAGTACAACTGAACAAAATGATAAACTGCAAGTATAACATTGTTAATTTTTTAAAAAAGTAATTGTATAATCAAATTATTTTAAATAAAAAATAGTTACATTCACCCTGACTGGTATAGCTCAGAGGACTGGGAGTCATCCCACAAACCAAAATGTTGCCAGTTCAATTTCCTGTCCTGGCACATGCCTGGGTTGCAGGCCTGGTCCCCAGCTAGAGGCATGCAAGAAGCAACCAATCAATGGTTCTCTCACACATCAGTGTTTCTCTCCCTCTCTTTCTCTCCCCTTCCCCCTCCCTCTAAAAATAAATAAATAAAAGCTTTTTTAAAAGTTACATTCCTTTTCATTCAATACCTTTCAGACTTTAAAAGTTAACCTGGAATAAATTTTCTCTGAACTGAGTGACCAATATCGAACTATCACTATAAAACTAAAGTATTTTAAAGGTACAAAACTGCAGATTCTGGAAATACAAAGCTGAACATTTGAAAAGTCAGAGTTGATTCAGAAGTTTCTTTTTAAAAGAGGAATAGATTTAAGACTATCAATAGAATTAAATTATTGTTGATTATATATTTATATCACCATCCGGTTCTTTTTTTTTCTGAAACACACCATCTGAGCATAGCCATTAAACTATTCAATTAAAGATACACAAGCTCTTCTTTTATCAGACAAGATAATATGTGAATACATATCACCAAAAATGACAGCCTCTTTGAACAGAATGCCCACTTGCCATGGAGAGTAACTTCTCCCCATTTCTTGATTTCAGTTTGAAGAAATGGAACTAGAGGTGTATTCTAATATGACTGAAGAAATATAACATTCAACTGAATGGAAATAGTTGTCTAGACATTCTGGGACAGAACAATTAACTGACCACTCTTATGAATTAAGAGTTTAGAGAAAAGTAATTTGCACTTATTGCACACCCACTTGTGCCAGATATTGTTGTAAGCATTTTAATATAAGTTATTTCATGATTTCCTTTGTAGTGGTTCTCATTGTAAACATATCAGACAAGTGCTGTTGAAGTCCTTGTTGGATTTCCCCATGGCACTACACTATTGTGTCTGCTAGGGCTGGCTGGAGTCTTGTTCATTTCTAAGATATGGAACAGTGTCTGGCACAGAGGAGATACTCAACGATTATTTGTAGACTGAATTCACAATACTTTGTTCATTTTCAGATAAGAACATAAAGACACAGAACTGTATAGCTTTTAAGGAGTTGATCCTACACCAAGCTTTTTATAACAGAAGACACTTAATGAGACAGAAGAGGGAATGTATGCTCCCAGAGTAGTAAGGTCATACCACTAAAGTACATCTTCATAAGTACTAAATGTGCTGAAATTACCTAGCATGTTATTTTATAAGATGATGTGAATACTTCACTTTTTTAAAAAAAATTTATTGTTGTTCAATTACACTTGTTTCTAGAATGCTTCACTTCTATCCATATATAATTACATTATTCATCATTTGTAAAATGGTATTCCAGAAAGATCAGTTTTAACCTGTGCCACCTAGCAATGTCACCTGAATCCTAAGGGGAAGGTGGAAAGCTTATACTCTAGACAGGTAGGCATGGTATCATCTGGTTCTTAGAGATGGTCCTGTTCAAGAAGAAAAGCTTTCCAATGACTCCCCATTACTCTCAAAAGTAAAAGCAAAAGTCCACACCATCGCCCAGAAGGCTCAGTCTAACTTTTCTCCATCCTCATCTCAGCACCTCTCTAACTTCACTGCTTTCTACTCTCCCGCTAGCTCTTTCTGCTCTGGTCTCACTGGCCTCATAGTGTTCAATGAATGAACATATGGTCCCCAAGATATATTGCATGCATGGTTTGTACCCCTATCTCTTTCCAGGGCTTGCCCAAACACACTGCCTTGATGGAGCCTTCCCTAATCACCCTGTTTAAAACTATAACCTCCCTCATTTTGCATCATTTTTCTTCATAGTACTTGCAAACATACATATACATTATTATTGACTGGTTTAATATCATTTGCATCAGTGCAATTCTTTGCATTACACCAAGAATTCAAGTTTAATGAGGGCAAGGACTTTATTTTATTCAATCTTATAATCTTAATTCCCAGAATGGTACTTGTCATATAGTAGAGTAGTTTTTGAGGGGGTGGGGTGAGGGTGGGTAAGTACCATCAAGAATTATATAGTCCCCAACCCATGCTTTAATAATGAATTTCTTCCACAGCCCACCTCCCATCTCTGGCAACCATCAATCTATGAGTTTTTTTTTCTTTTCAGATTCTACATATAAAAGAGATCTGATCATGTGATATTTATCTTTGTCTCACTTATTTCACTTAGCATAATGCCCTCAAGATCCATCCATATTGTCACAAATGGCAAGATTTCATTAATTTTTATGGCCAAATAATATTTGATTGTATACATGCATACCACAATTTCTTTATCCACTGATCCATTGATGATATCCCCACATAAGCTGTTTTCATGTCTTGACTATTATAAATGATGCTGCAATGAACATGGAGATGCATATAATTTTTTGAATTACGCTGAATTAAATGATAGTTCTATTTTTAATATTTTTGAGGAACCACCATAATATTTACCATAGTGGCTGAACCAATTGTTATTCCCACCAGCAGTGCACACAAGTTCATTTTTCTCCACATCGTTGCCAACACTTGTCATTTCTTGCCTTTTGATCATAGCCATTCTCACAGGTGTGAAATGATCTCATTGTGCTTTTAATTTGCATTTTTCTGATGATTAGTCAGGCTGAGCATCTTTTCATTTACTTGTTGGCCATCTATATGTCTTCTTTGGAAAAAATGTCTATTCAGATTTTCTGCCCATTTTTAAATTTTTATTAAGCTATAAGAGTTCTTTATCTATTTCATGTATGAACCCCTTATTGAATATGATTTTAAAATACTTTTTCCTATCCAGTAGGTTGCCTTTTTATTTTGTTGATGATTTCCTTTGCAGTGCAGAAGTTTTTTAGTTTTATGTGACTCCACTTGTTTACTTTTGCTTTTATTGATTTCACTTTTGGAGTCAGATTTTAAAAATCATTGCCAATTCCTACATCAAAGAGATTACCACCCATGTTTTCTTGTAGGAGTTTTATGGTTTGGGGTCTTATATTCAAGTCTTTAATCCATTTTTAGTTAATTTTCATGTATGGTATAAGTGGTCCAGTTTTTCCAACACCATTTATTGAAGAGACTATCCTTTCTCCACTGTATATTCTTGACTCATTTGTTGTAAATTAATTGACCATCTGTGTGGTTTTATTTTGGGGCTCTCTATTCTATTCTATTGATCTATGCGTCTGCTTTTATGACAATACCATACTGTTTTAATTACTATGGCTTAGTAATATAGTTTGAAATCAAGGAGTATGATGCCTCCAGCTTGGTTCCTCTTTCTCAAGATTGCTTTGACTCTTCGGGGTTTTTATGGTTCCATAAAAATTTTATAGTTATTTGCTCTATTTTTTTTGAAAAGCAATTGGAATTTTGACAGGGATTGCATTGAATCTGTAGATTGCTTTAGTAGTATGAACATTTTAACAATATTCTTCCAATCCATGAGCATGAAATATCTTTCCATTTATTAGTGTTTTCTTCAATGTCTTTCATTAATGTCTTCTGGTTTTCAATATACACATCTTTCACCTCATTTGTTAAATTATTCCTATGTATTTTTCTCTTTTTGACATAATTGTAAATGGGATTGTTTTATTTTTCTTTCTGATAATTTGTTTTTAGTGTATAGAATTACAACAGAATTTTATGCTTTAATTTTGTATTCCACAACTTCACTGAATTCATTAGTTCTAACAAATTTTTATGAAGTCTTTAGGGTTTCCTGTATATCACATCATCTTCAAATAGTAACACTTTTTCTGCATTGAGATGATCATATAAATTTTTCCTTCATTTTGCTAATGTGGTAAATCATGTCAATTGGTGTATGTTGAAATCATCTTTACATTCCTGGAATAAATCCCACTTAATCATGGCATATGATTTTTTTTTGCATTATTGAATTTGGTTTGCTAATATTTTGTTGAGGATTTTTGCATCTGGAATTATTGGCCTGTAATTTTCTTTTCTTGTGACATTCTCATCTGGTTTTGGTATCAGGTTAATGCTGGTATCATAAAATGGGTTTTATCATAAGAAGAGTTGCCTACTCTTTTGTTTTTTGGAAGAGTTTGAGAAGGATTAATATAGTAGGTATTTAAATAAGTATTTGTTGAATAAATAAATGAATGATCTCCTAAGTGAAGAATAAGATGAGGAAGCAGGACATCAGACTAAAATGGGATAAACTACCTCAAATTAGAGCAAGAGCTGTAGCAGCATTAAACAGTAACCCTTTTATAATTTTATGTATTATTTTATGTAGTTTTCACTGCCTGAAGTGTTACATCTCCATTTCCTTTGCCAAGAATACTAAGTCTCATCCATTAAGGCTAAATTCAAATAAAACTCTTCAGTGAAATCTTTCCCAACTTCCATAGGCAGAGTCAGCTGTTTGATACCATCTGTACTCCACCATCACTGAATTCATTTCTCAGAATACTTCATCATATATCATAGCACATATTTGTGTGTGTGTCCTGAGCTAACCTATAAGCTCTCCAAGGAATAAACTATTTTATTCATCTTTATATCTCCAGAGCCTAACATTGCATCCTAATGATTAATGTATATTGATGGAAAGATAAATAAAAAGTTAATGTAGTGCTCCAAATCATGTCCTCCAGTTAGCCCTGGGTTTTTCTTACTGTCTTGAAAGCTAGTCTAGTCAATATCCTAATTTCTTGTACTCAAACTTTAAAACATTCCTAAATGAGCTTCCTAAATTATAGCAGGTTGGCTACGCTTACCATTTGAACTAGCATTTCTTTATTCTCTATTATTTATTTTTTTAAGAACTTCCATACTGTTTTTCATATTGGCTATACCAGTCTACATTCCCACCAGCAGTGAATTAGAATTTCTTTTTCTCCACAACCTCTTTAACACTTATTACTTGTCTTGTTGATAATGGTCATTCTAACAAGTGTGAAGTGGTACCTCATTGTAGTTTTAATTAGAAATTTCCTAATAGCTGGTGAAGTTGAGCATCTTTTAAAATATCTGCTGGTCATGTGTATGTCTTCTTGGGAGAAGTGTCTGTTCAAGTCCTCTACTCATTTTTAAATTGAACTGTTTGTGTGTTTGCAGTTGAGTTGTATGAGTTCTTTATATATTTTGCATATTAACCCCTTGGCAGAGCTATGGTTTGCAAATAACTTCTCTTATTCAGTTGGGGTTTTTTTTGTTTGTTTTGTTGGAGGTTTCTTTTGCTGTGCAGAAGTTTTTTAGTTTGATATAGTCTCATTCAGGTATTTTTGCCTTCACTCACCTTGCCTTTGGGGTCAATTCATAAAATCTTTTCTAATACCAAGGTCCATAACTTTAGTGCCTATGTTTTCTTCTATGTAATTTATTGTTTAAGATTTTATATTTATGTCTTTCATCCATTTGAGTTAATTTTTGTATATGGGGACAAACTATAGTCTAGTTTCATTCTTTTGTTTGTGGCTTTCCAATTTTCCCAGCACCATTTATTGAAGAGGCTTTCTTTTCTCCATTATATGTTTTTGGCACCTTTGTCAGAGATTATTTGCCCAGATACATGTGGGTTTCTTTCTAGGCTCTCAATTCTGTTCCCTTGGTCTGTGTGTCTGTTTTTCTACCAATGTTCTTTTGATTATTGTCATTTTGTAGTATAATTTGAAGTCAGAGAGTATGAGACGAGACCTCTGGCTTTGTTATTTTCTCATTATTGCTTGGGTTATTCAAAGTATTTTGTAGTTCCATAGAAATCTGATGATTTTTTTATTCATTTATTTAAAAAGATCATTGGGATTTTTATAGGGATTTCATTAAATCTGTATATTGCTTTGGGTAATATGGACATTTTAACTATGTTGATACTTCCAATCCATGTACACAGAATATCTTTCCATTTACTTTGTCTTTCTCAATATTTTTAGTAATGCTTTGTACTTTTCATTATTCAAGATTTCCACAACCTTTGTTAAGTTTGTTCCCAGGTGTTTTATTATTTTTGTTGCAATTGCAAAGGGATTTTTTTTATTTCTTTTACTGAAATTTCATTGTTAGCATAATGGAATGCAGTGGATTTTTGTACATTGATTTTGTATTCTACAACTTTACTGTATTTATTTATTTATTGCTTCTGATAGTTTCTTGGTGAAATCTTTAGGGTTTTATACATAAAGAATCATGTTATCTGCAAAAAGCAAACTTTTACTTCTTCCTTTTTAATTTGTATGCCTTTTGTTTGTTTTTCTTGCCTGATAGCTCTGGCTAGGACTTCCAGAACCAGGTTGTGTAAGTGACCATCCTTGTCTTGTTCCTAATCTTAGATGAAAAGCTTTCAGTTTTTCACCACTGAGTATGATATTAGCTGAGGGTTTTTCATATATGGCCTTTATTATGTTGAGGTACTTTCCTCTTTATACCCATTTTATTGAGTGTTTTAATTGTAAATGGATGTTGTATCTTATCAAATGCTTTTTCTGCATATAGTCGTAAGATTATATAATTTATAATTTTTTCCTCAGTTTGTTACTGTGGTATATTACATTGATCAATTTGCATACATTGAACAATCCTTGTGCCCCTCAAATGAACCTCATTTGATCATGATGTATTATATTGAATATTTAATGTATTGTTGCATTTTATTTTCTCATATTTTGTTTATGATTTTTACATCTGTATTCATCAGAGATACTTGTCTGTGGTTTGTGTGTGTGTTTGTGTGTGTGTTATCCTTGCCAGGTTTTGCTATCAGGGTAATGTTGGCCTCATAAAATGTGTTAGGAAGCATTGCCTCTCTATTTTTTGGAAGAGTTTTAGAAGAATAGGTATCAAATCATCTTTGAATGTTTGGTATAATTCACTAGTGAAGCCATCTGACAAAATGGGTTTCAAGGTAACAAGAGACAAAATGGACATTTTATAATGATAAAAGAGGTACCATACCAAGAAGACATAACACTTCTCAATATGTGTGCACCCAATCAGGGTGCACCGAAATATATAAACCAACTACTAACAGAACTAAAGGGAGAAACTGAAAAAAGACATAGTCATAGTAGGGACTAAATGCCCCAATGACAACTCTAGATAGATCATCCAAGCAGAAAATCAATAAAGAAATATCTGCCTTAAATAACCCATTAGACCAAATGGACGTAATTGACATTTATAGAGTTTTTCACCCCAGAATATTAGAACGTACGTTCTCCAGTGCACATGGAACATTCTCAAGGATAGACCATATGATTAAACACAAAACTAGCCTCAGCAAATTTAAGAAGACTGAGATTGTATCAAGCATATTCTCTCACCACAATGCTTTGAAATTAGAAATCAACTGCAAAAAGAAAGTGGGGCTTGCCTCTCAGGCCATCCAGAGTGATTTCCTAAAGCTCACTATTGCTGTAATTAGTCCTCAGTGTTGCCAATGGGTGGCACTATCACTGAGAAACAGGAGGAAGTTTGGAGACGATTCTGCCTATTAGGAAGAATTCTAGGTGGTCCAGCACAATCAGTGCCCCTTTTTTATTACAAAATCTTTTATTACAAAATCATAAGCATGTAACTCTGTAAAATAACAATATCATTTTCAAGCACAGCATATGACATTTTAAGTGAAATGTTCAAATTGTTGTCCCTCTCGTGTGAAATATTAATGTACGCTACCAATCACACTCAAGCAGGCATTACTTCTTTGGGGCCCTGAGTATCTCTTATCTTGACCACTTTCCTGAGCAACAGTTTTTCTTTTTATCCCCACTGCCAACTGTGGCACCATGACTATTTGTAAAGAAACCTGATCTTTGTACTTTTCCTTACTTCTTTGTTTCTCTTAATTCAAACATTCCTCAGAGATGTACTTACTCAGTAGATATTAGGTGCCAAGAATATGATTTCATATTTTCTTTAGTAAGCCTGGATTATTGCTTGAAGTTTTCATATTTCTTACCAAACATAAAATCATAATTCTAAAAAGCTTTATGTGATTTTCACTTTATTGGTAACATGATTTATCTCTTCAGTTATCTTCAATTAACTTGTTTTGTTCATTTGGCATTTGGCGAATATTTAGTCTATATATACATAATAAGTCTTCACTGGCATGTGAGTATACTGCCTCAGAAAATTTCATCCATCAGTCTGAAAACTGCTTTCTTGAATGTATGTACTTCACGCACACACAAAATTCTTTGCTGTTAGAAAGACCATAATCTTATGTGTTAGTCTCTTTATCTAAAACTTTTACACACATATAAAAATGTTTTATGCATGCTAAATGAATGTTTAAAAACCCAGGAATATGAATCAACAGTATCTATTCATTTACTTGTATTAATTAAAAGTTAACTGTGAGTCAGGCACTATGCTAGTCTGAAGAAAATTACAATGAATAAACTGGGCCTATGTTTGCCCTGAGACCCCAGCTATGACTGCCTAGTTTTAATAATTTTAAACTTATTTGCCTCCTTATTCCCCTGCTCTCCTTTTAAGAGAAGTCAAAACCAGGTTCTCTTCTTTTTCTCTCAGTGACTTGGACCCCTCCTTTTCACAGGGGATTATCCTCATCCTAACTGTCCTATAAGATAAAATATGGAAATATTCTTCATCCAGAGTTTCTGCATATGTTTTTTTTCTCAGTAGAGCTCATCAGTCCCTATTCCCTACTCATAGCTCACCTATATATTTCTTAAATATTGAAGGAATATAGATGCTTTCCAGTGACACACCAACAAATGCAAACAAAGAAAACCTCTTGTTTCATCTCTTCTTGAATTCTAACCAGGACACAGGCAATTTCTGTTCAGTTTTAATAGTAAATGGCAAGTAATTTTTCTTTATATTGAACCAAAGTATGACTCCCCATGTTCTTTCATTTGTTCTACTTCTGTGTCCTAGAATTATGATTAAGTCATATGATAGCCCTTCAAAGATTTATCCTCTAATAGTTTTATTTTCCATCCTACATAACTACAGTTCTTTCAGCTATTCCTTATCAAAAACAGATTAGTTTTTATAACATGTGGACTGAACCTCTGACATACACAAGAGTAATGGAAGGGAGCATACTAGTTTGCTGGGGCTGCCATAACAAATACCACAGGCTGGGTGAATCAAGCAACAGAAATGTATTGTCTCACTGTTCTGGAGTCCAGAAGTCCAAAATCAAGGTGTGTATCAGCATTGTTGATTCCTTTTGAGGGTTGTAAAGGAAAAATCTGTTCCAGACCACTCTCTTGTGTTTAAGATGGCTTTCTTCTCCCTACATATCTT
Organism: Trachops cirrhosus; assembly: GCA_028533065.1. Lineage (NCBI taxonomy): Eukaryota > Metazoa > Chordata > Mammalia > Chiroptera > Phyllostomidae > Trachops > Trachops cirrhosus. The sequence continues at coordinate 43,494,143 of CM052542.1, read as the reverse complement.
TACATCATATTCCTTCTGTGTCTGTCTCTGTGTCCATACTTCCCCTTTTATAAGAACACAAGTCCTATTGGATTAAGGTCCACCTTAATTACTTCATTTTAACTTGATGTCCTCTGTAAAAATCCTATCTCAAGTAAGGTCACATTCTGAGGTACTGGCAGTTAGGACTTCAACATGTAAATTTGGAGGGCGAAATTCAATCCATAACATTCTGCCCTCTGACTTTTCAAAATCTGTGTCCTCCTCACATGCAAAATACATTCACCCCATCTTAGTGTTTCCAAATCTCTTAATCATGCCAGCATCAACTCTAAACATCATCATCATCTTAACAGCATCAGCTCATTTAAATCATCCAAGTCAGTTACAGGCAAAATTAGAGGGAAGATTCATCCCAGGCAAAGTTCCTCTCCATCTGCGAACCTGTAAAACCAGACAGCGACAATGGAGAGACAGGCATAGGATAGACATTCCTATCAAAAATAAATAAATTGGAATAAAGAAAGGGAGCATGGGTCTGAAGCAAGTCTGAAACCTAGTTTCAGGACAAACTCCATTATAAATTGCTTCCATATTTATATATAGTTATAAAAATCCATATTATTTATTTATTTTTTATTTTAAATTTTATTTTTATTGAATTCATTGGGGTGACTGGTTAATAAAATTATATAGGTTTCAGGTGTACAAGTCTATATCATCTGTATATTGTACTATGTGTTCGCCACCCAAAGACAAATCTCCTTCCATCATCATTTGTCCCCCTATAACCTCTTCCACCTCCCCTCATCCCCTTCATCCTTTGGTAGTCACCAAACTGTTGTCTGTGTCTATAAGATTTTTTATTAATTCCTTCACCTTTTCACCCAGCCCCACAACCTCCCTCCCCTCTAACAGCTGTTGGTCTGTTTTCTATGAGTCTGTTTCTATTTTGTTAGTTTATTTGTTTATTAGATTCCACATATGAGTGAAATCACATGGTACTTGTCTTTCTCTGACTGGCTTATTTCACTCAGCATAATGTTCTCCAGGTCCATCCCTAGATAACAAAGGGTAAAATTTCCTTCTTTTTTTGTGTGTGGCTGAGTAGTATTGCATTGTGTAAATTAGAACAGCTTAAATACTGTTTGGCTCAGTTCTTGGTCCTCTGGGCTCACTGGGGATGAAGACCTCACTCTCTCAGCCCTAAGGAGTGGGTTCTCTGCCTTCTGTAACTCAGGAGATGTCTCCATCCTCTGAAAATGAGGATTAGGTTCCCCTACCCTTCTGGGACCAAGGAGGAGATGACTCCTCCACCCCCAATTGTACCCTCTGGGCATGCAGTATCAGTAGCTTGCTGGCCTCTGAATTGCCTTCAAGGTTGTTCTTCACTTTTCTTGACTTGTAATAAGTTTGCAGCTAAATAGATCTATTAACCTGTTTTCTGCTTATGGAATTTCAAAAGTCTGATAGCCTTCATTTCACCCTGTCTCTTTCTCCCTTCAGTTCAAGATAATAGTGCTTCTATTGATATGAATTTTTTAGAAAACTTCTTGGCCTCCTGTGCAATTACAAGTGTCCAAGCCATCAGACAAAGTTTCCCACAGATCTTTCCTGATAACTGCATCTCTGTTCCTCATGTTCACTGAAATGGTTAATTGAGTTCATAGTTCTTGCCTAATTTCTTTAGCAAACAGTTGTCCAGCCACATCCTTGATGTTCTCTCCAGAACATCTTCATTTTCCCTCTCTCTCTCTCATAGGAATTGGCTGAGAGTTTTCCAAGTATTCAAGTCCAGATTGCTCTTTACTTAACAATTCCTTCTCCAATGAATCTCCGTCCACTTGCCTTTTGTTATGCACAGAAAGGAGAAACCAAGTCATGCCTTCAACACTGTGCTTAGACATTGCCTCAGTTAAAACTCCAAGTTTGTCATTTACAATTTCTGCTTTCTATTCACACACACAAAAAAATGCTAGAACACAATTCAGTCAAGTTCTTTGCTGTTGCAGACCACCGGCCAGCGGTGATCGCAAATGTTGTAGATGCTCACAAGTCATGAGAAAAAACATACACAGGGACTACCAAGTCCTGTGGAGGAATAGGGATGGCATGGCTACCCTCTCAAGGGGAGGGTGCCTCCAAGTGGCCTGGCCACTCTCTCAAAGGAGAGCGCCCCCAGCCGCTGCCTCAATAGGCCTTTTATTAGGTAGTATTGGGTAGGTGAATAGATACAGAATGTGGATTCATCATCTAGCAGAAAAGATCAAAACAGGTAGATAATTTACATAGAGTTCAAAAGTCTCATGCTGTGTTTTGGGGCTGTTTTCACCTAACAGATATAGGATTAGTCTTGTTTCCTGCCAGAGCCTACACATCCAAGAGCATCCTAGCAAGCAGGTCTCACAGGATTTTACATATCTTATGCCCCAGGTCCAATTCACCCCAGGTGTCTGCCGACTCTAGTCTGAGCCTCACCACCCCTGCTATTTCCGCAGGCCCTGAGTCGGGCAGAGGAGACAAAGGCAGCCAGGAGACTTGGATTTCTCACATCCAGAACAAGGACTCAGGCTATTGTCAAAGCCAAGGGGGCAGGGGTGATATCGGTCACTCCCTCACTTCCACAGTCCCTTGAGTCTCTTCCCTGATGGCTTATTCCCACGTGATCGTGTCTGTCTTAGGTCCATTCTTTCCAGAGAATGGTTGCCCATCATTGACTATCCGATCAAGCTGAAGGGAATAACAGAGCAGGCACTGCCCATGTTCAGGGAAGTAAGTTTTGTCTCCTTAGGCCTCCCAGTTCTGGGAGGTTTCTCACTCAGCCTTAGCCACGGGGGGTTACGGTTCCTGAAATCAGGCAGGGCAGACACCACACTTTGCCACAAGAGTTACCTTTCCTACAGTTTTTCATTTCTGAAATCTCAACAGAAATTCCTTTAACATTCATATTTCTACCAAGTCTCCCTAAGGCGATCTAGGCTTTTTCTATCAAGTGCTTCAAAACTCTTCCACTACCCATCCACAACCTGATTCCAAAGCCACTTTCATAGTTTTAACTATTTGTTACAGCAGCACCCCACTTCTTGGCTCCAAAATCTTCATGACTTTGCTAGGGCTGCTGAAAGGAAGTATCACAGGTTGTGTGGTTAAACAACAGAAACTTATCTTTTTACAGTTTTGGAAGCTAGAAGTCCAAGACCAAGGTACTGACTGGCAGAGCTGATTTACTCTAAGGTCTGTGAGGGAAGGGGTTTTTCCTGGCCTCTCAAGGTGGTGGGAGACAAAAAGAGAAAAAGAAAAATTGAGGGAAAAGGTAAAATAAGTAGTATTTCTTGAGATCTTACTATATACTAGGCACTTTTGCATATGTTATTATCACATTTAAACCTAAAAATACCTTATTGAAGAATATAATCTACCCCTGAAAGATGAACAAACTGAATGACAGAAAGGTAGGATGCATTACCCAAGATCAACCAGTGAGTAAGGATTCAAACCCAAAGCCATCAAACCTCAAAACTCATGCTTTAATCTTCTATAATCCACTAAACTCATTGCAAAGAAAAAAATGAAAAGGAAGCATATGGATATACCTTAAACATAAAGACCACTGTATACAAACAGCGTATTAACTCCCATTATATCCTGAAACTGGAATTGCTTTACTATAAATGCCTTATTTCAGGACAATAAAAAACAATTTGAATATGTAACAAAAATGATTAGTTTCACGTAGACAGCAAGGAATTTCACTAATGCATTATTTTTAGAAATAAATTTGTCTGAATGCACACTTATCAATTTTAAGTGAATTTGGAGTCAAAGATATTGACTTAATGTGCCTTAGTATATTTATTCATTTGCAACTCAAAATTAGAATTTATTTAGGGTTGCTGGTTCGATTCTCAGTCAGGGCACATGCCTGGGTTGTATGCCAGGTCCCCAGTGGGGGCCACATGAGAGACAACCACACATTGATGTTTCTCTCCCTCTCTTTCTCCCTCCCTTCTTCTCTCTCTAAAAATAAATCAATAAAATGTTTTTTAAAAATTAGAATTTATTTGACCTTCACATGTTGTTAAAAACTAGAATTTTTTCCTCATATATTTCCTTTTCTTTCTGACCTTAAATATTAAAGGTAAAAATATCTTTCTATGAGTCTATTTCTAGCCCATGTTAGCTTCTAATAGTCCTGAGACTTATATTTTGAAACTCCTAATTTAGAAAATTAATTCTCTTGGCTATCATTACTATGAACGGTGTTTTGCTATAAAATTTGTATTGATTTTGCAAGTTCTAGTCACAGATTTTAAACCATTTCATTTACACTACATTAGCTATAATCAGTATTTTCACTTTATTTTTGGTAATTTAGAAATTTTAGGAGTGGGAGAACAAATCCTTAATGATACTATGTTTATTCATTCTCTTTAATTTTTTCTCCTTGTTTTTGAAAGGCAGGTCCACTTTTAGCAGATACTCTAAGGTGACACCACACTCCAACCCCCAGAGTAAAATTAAGGGTTCTTTAATTCTTCCTTCCAATTTATGCTAGTACCAGATCTTGGTTCAGTTTTCTGGATTTCCAGACACATTTTGTGATTTAATTGGTACAGAATCCAATAAAATTAGTGAGCACCACTTGCCACACATAGAAGCCAAAGAAAATGTTATCTTTATGGAAATATAAACAAATCCACAGTAAAGCATGTTAAGAACATGAATAAGACTGGAATAAAAAGGAAAGGGGCGCCCTACCCCCTTTTTAGCAGGTAATTTATATTCTAACACCACAGCCTATGATTACAGCCTTAGATTCCATTAGATTATTTTTTTACAGAGAGGGAAATGTGTCTCTTAAGGCAAAGATCCAAATTTCTGAATCGTGACGGCAACAGCTGAAGTCTAAAGATAGACAGTCAAAACAGCATTTTCTGTACATTTTCAGTTGTTAAAAATGAAGTTACAGTACATTATGTACGAAGTATATTGTTTTAACCCTGTGATAGCTCTACTGGGGAAAAGATTGATGACAGAAAGGACTATTTTTTGCCTTCATTATACACACATCTTTACAGTGGTGATGGCTCTTTCTCCTAATGTAATATCTCCAAATGTATTTTCTACAGATGTGTATAATTTTATCAAGAAAACATTCCTATTTTGAATACAGCTGAAGTTCCATGTGGTCTGCCACATGGCTGTTTCTTTACCCTCTGCCTGGGAGGCCTGCTCTCTCGGTCTTTGTCCCGTTGTTCTACAGACATCTCTCCATACCTCTCTTCAGAGATGCTTTCCCCATCATCACTCCCATGTCCAGTAGCACTGTCCTCCCTCTTTATCTTCCTAACAGCATCTGTCACTCTCTGACATTGTTCTTATCTGTCACACCCACTGGAATAGCAGCTCCATGAGGACAAGACCTTAGGTTTTATTTATCACGCTGATTCCAGCATTTCAGACAGTGCCTGTATACAATAGGTGTTTAATAAGTGTCCACTTAAGTAAAGGTTACTAAGTTAAACTGCAGGAGCATTTATCCTTGCTCCCATGACACACCATCTCCATCTCAGTTGCTTCAACTAAGTCCTTAAGCAAATTCATTTTTTATTGACTTTTTTAGAGAGAAAGAGAGAAACATCAAATTTTGGTGTTCCGCTTATTTATGCATTCATTGGTTGCTTCTTGTATGTTTCCTAACCAGAGATTGAACCCACAACCTTGGCCTCTGCCATTGATGCTTAAACCAACTGGGCTACCCAGCCAGATCCAGCAAATTAATTTTTATAGCCACTAAGAAGAGATGCTGAAAGACACATGCAGACTGACAGACCAGAGGCAACATTTGTCTTGAATTCACCATTACTAATGGCCTTTTAGCCAGCACTGCCAGGGTACCTCTGAAAGTCTAACCTTCAATATGCAGAGGAACATTGCAATTTTCCATTGCTTAGCCCAAATACTTCTTGCTAGACAGAAGGCAAAGCAGACATGAACTTGTGACCTTCCCGAGAAGTAGCTGCTCCACCACACAGCAGGGTTCACTCTTTCAGATAGCACAATGGCAACACTGTGCACAGAGCATGATTCCCAGGAGAAACAGGAGCTCCACCAAGGGCAGGAAGGCAAACTCTATAGAATACTGTATGCTGAGAAGGCTTTGTTTTCATTTCTAAGTAAGGAGCGAGCAATTTGAGGGATGGTAACTTGCCCGAGTGCAGGTACATGTCCCTTAGGTGAGAAGACCCAGGATGTGTGAATCGTTTCTTCTCTTTTTTTCCTAGACTGGAGTTCCAATAAGGAGCTTCATTTTGGTATGAAGTAATCAAAATGTTCTTTGACCTCTTTGGAGAACTGTCTGTTTAGGTTCTTTGCCTATTTTTTTCATTGGTTTGTTGGTTTGTTTTGTTTTGTTTGGTGTTGAGTTTCATAAGTTCTTTATAAATTTTGGATATTAACCCTTTATCAGAAGTATCAGCCAATAGACATACGAAAAGATGCTCAATGTAATTATTCACCAGAGAAATGTAAGTTAAAACCACAATGAGACATCACCTCACACTGGTCAGAATAGTTATAATCAGTAAATCAATAAACCACAAGTGCTGGCCAGGATGTAGACAAAGGGGAACCCTTTGGCACTGCTGGTGGGAATGCAGATTGGCATAGCCATTGTGGAAAGCAGTATGGAAATACCTCAAAAAATTAAAAATGGATCTGCTTTTTGACCCAGTGATCCCACCTCTTGACATATATCCAAAGAAACCTAAAACACTAATTTGAAAGACTATAATCACCCCTGTGTTTATTGCAGCACTATTTAAAATCGCCAAGATATAGAAGCAGCTCAAGTGTCCATCAGTAGATGAGTGGATAAAACTATGGGACATTTACACAATGGAATACTACTCAGCCATAAAAAGAAAATTTTATCCTTTTCAACAGTATGGATGGACCTGGAGAACATTAAGCTAAGTGAGATAAGCCAGTGAGAGAAAGACAAACACCATGTGATTACACTCATATGTGGAATCTAACAAACAAACTGAACTAACAAGCAAAATAGAGACAGACTCAGATTGAAAGCAGGATGACAGCTATGCAGGGGTCGTGGTTAGGAAGTGATGGGATCAAGGAAAAAGGACTCATGGACAACAATGTGGTGATTGCTGGCAGGGGAGGGGGTATAAGGGGAATAAATGGTAATGGAAAAAATCCAGTATAAAAATTTTTAAAGTGTTCTTTGAACTTGATTTCCAGTTTTTCACAGCTCAATAAATACTGAATAAAGGTGATGATGATGGTAAGAATTAGAGAAACAATTCAAGCACAACCAAGTTATATAGCCAAAAATATTTATTAAAGGGACAATGTTTAATGGGATTTTAAACAATACCTATTAAAACCTCAGATGTATATAAACAAATAAAATGCCAAGGTGAGAGATCCTTAAATCTGTATAAACTTCTAAATGATTCAGTATTCAAAACAGTGAGCTTCTTGTCAAGGAGATTTATGGTAATCCTAGTAATTCTCCTTTCAATTCTAAGCTATCATTTATATTGTCCATTAACAGTGCATTATAATTAAGAACTATTTTGCCATAGATAAGATTATATTTACCAACAAAAATTTTTGATATTTTCATTATGGTTACTAAACACCAAAACACAGCAATCTAAAAAAAACCTGTATGTGAAAATACTTCTGTGAAAACAAATTAAACCCCTGCAAATTGAAGAGCAATCAAGTAGGAGAATGGCCTAAATGGACAAGTTATTTATCAGGAATCTGTGGATAGCCAGCTCCTTCATCATCATGGGGCAATTCCTTCAAGCTTTGTTTCTCAGTCCCTGGCCTAAAAGATGTAAATATGCATATCAAGTAGTTTTGCGAGATAATTCATGTAAATTGACAAATTATAATTTAAAATGTGAATGGCATTGCATTTGCAATGCAATCTGGTACATATATCTGGATGGCATACTCCCTTACAGGATCTAAAAAGCGTTATAGACATTATTACATTCATTTTAAATTAGTCCCTGTAAAGGGGGAAATCCCAGCCTCAATATGGCTCCTCAGCTTTTATACGCAGCCCCCTGCTAATTTATCAATTGTCCAATTTCCCAAACTTAAAGTAAAACTTTCTCCTGGGGCCTGAGGCAAGGTTTTCAAAGCAAACAGAAAACATTTTTAGAATAACAAAGAGTGAGTTTCTGAAGATTAGAATATGTGACATTTATTGGAAGAAAAACAAGAACAATATTTCCTTGCAGTACCCAGAGTTATACTAGATTTTTTTCAATTACAAAATCAAAAAAATATACAAAGGGGAGAAACATTTGTTGAGGAATTATTTTTATTAAATGCTTAAAATATCTTCTATAATAACTAAAATAATTTATTGAGGTTTTATTATTTAAAAAAATCATCAAGAAAACCTTGAAGCCCAGATACCTTAAGAAACTTACTTTATGTCACAGTAACAATGCCCCTGGATTTTTCTGTCTATAATTTTGTGTTCTTTTAATTACACCAGTGCTTCTCTAACTGTGGTTCCACAACTAGCACCACCAGTATTGCTTCCTAAAGCATATCCTGGACCTGTTTTTAAAGATTGTTACCTACTGGATCAATAAACAACAAGTGCTGAGGGTGGGACCCAGCAATATGCTCCAGGCTTCAGGTGGTTATGATTCACACCAATGTTGTGAACTGTTGCATTCCACCATGTTTTCAAAGTTGATCTCATGGAATTCTAACACACAATGAAACCATAAAAAAGAGAGAAAGAGAGAGAGAGAGAGAGAGGAAGAATTATTCAGTTAGCAGGTCAAATTTTCTAAATACAGATATACTGGGCTATAGGAATTTGCCTTCAGTTAAAACAGGAAGCATGGACAATCTCAAACACAGAAATGCTTTCAGTCAATATGATAAATAGTTGTTACCTCAGGTGTCAAGTCAAATCAATTGGTTGTGACTGCCTGAAACACTGAGAGGAAGAGGTTTTGAGACTGCATCCAGTGGGAAAGAAAGCTATGATCAATTAGTAACATCTGTCATCAGTCAAGGATAAAGAAATGGCAGCACCCAAAGGGTGCAGAGTGATCAACTGTGAGCATCTCTAATTATGCTAACATTGGAATACTTCCTATATAAGGAACCATCTTAGGACTTCCAGCCAAGATTGAGGTGTAGGTAGACACACTGTGCCACCTCACACAACCAGAAGGACAACAAATTTAAAAATAAAAAACAACCAGAACTACCAGAAATCAAACTGTATGGAAGTCTGACAACCAGGAGTTAAAGAAGAAACTTTCATCCAGACTGGTAGGATGGGCAGCCAGATGGAGAGGATGTGCAGCAAGGCAGCTACTGGAGGACTGAGGTGGGGAGGGCAAGGCAGTGGCTTGCAGAGGTGGTGGCTTGCAGTCTGGGTGGTCCCACATTCGAATGCAGATAAGCTGGGAGGAACAACTGGGGAGCAAGACAGACCACGCAACCCAGGGCTCCAGCACAGGGAAATAAGGCCTCAAACCTCTGACTGAAAATACCTCCAAGGGTTGAGGTGGCAGCAGGAGAAACTCCCAGCCTCACAGGAGAGGTCATTGGAGAGACCCATGAGGTCCCAGAACATACACAAACCCACCCATCCCAGGAATCAGCACCAGAAGGGTCCAATTTGATTGTGGGTAGCGGGGAAAGTGACTGAAAACTAGCAGAGAGCAGAGCAAGCAGTACTGTTCCCTCTTGGACCCCTCCCCCACATGCAGCATTATAACACAGGGACATGGATTGCACTGCCCTGGTGAATGCCTAAGGCTCCGCTCCTTACTAAGTAACAAGTGTACTGAGATGAAAAAAAAAAATGGCCCAAGTGAAAGAACAGATCAAAGCTCCAGGAAAAATTCAACTAACCAATGAAGAGATAGCCAAACTATCAGATGCACAGTTCAAAGTACTGTTTATCAGGATGCTCCAGGAAATCACTGGGTACTTCAACAGCATAAAAAAGACCCAGGCAGCAATGAAGGTTGCATTATGTGAAATAAATAAAAATCTACAGGGAACCAACAGTGATAGGAAGGAAACCAGGACTCAGATCGATGGTATGGAGCAGAAGGAAGAAAGAAACATTCAACCAGAACAGAATGAAGAAACAAGAATTCAAAAACATGAGTAGAGGCTTAGGAACCTCCAGGACATCTTTAAATGTTCCAATATCTGAATCATAGGGGTGCCAGAAGGAGAAGAGGAAGACCAAGAAATTGAAAACTTATTTGAAGAAATAATGAAGGAGAACTTCCCCAATCTGGTGAAGGAAATAGACTTCCGGGAAGTCCAGGAAGCTCAGAGAGTGCCAAAGAAGTTGGACTCACCGAGGAACACACCAAGGCACATCATAATTACATTACCCAAGATTAAAGATAAGGAGAGAATCTTAAAAGCAGCAAGAGAAAAGGAGAGAGTCACCTACAAAGGAGTTTCCATTAGACTATCAACTGATTTCTCAAAAAAACCTTGCAGGCAAGAAGGGGCTGGAAAGAAGTATTTGAAGTCATGAAAGGCAAGGACCTACATCCAAGATTACTCTATCCAGCAAAGCTATCATTTAGAATGGAAGGGCAGATAAAGTGCTTCCCAGATAAGGTCAAGTTAAAGGAGTTCATCATCACCAAGCCCTTATTATATGAAATGTTAAAGGGACTTATCTAAGAAAAAGATAAAAAATATGAACAGTAAAATGACAAATTCACAGCTATTAACAACTGAACCTAAAAAAACCTAAGCATACAACTAGAACAGGAACAGAATCACAGTAATAGAGATCACATAGAGGGTTAGCAGTGGGGGGAGTGGGAGGGGAGAGAGGGGGGAAAGGTACAGAGAATAAGTAGCAGAAATAGTAGGTAGAAAATAGACAGGGGGAGGTTAAGAATAGTATAGGAAATGTATAAGCCAAAGAACTTACATGTATGACCCATGGACATGAACTAAAGTGGGGGAATGCCAGTGAGAGGGCTGTGCAGGTCAAAGAGGAGTAAAGGGGGGGAAATGGGACAACTGTAATAGCATAATTAATAAAATATATTTTTAGAAAAGTGAAAAAAGGAGCCAATTTATAGATATAGTTTAGGGATTAGGGACATATTGGAAATAACAGTGAGAACTTAATATAGAATTGGGTAGAAGTACTTTATGAAAATTATAAGCACAGTCCTACTTCTTGTAATTGGACACACCAGTTATTGACAACATCTCTCTTTTTTATTTATTTCTTTTTAGAGCAGGAAAGGGTTGGAGAAAGAGAGGGAGAGAAAAACATTAATGTGTGGTTGTGTCTCATGCGCCCCCTACTAGGGACCTGGTTAGCAACCCAGGCATGTGCTCTGACTGGAAATTGAACTAGGGACCCTTTGGTTTGCAGGCCAGCACTCAATCCACTGAGCCACACCAGCCAGGGTGACAATGTCTCTTAAGAGCATCTTTGAGTTTATTAAAAGGATTCTACTTGAACCTTAAATGCATATTACTAAGTGAAGGAAGTCAACCTGAAAAGGCTACATACTCTATGAGTACAACTAGATAACATTCTGGAAAAGGCAAAATAATGAAAATAACAAAAAGGTCAGTAGTTGCCACAGTAGGGTGAGGGGGAGAAATGAATAGGCAGAATACAGAAGATTTCTAGGGCAATAAAAATACTCTGCATGGTATTATAATGATGAATATATATCATTTTCATTTGTCCAAACCCATAAAATATACAACACCAAGAGTGAACTGTAAGGTAAGCGTAGACTTTTAGGGGGTGATTATGATGTGTCAATATAGATTCATCCTCAGCAAAAAAAAAAAGTATTATTTTTGTGAATGATGTTGGTGATGGGGAAGGCCATACATGTGTAGGGGCAGAGGGCATATGGGAAATCTTTGTATCCCCCTCTTAATTTTGTTGTAAACCCAAAACTACTCCAAAAAATAAAGTTTTTTATTTAAAAAAAAAAGTATTCTAATATAGCCATATATCTAGGGAGGAGATCTTTAAAGAGATTAGGAAGAAGGGCAATAGTGATCTGGAATTTCCATCTTTGTGATGTAAAAATTATTCCAGCACTACTTGCCTGTGCTACAAAGATCTTGCATGTTTTAAATCAGGGTTGTTTCAGATTTGTCTGATGTGTGACTGTGTATCTCTACCCATCTAAACAGTGGCAAGCTCCTTCAAAGACAGAGATCTAATTTTGTTTCTCTTTGTGTTCCTCCCACAATAACTTCCTGCAACCTTTTGTTCACATAGCACTTCAACATTCATTAACAAATAAGTTGAAGTTACCAACAAAAAGGAAACAGTTAACAATTCCTAAACATCTACTGTGTTTTAGTAGCTTTGCAAACATTACAATAACTGCAGCATTCTACTTTCCATTGAGGACTTAAACTCGTGTTCTGATAGGCAAGGTTCAAAGCTGAATACAAGTAATTTCTGAAGGTTTTCTTCAAACTCAGCTTTGTCTCACTCTAAAGTTCTTTCTACAACTACAATGACTTCTCTAAAAATCAACTACTCTGTGAATTAAAGTATATATTTATTAGCTTATGTATAAATATATATGCATATAAATATAAAAATAGTCATTGAGTTTGAATGCCTACATTAGTAAACCTGCATTCATTCATTATTATCTATGAGTTGAAGCATTTCTCTGTCACCCATTCACCTTCAGTTTAGTTCTGTGAAAGTGGGACTCTATTCTGGAATAATTTGATGTGGCTTTGCAATTAATGAAAAAAGGAGGCTTGGTTCTGGAGCTGATATTTCCTCCATATGTTGTCAGTTAGCTAATGCTCAAAGCTGGCTGGCCCTGGGTTTTCCTGATAAAAACAGAAGGCATACATTTTCAGCCAAGGGAACACTTTGCTCCTAGAACTTTACCTAAATGCAATCAAAATGATGTATGAGACAAAATATTCACTGGACTGAAAATTCTCTAAGGCAACAATTTGTCATATTTGACTCTAAGCATAAGAAAAGTAGGCATTCAATATACTCTTAAGCCTAGTGAAGTTAAACACAATTAAGTATGAAAAATGAGGATGACTGTAATTGAACAATTAAAAAATAAAAATAAATAAATAAATAAATAATGAACCTAATCCTCTTAAAAAGACAATAGATGAGTTTTCTCCTCTTTTTACCAAAAAGGTAAGAAGACTAATTAGTTATAGTTTAATTGCATCTATGTACAGGACAAAAATGGAAAATACTGTCCACAAATAGCCATGCAAAAAAAGTAAATCAGACTAGACCAGATAGGATGTAATTCCTTACACCTTTTCCTCCACTTCCACTACTTTTTGGTAAAGTAGCACAGACCTTTAGGTGTTTCATCTCATCCAACTCAACATGCACCAATTAAAGAACATCATTGTTTGGATGAAGCTACTTTTATCCCAGAAAGACTAATCTAGGAGATTATAAATTCTTTCTTCAAGGAAACATTTAACTTTACTACACTTCTTCTCAAATAATTTAGACCTATAAAACATCATAGGAAAAAATAACCCTAAGACTCAAAACATGAACTTCTTGAGAACTCAAGACCTCTGATAAGTGCATAATCCAAATGACAGAAAAATTCTAAAAATTCTCCATGTAATATAGCAAGAAATGTATTGTAGAGACTGTACACATACATACACACCCAGCAGGCCATTTGAAGAAATAATCTCCTAGTATCTTGTGAGACTGACCATCTGTAAATGCCAAACTGATTTGTAAAGTGATTGGCAATCTGACCGCAATGTGTACGCATCAAAACACACCTGTATGTGAAAGAGCAAGGATCCTAAATGCTTAGAAACTTCAAAATCAAATTTATCTGTTTAAAAAAATATAGGTAGTCCAACAAATGCACAGTAATAACATTTTAACGAAGGTTTCTGTACCAGAGTCTCTGCCCAGTCTGGATGGAAAGAATAGTGTGACTTCATGACACAGAGAAGCAACAATGGGGGATATTTTTCGGCAACAAAGATAATGGCTTTTATATTCAAAAGATATGTGACATGACATTTACAAGTCCCAAAGAACAAAAGATTATGACCTACTTTGTTTCATTATAGACAATGATACTCATTTCAAATGTTTCTCAAATTATAATATATTGTTATAGCTAAGGAATATAGCAAAACACATGCTTAAGCATTTTTGAGACTATTATTTCAAGTTAGCCAATTTTAGCACTAATCAGTCTCCCTCATTTTTATTCTTGATATGTCAAAAACAGCTGAAACTGCTGATAACAGCATCTTCTCTGAACAGTGGCAGTGACTATAATATTCTACTCTTGAAATAGTTGCAATAAATATTTTCAGCACTTCATTTAACTTCAACTCCGTATCACTGTTCTAACTCTGCTGATGGCTATGTGTGCCGTCACCACTTTCCTTTACTCACTGAAGAGTTCTGCATGTAAGTCACATAGGCTCTTCATGAAATGATTCCTTCCAATTCTCCCCAGTACGCCTATTAATAGAATGTCTAAATAAGCACTTAGCACCACATAGATTTTCAAACCTAGGAAGGCAATGCTATTAGCATGTCTGCTGCTTTCTAACAAATGCATAGATACTTGAAAGAAAATTTAATGGAGATGTTTTATGTAGAAAAAGCAATCAAGTTATTAAAGGACCAGCTGCCATTTCCTAAGCACACAGTCATAATATTATAAATTACAGTACAAGAATTAGTCACCTATCTCAGTTGCCTAGAATCTAGTCATTGGAGAATTAAGCAGACGAAGCCAAGATTTAAGTTCTGGGTTCTCCAGGTCTATTTCTAGTTTCTCCATCTTTATCTCTCACTACGATTTCTTACATTTCTGAATACACCCACCTGACCATGTCACTCTCTTGCTGTGTAAGTTTCAACGATCCCAAGAACATACAAGATAAATTCCAATCACTTTAGTTAATGCTGCTCCTTTTTTATCCTAAGGAAGGAATACATTCTTCTGAGGCAAATCCCAGCCAAGCCCCTGTTCAGCCTGGCCCGGGGCTCCCTTTCAGCCTCATCTCCTGCCAACACTCTCCAAGCACCCCCTGTACCCAGTACACAGTCCTCTAGAGGCAAGCTTTCACACTTCCACACATCTAATCACCCGTGCTGCTTGTTATGCTTGCAACGTTCTTCTCCTTCCTCTGACCCCAGTGAGTTCCACTTAAGACCCCAGTATATGTCACTTGATCGCCCACTCTTGGAAGACCTCACTGACACCTCCAGATTGGTTTTCCACAACCTTTTGGCATTTCCATTGTACTCTATAGGTACCTTTACCATAAAGCTTACTACATTATATACTTGTTAATTACATGTTAACATATCTATTTTCCCCAGTTGCCTGTACACTTCATGAGAATATGCTCATGTCTTAATGATGTTTATGTTTAAAGTTTCTGCCAAAGTGTAAAACACAGGGTCACTTTGACTGATTAAGTGAATTAGGTATGGATGCCAGAATATTTAAAACAGCATATACCAGCACCTTCAGGCAATAATCTTCCAACGCACACATCACTCTTCTGCAAAGCATCACAGGAAAGGACGTAGTCCAGCTCCCGCCACTAGACATGCATTTCAAAGTGCATGTTCCATTGTTAGGCTTGGATTGCCAGCTTCATATAAAAGAACAGAATTTTTATGAACTTGAAAGCATAACTTACTTAAAAAATTACCTGTACCTATTAATAAATTTTTAGTAATATCTATATAATTAAATCAGTTTCAATGCCACTACAGGACTATAATAAAGATTTGTTGATAAGTAAACAAATAAAATTGTTTATATATATAGATGATGTTTTTGATGGAAGAGGTAAAGTAAAAAATAAAAAACATTCATATGTTGTTTACTATTTTACCCAAGAATGTCAAAAAATAAAATGAACCTTTGAGATTGACATTTAGAACCGATCTGAATCTAAAATGGTTCCCTGTTTAATTCCTGTCTCCTCTGGCTCAGAACTACATAGCAGGGAGAATGAGTAAGCACTCTTAGGGTACCGTCAAAGAATATTACTAAAACAGAAATTCAAAGCAAAACTCTGAGAGGGTCTAATGAAAACAGAAAGGGGAAAAAAATTAAAGAAATGAAATCTCTACTATAACCCAAACTTACTTCTTTTTTAATACTTTTGAAAAACCACACTAATAAAGTGAATAATATCCATGGGCAAGAGTGTAGAAATATACATCATTGCAAATGTAATAAATTGAAAATTTGAAGATTTTGATAAAATTTTAGCAATATATAATACAATGCAGGAGATCTTTTCAGGGAAGATAATATTTTGATACAAAAAAGAGAAAGGTTCCTCAACTAAACAAATGATTAGGATAGCCAACAGTTAATTGATTCCCTAGCAAATGAAGAGAGCTAATGCTTGAAAACAAGTGTATCATGCTGTGTATGGTAGTAATTAGTGTTACCCAAGTGTCCCAGCTGTCTTCTTCCTAGGCAGATGGAAGGACAGCACTTCCTGGCTCCCTTGTGAGAATGTGAAGCACATGACTAATTCTGACCAATGATACATAACTGGATGTAACCAAATAATTCATTGCCAGAGTTCTTTTTGTCCTCTTGCACTTCTAATGACAATATTTTAGACAGTAGCTGCTATTAGCCCTGGTCCAGAGGATTATAATAAATCTAGCTCATGCATATCCAAGATGAATGTGCAATGTGAAGAAGAAGAAAATCTCTAGTGTTTTAAGCCTCTGAGAGTTTGGAGTTCTTTGTTATAGCAGCATAACCAGCCTATGCTGACTTACCCTGAAAAAGTAGGATGTTTCTTAGGTAAAATTAAATAGAATGTTTTAGTACATACACTATTAGATCAAAGTAGTAAAAAATATCTATGCTATACCAAAATGTGGCTATAATTATTTTAGTATAATTATTCCCATTTTATTAAAGTGTAGAGATGTTTTGCATTAAGAAAAATTTTATAGTAAAAGAAAAATATAGGTTGGGTCATAATTATATGACAATAAACCTTCACTCTATGTCACTGAAACATTTCTTCTAATCTTCAGCTTACTCTAGTACACTAAAATTATGAAAGTTTATAAAATATAATTTATAAACTATATTTTAAACACATATCTCTACTGTAATGTGAAGTCTACCAACTCTGTTACTAAAAAACTAGAAAACACTAGATGTGTCATCATCTGGACCATTCAAACAATTAACAAGAAAATAAAATTTCTGAGTTTAATCTTCCTGAATTAATTTATTGCATCAAAGAGAAATCTATGGTGGCAAACAATTCCCCCTAATAAGAAAAACTCCCCATTAGTATAAGATTGTACTTTAAGCAATAAGTAAACTTCTAAAAATGTAATCAGTCAGGCAGGAGGACACACAGCTCTCTCGTTGGAGGAAAGGACCCCGAGCCCAGGGACTGTGTGTGCCCTGTTTGCAGACCTATTCTGTATGACGTACACAATACCTCACATCCAGTGAATACCAGGGAAGACATTCAGTAATCCTCTGTGGAAAACGTTCATGAATGCATGAGCTTCAGCAATAGGAGGAAAAAGAAAAAAAAAAAAGCCTGAGGGATCCATTAGAATCTTAGGTACTTTAATGTGAAAGAAACTTCTCCTGAAGTTAATATAACCTAACCCCCTTTTTAACAAACAGATAAATGGAACCACAAAGAGAATTCATACACTGAGTGAACAGAAGAGCTAGGATTAAAACTCAAGACACTGGTCTCTCTGTCCATTATTCTTTCCATCACTACCTTCTATTCAACAGCAAACACAGACTGGAGGCCTCCAGGTAAGCACATTCCCAGTTCTGTCAAGTACACATACCTTTGGTGAGAGCATGTTATGTGTCAGGTGCTGTGCCAAGGATTTAGAGAAAAGTGAGTAAGATATGATATTTTCTTTATAGAAATAAAGTCATGGTTACCTTGATTCATTAATTTGGAACCATAATAGTTTATATGGTTTATATTTATATATAATGTTTATATAATAATATTTATATTCCAGTTAATTTTTTTCTGTCAGATAAGTTTTAAATGTATGAGAAATAAAGATTTTCATTTTTAAGTAAAAAAGCTGACAAGATTCCTGGAAATGTTCAAGATCGTTTAACATTTAGACCTATGGTAGTGTGTAGAGTGGTTTGCTCCATATAAAATGTGCTCAATTCTTATCCCAAAGATGCCATCTTTCCGTACTGGATTGACTTTGACAACAATATGTGCTTTGTAGCCCTTTGAGAATAGGATCCTGCACCAATTTCACCGAAGTGTGTAACCACAGACTATACAAAGCTGAATTCTAATTAATAGTACAGTAAAAGCTTTGTTCTCCTTGCTCCATTGGGGGATGAGATGTCTCAACTCTTTAAGAAAGCATCAATTCATGTTACTCAAGGTGTTCTCATTCCTCTAGGTTACCCCTGCTTACCTCACTAAAACCTATCCCTGGATAAAAGGGCAGAAATTTAATGAGTTACACACAGACCTGCTCCATCAATTTAGCATATACAGATGCCTCGCTTTATGGTTAATTGTGTATGACTCTATCCCCTTCAAAATTCAGTAAGCTTCTTGAGGATAAGTTTTCCTTCAACGAAAATAGTCAAGCATGTTCAAGGCAATAACATGGAGCACAGCAGGCAATGCGAATACAGAACGAAGCAATGTGACTATAATCATTCTACCCAAGTGCAATCAACTGTTAAGACCATATTGATATATATTTTCTTAGTCTTATATCTAACACACACACACACACACACTCATGGGTAAAAATGTTAACATAAAGTGTTTTTAATTAAATAGATTAGGGTGACATTAGCTAATTAAATTGTATAGGTTTCAAGTGTGCACTTCTCTGATACATCATCTGTACATTGCACTGTGTGACCACTACCCACAGTCAAATGTTCCACCAACACCAAATATTTGACCCCCTTTGCATCATATTATGGCTTGTTTTCAACACTCAGCATTGGATTCTGAATATCTTTCCACAGCAGCAAGTGTTCTTCCACAACATGGTTTTAAATGGGTTAATAGCAATCTATTATCTGGCTGCAGACTGAATTATGCTCATTTATTAGATATGCAGAATTTTTATTCTTCTTCAGAATTTTAAACAATGCTCTGGCAAACAGCTTGATATATTCTCTTTCATGAACCATCTATTATTTGGAATCATGTCATCATTATTTTACCTCATCAATGACATTAATGAACACATTGTAAGCACATCAAAGTTTTTTGTGAATTAATTTTCACACTGTGGTTTATAAAAGTTAATTACTCTAGCTACAACTCAAAGTATCAAAAACAGCAACACGACCTTTTTGACTCAAATGCGTACCTACTGAAAACTGAGACTTAAGAGTCTTTAGTTAGAGGTGTGGTTTTGTACCTCAGTTTTTATAGTACTTTGAAATAATTTGCTTGGAAAGCTTTTAATTATTTAATTACTTTATGGCTTTCCACAGAACCTGGGAAGATTTTTGTAAATAAACAACAATTTAAACAATTCTCTTATAAACAACTGTTGTAGTAAAAGTATAGAAAAACTTCACATGACTCTGTTTCAATTGAAAACTGCTAAAAAAGAACACACGTGTGCTAGTGTGTCACACACATGAGTGTGTGCGCACATCTGTCTGACAGAATAAATTTTGTCTCAGCAAAAGTGCAATACCGATCATTTAACAGTAATACATTTAGGATGTTTGAAGGAAATGTCTTCTGGTCTTATCACTTCTCAGAAACAAGGACGATTGCTTTAGAAAATCTGTTAGAAATTGAACTCAGCTATCTCACCAATCTCTGAAAATGTATAAAGACAGAAATAGGAATAAAAATGGGGAATAGAAAAGAAAAATCTGGATTCCAGATATGAATGCATTTGCACAATCTAGGCTCAACGAATAAGCTTGGGTAACCGGTCATTTCTAAATCAGGATGAAGATTCTACTTTTGGGGAGGCAGATATTGTGTTATCTGAAGAACGAACAATGAGAGTGAGGGTGGCAGCACTTGCCTCAGGCCAGTGGGACCTCGAGAAGGATGAGCACTCAGGCAGTGAAAACCCACACGGCCATCCGGAAGACCATCCCAACTGAATTAATAAACTCCATTTCCTGCTTACGGAAGGCTAGCATTTGACAGGGGATGGTGAGCTGACAGCCATCAGATCTAGGTGAGAACATCAGAGCCCTGGTCTCAGAAATCCTGAGGAGCTGTGTTTGCTGCTCTCTCACAGAGGTGCTTTCCCAGGGCTGCCAGGCAAACTGTAATTCACAGCTGAGCAACCTTTCTGTGGGGGAGCCAGTGAGTGACACCAGAAGCAGTAATTCAGCAGGCATTTCCTGACAGCTCCTGCATACTCCTCATTCTGCTGGACAGGATGGGGAGGGAAAGGAACTGTCTCCCCCTTTAAGGAGCTGGTTGGGAGACTTGGAAGCAGACTTCCCACTGCCTACAGTTGCAGGTCCAAAAGTACTACTGTTATAACCAGTCCTTTTGGAGTTTCAAGGTTCAAACACTAAAAAAAACCTTTGTGAAAATAAAGGTGAGGGAACCTGGGGAAGAGAATATTCTAGCTAGGGCAATATATATCCAGTGGTGTGCTGAAGCTGACTCGTCACAGCTTAAGAAAACTGACTTCTTCAAGTTTCAGGAATTTTTTAACCCAGTTGATATTGTATTGGGACCTTGGAATTGGCATCAGCTGTGCTGGGAGTATTTACACATT
Source organism: Trachops cirrhosus (assembly GCA_028533065.1). Taxonomy (NCBI): domain Eukaryota; kingdom Metazoa; phylum Chordata; class Mammalia; order Chiroptera; family Phyllostomidae; genus Trachops; species Trachops cirrhosus. Next base: position 43,473,349 of record CM052542.1, on the reverse strand, counting down.
GGCAATCAGCAAACACTACAAATCAAATTGTGGTCTATTGCTGTTGCTTTCTGGAGAGCCAGATGTTAAACACTGCCTGGTTCACCATTGCAGGCACCTCTTTTCCCATTGCTCTTCCAGCTTATGCTGGTAATTATTAACAGGACCCACTTTTACTCTCAAAAGTTGTTCAGTTTGGAAAATAAATTATATGGTTCCCCTAAATTTATGATCAGAGATGCCTGGTATCCATGATAAAAAATAGACCTGACTCATGAGGCCTAAAGAATTAGGAAATATAAATGTGGTAGAAACTGAAGGATTGTTATTTCTATTTCTTTTTCTCGGGGAGCTCATGATTTTCCATCTTTGCTTGTCTTTGCACTTGTTCCATTTTTCTCTTTCTGTAGCTTCTAAGTCAGTTTGTACAAGTCCTCAAATAATCTCATGAGCTCAGATTTGGTTAATCTCCCTATTCCAGGACCCTCCATAGATGAGCAAGAGTCTAGATATCCTTGCTTCCAAATGTTGAAAGAAAAAATCTGATTTGCCAACTCATCTATTTAAGCCAACCCACACAACTCATATGCTCCTAGGAAGACAGTAGATCCTGCTGCATGTGGGCCAGGGCTCCAGCTGTGCCCACCAGCCATGGCTGGAGGGCGTCTTATATCACGGTTGCAGACCCTCCCTGGCACTTACTTATACATGCAAAAACCTATCCATTACACTTAGTGTTATCAATTCTTCAGTCACACTTAACCCTTTGCTATTTCCTGCGTTAACCATGCTCTGCCAAACTTCCATGCTTTTGCTTCTGCAAAGATATTCTCTCTCCATTCACACCCTCATGTTCTCCATTCAGGACCTCATCCTCATCCTTCACAGAACCAGTCACATGTCATCTCCTCTGGGTAGCTTTCCATAACCCCTCTCACATCATTGTCTAGTTTCATTCATCTGTCTTCTCATTGAGTTACTCTGCAGTTTGCAATTTCAAACAAAATGAGGTGTTGCCTCACCGACTTACCAGATATGTTACTTTAGGAAGGCCATTTAGAGTCTGTGAATAATAGGGGGTAATTGTATTACACTTATTTGGTAGGCTTTGAAGGCCTAACCCAGCAAATAGCAAGTACTCAATGAGTACTAATTATTATCATTATTCTTATTATAGGTGAATACTTCCATAATAGAGGAGCTATAAAATTATAATATTGATTTTATAATATAGAGCATCTGGCAGAAGTAACAACTGCTGGAGTGTGGTTGGTGGGGTATGTGAACATCTTGCACGAGTGGACAGCAACATTTCACCTAAAATGTCATATGGTGTGCTTGAGTGCGATATTGTTATGTTATGGAATTACATGCTTATGCTTTTGTACTAAAAGATTTTTATGTAACCAAAAGGGGTGTGATTTGTGCCGGACCCTGTATATTGTCTCCCAAAAGGACAATGAATTATATAGGAAACTCATCAATTTGCATGATTCACCCTGGTCTCCCTGCTGTTTCTCAAATACAACAAGCATACTCTCCCCTTTCAAGGTCTCCCACTTTCTGTTCTCTCTGCCTAGAGCTCACTTTTCCTACAGGGATGAGTGGCTGATTCCTTTATTTAATACGAGTCTTTGCTCTCTTTTCATCCTCTCAAAGAAGAGCGTGGAACATTATCTAAAATATCAGGCACCAGTGTTCTCCAGTCCTTTACCAAGTTTTATTTTTCTTGATATTATTGCCAAACATTCTATATGTGTGCATGTGGTGTTTACTGTCACCTTTACAAACATATACAAGCTCCAAGGGGAAAGGATTCATCCACTTTGCTCACTGCTGAATATCCAGTGCCTAGAACAGTGCACATCGTAAAATAACTGTATGTTTCCCTTGTATATATTGGGTGCTCAATAAGTGTTTATCAGTTTTAATTAACTAGATAAGTGCAAAAGTTATGCTTATCCAGTATACTAGATAAGCATGTATCAAGTGAAAGTTAATTTCAGAGAAGGGAACCTTTATACTCTTGTGTTTCTACAAGGCTTGACAATTTATAAGGCATGTTCAGGAGCATCTTTTTTCTTACCCTTACACTTCAAGCTTTCTGGGGACACCCAGTGGCCCCAGCAGGTACTGCTGAGAACAGCAGATGGCTCCAATAAATGAGGTTGGTGGTCTTGTCACCAAGCTAGGTAGATTTTTTTTTAATGGCCATTATATATGTAATGGATGCATAATGGTTATATATATCACATTCCTGAGAAATCATATTGTTATGTTTCTTCTATAGATGAAAAGTATGAGACTTGGGGAGTTTGCCCAAAGCCAAGAACCAGAAAATGGCAAAGCTGGGACTAAAACTCAGGCCTTTCTGATTCCTAAAGTGAATTAAACTCAAAAGATACAGTCCTGGGCCAGTAATAAAGGTGCCAGTTCAAAGATTTCAACCACTAGCAATCACGAAAAATGTACTTTGGCAATTTGTTCTTGCCTCAGCTTCCATTTCTCAAAGATTAAGACAAATACAGTCTTCCATATTCACCAGGGGCAGATACTGAAGAAGCAGGCCTACCTACCATCTTTGCTGTGCCTGGGGCTCCTCAGAGAAAGATGTGTTATGTGAATCCACTGTGCTACCACACAAAAGCATGCCCTCCCTTCTCAGTCACTGACTCACTAGTGTGGTGAACACAACTTTCAAAGGGACTGAAGTCCTCTGGAATCTCCCCACAGTTCTCCTGTTGAGATCCAGACTCTGAGTCATAAGACATTATATGATTACTCAGATGTAAAGAGCTAAAATGAATACATGCAATAACAGAATTTGGACTTTATATATCATCTTGTATTTTCCTTAAGATAACTTCATAAAGGAATTTTTTTTCTGGAGAAATAGAACACACACACACACACAGAGATGATCCATTACAGGTATTGGTTTGCTTCATCTCACACACACACACACACATACACACAGAAAGAGAGAGAGAGAGATGATCTATTACATGTATTGGTTTGCTCATCATGGAGGCCAAAGAATCCCACACTTGCTGAATACAAGCTGGAGAACCAGGAAAGCTGGTGGTGAAATTCCGTCTGAGCTCAAAGGCCTGAGAATCGAAAGTGCCAATGTCCAAGGGCAGGGGGAAATGTCCCAGCTTCAACAGACAGTAAATTTGCCCTTAATCCACCTTGCTGGCTTAGACAGGCCTCCGAAGGACTAAATGATGCCCACCCACATCAGTGAGGATGATCTTCTTTACTCAGTCTACTAATTCAAATGTTGATTTACTCCAGAAACACTCTCACAGACACACCCAGAATAATGTTTTAGCCATTTCCTGGGCATCCCTTAGCCCAGTCAGTCTGACACATGAAATGAACCATCACAATAGCCTCGATTAAATCCGATGAACTGGGTACGGTAAGAATGAAGAAGTTTAAGTATCAAGTCAAATTACTTTTTCTGCTGAGTCACTGAACTCAGTCCCTTCCCCTGGGGATGACATGCACTGTGAGGTCGTTGGGAAGGGCTGGATTCAGCAGCCAGGCTGCCCACTGACGAGTTTCAGGAACTGAGGGTGAATCACTAACTCAAACCAAGCTTCTGTATTCCCCCTACACAAATGAGAGCACTAATATCAACTTTACAAGAGTATTATGTTAAGAATAATGTAGTTAAGCAAATAAAGGATCTATGATATAGTAGCAACCAAAACATGGTGGTTGTTCTTCCTACTATTGTTACTATTTCTGTTGCACTGCCACACCTGTCTCCACGTCCGCACGTGTGCAGGGACCTCCCGGAACACTGAAACACCGGCTACACTTTGTGTCTCCCTCTGTCACATCCGGCAGGAAGCTGCCCTGCGCTGGGAGTTCCTCACGCTTCACGGCAAACAGGCCTGTCTCCGGGCACCGTATCTACTTTCCAGCAGTATGACTGGAAATTCCATTGAAATAAATCCAGATTTCTAGAAAATCACTATACATAAACACTACAAATCATGATAGTAACTACTCTTTCCCCCATATTCGGGTGATTGTTACAGTATCAGCAACAATGCAGCAAATAAAAAAATGTATAAAATTTGTATGAATGCTGATCAGAGAGTACTGTTTTCAAAACTAGCGTTAAAGTGAATGTCATATGGGTGATAAATCGCCTGGGTCTACCTTTGCAGTTCTCAAATGATTATCCATGTGAAAGAGGAGCTTTGTGTATTTAAACCCACACAAAGTATAGTGGTGTTGGTACTACAGGAAATGAACAGTGTGACAATGCTGCCCTCTTGTGTTGGAAAATAAAACAAAAATATCTTCTTTCTGCTTATCTAGGAGGGATAAAATGGACTCACATTTTAAATTATTTAAGTATATCTCATAATACTTTATGATATGTGGCTATAAATTTTAATACTTCAAAAAGAAATTTTAAAAGAACCTGTTCATTTTTAATTAAGTGCAAGTCCATAAGTAAAAGGCATCTGTAATACAAATTACCTCATTGGCGTACTGTCCTTTCTAGTTTATACAGCTCCATTTACACCTGAGAACAATGCACTGTGGCCTTTTATAAATCACCAATTTTACCATCACCAATATAAATCACCAATATATACCATCAAACACACACGTATACTTGGGTCCTTAGTGGTCGGTTGGGTTTGTTTACAAGGGAAAGCGTGTGTAGGGCCTGGGGCATTATGTGGCATTGTGGCCTGGATTCCATACGCACTGCAACAATTTTCTCCAGATAATCTTTTTTCCCCACAAAACTGAATGACTCATTTCACAGCTCCTCACACCTGTGTATCTTACTCATTTGCCTTTTTAAAAACGGGTCTTGTTTTGCTCTCATTTGATTATCCACGGCACTGTATCTTGGGGCCATCCTGAGAAATTGTGCCAGAATTTGAATTTCCCTTGTAAAGCTTATCCTAAAACCTTAATCACTTTGGTTTGACTAATGAAGTACACTTTCACTGAAGGAGTCTTCACACTCCAACGAGGTGCCAAGAGTATCAATGTTGTTCACAGGTATTCCCAACCTTTTCTCCATAAAGGATTTTCTTCATTATTTTCTTCCATAGCCTTCCTGTTTTAGATGTATTTAGAGGTTTGGGTATATTTCCTAAAACCAATTACAGTAAACATTTAAATGAATACTAAAAAATGGGTACCACACTGAGAAATTACAATGAATTCATTTGACATTCACACTGATCCTATGATTTTCAGATGGCACAAAAAGCATGCTTAGGAAACTTATCTAAGGTATCACCATTGGGAAATTACAAAGCTCAGACACAAACCCAGGTAATGTGATTCCAGAATCCACTGGATATTTTTCACATGGTAACTACTATAGTGGTATTTCTTTCTCTTTTTTTAAGATTTTATTTATTTATTTTTAGACACAGGGGAAGAGAGACATTAATGTGTGGTTGCCTCTAGCGTGCCCCGGACCTGGCCTACAACCCAGGCATGTGCCCTGACTGGGAATCGAACTGGCAGCCCTTTGGTTCACAGGCCAGCGCTCAATCCACTGAGCCACACCAGCCAGGGCTATAGTGGTATTTCTTAATTGCTCTTTTATCTAGCAAATTTCAAATGCTTATAGGCCTTGTCATTAATATTTTCTTCTTTCTTTCAATATTTTCTTAATGAGAAAAAAGGTCCAGAGGGTTTAAGAATCTTGCCTGAGGCCATAAAACACAGATGTGATTCAATTCTACATTTTTCAGATTTCCAAAGGCCATGTTCCTCCTTCTATGCAAAACTGCCTATGCAGGACAAGCTACGTTATTTGTGAGATCCACGGAAAGTGAAAATGTGGGGCCAAGTTGAAAAATGGTTATGAATTTCAAGGCAGCAACCAAGCATTAAATCAAGAGCTATAGCCTTCTGAAGGGGAGCTCTTGTGTATCAGGCACACGTCCATCAAGCCAGCCCTGCATCTACCTCCATGTTCAATAGTTGAAAACGTGTTTCAGAAAACAAACAAGCAAAATGCTCCTTTTTTTGTTATAGCATTTTTGGCTATCTTTTCCATACTCTGTTTCATGGCCACAGCTCAAAACTCTGAAGAAACTTGCCAGGAGTATCCAAGAAAAGAACAAAACGACATAGCAGAGAAGTAAAGAGGGAAGATATTGCTAAAGCCTGGTTGAGTGTCTTGGTTTCAAAGGCACAAAACCATAGATTACTTAAATAATAGAGCTTACAGTATAAAGGTCACAGAGTTCAGTCCCCTTCCTTTAGTGACACTTTATGAATGATTTCAATTCATGGGTCTCAATTTTTCATTTTGGAATGTTGTAAAACCAGATTATTTCTAAATGACTCCCAGGACTAAAGTACATACTCTATGGGGTCATGTTGGTTTTAAATATTTTTGAAAATGAGAGTATTTTACTCCAGGAAAACAGAGTCTGAGACAGATTTGCATGAGAAAGTTTATTAGGGGTACCTGTAAGATCATCAGTGCCAGTGAGGAAGTGATGGAAGCAGGATTCTCAGAACAACCAAACTGTTGCATGATCAAAATAAAGGTCACAACCAACTACACAGAGACCTCTGAGCTAGGATGGCCCTGCAGTGCTGTCCTGAGATGGGCACACACGGGCAGATGCCATAGTCATTGGATGGATGCACAATGACCCTTGACCATGGCTGTCGCCTGCAGACAAGGGCAAGTCAGAGAAGATAGCAGTGTGGCACCTACACTCGTAGGAGCTGGGGGAACTAGTGCTTCACCCCGCAAAGGGGTTGAGAGGGAATAGTGGCAATAATCTAAGACATAACACTACAGAGACAATACAACTTAATTCACTACTTGTCTCCAAGATTAATAACCACTGTCACCTACTCTCCAAACTTCTGCTTCTGGCAATACAATAAACTAAGGGCTCTACTGACTTTGTGCTACAAAGTAGCTGGATTGCTGATAGAACCCAATTTGAGATGGATTGCTATGCTTGCATACCCCAGCCTGCCCTCCAAAAACAAACCAACCCACCAACCTTTGGTGGAGAGGAGGTAGCCACTGAATTGGGCAGTGAGTTGAGGAAAGGCAGAGTTGCCCAGTGAGCCAACAACCACAACAGCACTATCAAAGGAAGCAGAGGGGAAGGAATTAAGCCTGTGACTCCTGTATTAAATTAAGCATTTATGGTCTTAAAATGGTCCTGGGTCAAATACACACCCAGCTCCCAGAAAAACAAATCCTCTCTGGAGAAAAGCCACACCAGTTTAAGCTGGGAGGATTCCCACATAAATATGATCAATTAATAAGCTCACAAAATGTCACAAAACACATTAAGGTAAACTGCAGTTGTAAAAGTCAGAGAACTCCAAGAGTTATAGAGGTTGGGACTGCCCAATACAGAATACAGAATAACTAGGTTTGAAATGTTTAAAGAATAAACATTTCAGAAGAATAAAATTCTTCTGAAGAGTGAAGAATAAAATTACAAAGGAGAGTGATAGTGTGCAATAGTTTTACAAGACGTTACCACTGGGGGGAGCTAGGTAGAGCATGCTAGGTAAAGGGTGGGCATTTGACTACATATGAATCTATAGTTATCTTAGAGTAAAAAGGTGAATAAAAAATAAAAGCAGTGGGAACAAAAAGATCACCTTCAAAGGGCAAGTGGTCACACCAGAGAGCAATCTTCTGAACAACATGAAAACCAGCAGACAGAAGGCACAATATACATACTTAAGAGACACTCCTGGAACATAAGGACATGCAAATTTTGAAAGTAAATACATGTAAAAAGGTCCCCTAGACAATACATGCTAGACCAATAAAAAGTGTGTGTGTGTATGTGTGTATATATGTATACACATATATACACATGTGTCTGTATATATGTATATGTGTGTGTATGTATATACATATATACACATGTGTCTGTATATGTGTATGTGTATACATGTGTATATGTGTGTATGCATATATACATGTGTGTCTGTATATGTGTATAACACAGACAAAATAGTGTTAAAGACAACAGCATTATTAGCATTAAAGTGAATCATAATATGGTGATAGAAAGTTCATTATATATCAGTTATATGTATAAAACTTCTAAAATTATATTGTGGTAATAAAATAACTTCCTAATTCTAATCAAAAATTGATAGAACTACAAAAAATACTATTAGCATCAGAATGAATGATATCATCATACCTTTCTCAATTACTTATAGGTCAAGCAAGAAAAAATGAATTCTTAAAAAAATGAGAAATATTTGAGAAATTGCTCAACTTCATTAACACAAATTAAAACCTCAATGAGATACCAACACATACCAACACATGAGATTGGCAAAAATTAAGAAGTCTGATGATATGAAGGGTCAGAGAGTGAATAAACAAATAGAAACTTCCAAACAATGCTGTTAGGAGTGTACGTTTTCAACCACTTTGAAAAATAATGTGGTGTTTCCTAGTATAAAGGTCAAAGTGTGCACACCCTCTGAGTCAGCAATGTCACCAGTGTGTGGTTCTGAGAGAAAGTCTTGCGCACATGTACCAGCAAACGTGTAAAAATGACATTCACAGTCATAGAAACAAAGGAGCTCCACCGCATTTTACCTCCTTTATGATTCAGGTGGTGCACCAACGTTGTTGGAGAGTCTGCTATGTCATCAGAAGGTCACTGGAGAAAACCACAAGGGGGGGGGCGCTCAGAAACTTAAAGAATGGCAATCGCCATATCTCTTTCTATATCTCCATCTAAAATAGAGTTTATACGTGATTTGATGCTTTGAGTGTGCCTGCACCTGCAGGCCTGAATGTGCATGTTTTAAATAAAGAGGCTTTGAGAAGGTGGAGAAAGGAGGAACCGATTTTGCTTGAAGAGGATAGTGGTTGGAAGAAAGGCTTCAGTGAGAAAGCAGTGAGGCGCTGTCACTGTTGGTTAACCCAACGCCTTTTGTTTCCTGAATCAAATCAGGACTATTCGCCCAAGACACTAAAAATACTCTCTTTAAAATGTGCTGAGTTAAGATGTTCTCCAACCTTAAATATACCCAGTCAAAAGAATAAAACTGTGGCAATTCCAGCAGTTCTCTCAGAACAGCAGCCTATGGTTTAGAAGGTACTGCTTCAGCTTAAGTATCAGGAAGAATTTGCTGACAGTATAAAACAGCCCATATTTAAATAAAGTACTGGGAAAAATGTTGTGGAATCTTCTCAGAATTCCTCTTAAAATATAGTGGCTGATCAGTCTGTAACCTAAAGACATTTGAGTGATTTCTGAATGTCAGACCCATACTAATGGTATTTGCTGACTGGTGGATTTCTTTTTAAAAATCAGTAACATTTTATTATTCCATTTAATTCAGTTAAAAATTATTTCTTCAGCTCCTAATATATTCCTGGCATTCTATTAGGTCACAGAAATACAGAAGTGAGTCAGACACAGTCTCTGTCCTCAAGGGACTAACTCAGATCAGTAGGAGACTTAGCTTCTAACCCAGTGGAGGACCAATAGATGTGTTCCTTGAAACAGAATTATGTTTACAAAGTTTAAAAGGGAATCAGGAGGCCTTCCCCAAAGAAGCAAAATATGAGCTGTTTTTGAGTGACAAAGGGTATGATTAAGATGCTAGACAATGACACGGATGAAGGAAGTATAAAACCCTACTTTTAAGGAAACGAGCTAGAGTACTAGAGTGAATTTTATGTGTGCAGACCTGGTCTTGAACCAGGTCTCACTGCTATGAATACAAGGTCGAGCAACTTAAATTCTTCATTTGTGCGTGTGTCTGTATATGTGAGTGTGTGTTAACATGCACACACATGCCCCTTTGCTCATTATGTTATAGTAATAGATTATGCCTTTGTAGTTGTCGTTTTTTCCCAAGCACTAGGAAGAAGGCATGTGTCTGTGAGTAGAGAATGAAATGTCCCCTAAAAGTGTGGATGTTCCTCCACTACCATGCTGGACTTCAGAGAGTATTTTATAAATTCTCCACACTCCAGGGAAGCACTTCTCTGCGTTTCTTTTTCCAATCCTCAAAATAAAAGGTCATTGTGTCCTAATACCCGAAGGTTTATGGGCTGTGCTGCAGCTGATGGAGACAGACGTGGCTTCTACATGGTAAAAGAAAACACAAATTAATTAAACATATCCTCTCCTATAGAATGAATGCAATCAACGTCCTTATAATAATATATCACTTTCCAGTGGTGCCAAGCTTCCACTTTTTTACATCTCTCTATGTCCTTGCTCATGGCTCTAAAGGAACTCACAAAACCGTGCAGCATTTTCAACAGCTGCACATGAAAACAATGGAATACTTTGTAATAATACACAATCTGTATTACCAATAAGTTTGTATCTATGTAAATCTAAATGTGAAATGCCTGAAGTGTGATACAGATAACCTTTACATTGGTAACTAGATACACATTGGACACTAGAACTTGATAATTTTATTTTCTAAAATATTGAATGAGAATTAAATTTTCAAAAATGTTAAATAGTTTCTACTTTATTAAATAATTTAAAATATTATTGAAGACATGTCTAAAATACTGGCACTACATAGTTGACAAAAGAAAGATTCTCAGGACAGAATTGTGCCCAAATTTCCATTCGCATTCTTTGTGGAGTATAGCTCACGGTCTGATTTTGTTACTGGAAGATATAGTCACAGCTGGGCTGTTAATTATGCTATTATATGAAATGATTTAAATATTACATGAACTATTTTACAGGCCTTCCCAAATGGAACAACTTAATAAAATATCGATAATTACCAAGTTTGCCCTTAAAACATCACATAATGGGAATGCCAACTAAATGCTGTTAAAGCCATAAAGTTTCATTTAAACATGATGAGATACATAAGAAGAAATAAGCAAAACAACAGAATATCCTCAAGTAGAAACAAAATTTAAAATAATCTGTAATATTTGGGTATGAACTGTTGCTTGCTATTAATAATTTAGCAGAAACATACAAAACACAAACAGATATGGGTTTGGCTACTTCATTTTCTAAAGAATAAAAAGCATTTTTAAATTTTTGGCAAAAAATTTTTGAAATTAAATAAACAGCATGTGAAATATGCAACAAAATGACCTCCAATAAAAGATAAAGAAATTAGAAAGAGGAAATGAATGATCGTGAAGGAGTAAATTTCTGTACAAACAAAATTGAGATTATATTCTGGCCATTTTAGGTCTTCATATAGTCTCAACTAGTAAGATGTTTGAACAAACTAAGCATCAGACTTCTATTTTTAGTTTTCTTTTAATATTTGAGCATTGAGCTCTGGCGGGTGAGGCAGAGTGAATTGAGTGCCAGCCTGCGAACCAAAGGGTTGATTGTTCAATTCCCAGTCAGGGCACATGCCTGGGCTGTGGGCCAGGTCCCCAGTTGAGGGGATGTGAGAAGCAACCACACACTAATTTTCTCTCCCTCTCTTTCTCCTTCCCTTTCTCTAATAATAAATAAATAAAATCTCTTGAAAAATTGAGCATTAAATAAATTTTTAAAAATAAGTAAAACTCCATGCATCTGGATATTGCTTTACAGGTGTGGAAAATCACCTGTAAATCTATATATGACAGTAATCCATTTACTTAAAATAAATATTTGGGTTTTCTCCTGAGATCATGATAATTTGTCACATGTGATCCCCTTAAAATGTGTTAATATAAGTAAATTACATTAACTTATATGTATAAGTTATATATATATTAATAACTTATTTCTAAATCTAAGTATTCTTTAAGAGTTTTAATAATTCAGTTGCTACTGCCTCAGAGGAGCCAAAATTCTCCAATTGTACTTAATAAAAAATATTGTCTAGGAACTATAATAACTCAAGACAGATGGTCTAATTTGGCAATACTGTTTATTAAAACTACTTATCCTGACATTATAACTCATAATTATGCTGAAATGAAGGCAAGAAAAAATAAATGGAATAGAAAAAAATAATGAATAAATTAGACCTTCATTGTACTACTCATTTAAAAATTTCACTGGATCATTCACAGACCATTCACTATGCAAAATAATCATTAAATTTAACATCACTGATATTTTGTCAACTTGCAGTCTTATAAAAGCATATGTACACATTTTAATAATTTTTATTATTATGAAGGTAGGAATTATTAGTCTCTTAATGCTACTGCAAAAAAATTACCACAAACTCAGTGGCTTAAAACAACACAAGTGTATTATCAGACAATTCCGGTGCTCTGAAGTCCCAGACGGGTCAATAGGGCTGCATTCTCTCTGAAGGTTCTCGGGGAGAATCTATCTCCTTGCTTTTTCCATCTTCTTGTAGCATTCCTCACTCGTGGCACCAAACCACTCCGACTTTTGCCTGTTGCCATATCTCCTCCTCTGACCTTCCTGCCTCTCTCTTACAAGATTCTTGTGATTTCATTTGGCTGGATTATCCAGGATAACCTCCCCACCTCAAGGTCTTTATTTTAATCCCATCAGCAGAGTCCCTTTATCACATAAGATAACATATCCACAGGTCCCACATATGGTGGGGGCTAAATTATTCTGCCTACACAGAAGATAAGACATTTTTTAGCTTGTTCTGTAAGTTATAAATATAAATACATGTTGTGTGGGCCTCCAATCTGTACTCTGGCTCCAAGCCCTGTGAATGTTGGGAGTGGGCCTGATGTTCTCCAAAGAACACTGGCCGAGATCACTGGAGGGTCTTCAGATAGTAAACTCGAGTCTGGGCAGTGGGAGTCAGACATGGAAGAGAGAAGTCCTGCATCTCCCTCGACTTAATCTCCAGGGACCAAGACCTGCTTAGGGGTGCTTCTAAATTCCGAAGCTGAAAATGTCCCACGCCCTGTGGAGGTGTCCTGAGAGCCAGTCCCTGAGGTCCACTGCAAACAGGGGCTGTGAACAGATGATGACTAAGCTACAATTTAATATTACTTATTGAATACCTTCAATGAGACCAGTACTTTGCTAATTGCTTGATGTTCACCATCTTGCTTAATTTTTGCAATAGTTTTAAAAGGTAGGTATTATTATCATCTTTTAACAGATACAGAGCCTTAATATCCACATGATTAAATGACAAGCTAGATTCAAAATCTAGTTTATCTGACTGTAAAACTGGTGCTTTTAATATATTATTAAACTGCAATATATTCCCATGTTTTCTGAATCATAGTATCTAGTTACACATTAGTCTAAAAATTTACTTTCCTATTACTATGGCCAAACCATTAGGAAAACGAATGTTCTACCTGTGCCATGGAAATTAAGAGTTTATTTGGCTTGAGTGGTGAATGAGGGCACTCCCCTTGAGGCCGGCAGGATGGTATCAAGGTGGTCAGTAAGAAATGCCCTCAGACAGTGGGCCTCAAACTTGAGCAGACCTGGAAAAATGATTCTCAAACTTCAGAATCACCTGGAAGGTTTATTAAAACACAGGTTGCAGCCCCCTCCCCCACCACAGCGTGTCTAACTTAATAGGTCTGGGGTGGAGTCAATAATCTTTCTTTCAACAAGTTTTCTAATGATGCTAATATGCTGGCTTAGAGACCACACTTTGGGAACTCTGTCCTACAGAAAGGAGTTCCCCTGAGGAAGGAGACCCTCAGTGGACCAGAGTGAAGCCACAGGGTTCTGCCAGGCTCTCCCCACAGACAGGTTCACCTTCTGTGGCCAAATCTTAGAGTATCAGGATTTGCTTCCTCACAGTGAAGAGTTAAACCAAGCTCAAAATTACAGCTGGAATTTGGATACCTGAGAAGGCAAAAATGCAAAAGGGATTCTGCAGCAAGTGGAAAGAAGAAACTTGGGCAAGGACAAGGGATACATGTATGTATGGGGGAAGTGGAATGTAAGGTGAAAGACAACTTTAGTGTAGACTTTGGAGAGGTCCATTGAAAGCAACCACAATTCTTATTTTTATGTGGCTTTTCACAGTTTTCAAAGCACTTGAGCAAGCCTCACCATTTTTTCAGGGGGTTATGTGGCACAGACGGCTCATTCTGCAATATGCTTGGAGCTTTGAGGCGTAAAGAACATGACAGTTCTCACCATAAATTGCTTTTCGTCAACTTGGGAGACAATGACTTATTTCCAGACCCTTCAACAGCACTCAAGCCCTGAGCTGAGGTTACACATTTTTTGCTGGCAAATTCCCAAACTCAGATTCCAAAATTCAATTGAAAAAATAAAAATCTCACTCTTAACCATTTGTACATTACTCTTGGGTCATCCTTTCCATATTTCTTTTTTTACTTTCTGTTCCCGTCTCAGGAAGAGTGTACATTAGTATAGGGACATTTCCATTTGCACATAGAAAGCAAAAAGATACAGTATTTTCACATTGTGTCACCCATTCTGAATGGGACAAAGTATCGGAAAGGACTTGTTCTCCTAATCTCTCACAGCAACCATTATAGAGCAAAAGTAAAGGTAAGAAACAGGGATAAAAATCGACGGAATTAACCAGAAGTCACAGTAGGAAATAACATTCTCAATTTCAGGGCTCTAAGAACTGGCAGCAGACCACAGGAGAGACCTCATTCACAACAGGGTCCTCTGTCAAAAACAGTGAATTGGGCATTTGGGATTTATGGTCAGTGGGACTGAATGTAATTCCACTAATAAAAAGGGAAGATAAATATAACCCTCCTACCCAAGCCTAAAGTAGATTTCCAAACAATTTTTAAAAATATATTTTTACTTAAGATAGAGAATAATTCAGAGTTTGCTGATCATTACAGTTCATAATAGCTCTACAATGCTGTACTGGATGCTGTTGGCATCCACCCAGATCCCCTTCTCTGGCTGCTGTGCCCCCACTCATGTGCTGTGATTGTTGAAGATAACAATACAGAGAATTGCCCTGAACCCAATGTGAGCACCTTGCTTGGGAGGCTACACCTGTCCTTACCCCCCAGCCCCCACCAGGATTAACTCAGCCAATGACCTGCTGGCATGGAAAACAAACATCAGCCCTCTTGCCTCAAGCTCTATCTTGTCATTTGTGCTCTAGAGCAGCGGTCCCCAACCTTTTTTGGAACCAGGGACTGGTTTTATGAAAGAAAATTTTTCCACGGACGGGGGTGGGGGGCACAAGGGGTAGAGTTCAGGCAGGAATGCCAGGAAAGCTTCGCTCACTGGCCCGCCACTCACCTCCTGCTGTGTGGCCCAGTTCCTAACAGGTCATGGACCGGTACCAGTCCACAGCAAGGGAGTTGGGGACCCCTGCTCTAGAGTTTCTTGTGGAACAAGACTGAAGCTAGTCTCTACTGAGACCACATTCTTGCTTGGCATTTTCCCCTGCCCTGTTATTTTTTCCTCACTTCCCTTCTCCTGAGAGCACATATATCCTCAAACAAGGATCTCTATTGAGGTTTTGCTCTGAGGAACCCAATCTAAGACAGTTGATATCAAAGTGTTCCTGGAAAGCAGATACTAAAGATGGGAATTCTGGAGTTAGCTAATTTTCTGGCTGGGTGGCAAAAAGAACCCCATCCCTAGTAACAGGTCAAGTTTGGATAGTCTTTGGAAGGCTAGAGCATTTTTCTAGCTTCCACCTAAGGTGACTTATGATAAGATACAGGTCAAAGGAGATGAAATAGCTAGAACGACATACTGGGTATGTAGAAGTGTAGAGAAAAAAATAACTGTAAGAACTGTGGAATTGGTTAGCTGTTGCTGGGCATCACAGACTAAAGAAAGAAAGTGACATGCTCAGGCTGTGAATTAACAACTGAAAGCAAAGTGTGAGAGTAGGAGGACTCCTTGGCAGCATTCAGAGAGAACTTCTGCTCCTGCGGCTGGATGGTAGTCACAGCAAAACAGGGACAGGACTTAACTGTTAGCAGAACTTCAGCCTAGGCAAATCTGTTACACAGTTAAGAACCTTAAATCCTGAGGTTATCGTGAATCTTGTGGGCCTGAAGAAATGAACACGTCCTCCTTATTAGAAGATAGGGATAGACGCACACAGCAAAGTTCTACAAAGGCCTCAAATGAGGCAAGAGCCTTAGAAAACTTTTCTTGCCCTTCTCAGGATTTGTCCCATCTCACCTCTAGGCTCAAATCTCAGCATAACCTTATTCAGAAGTGCTGGACCAGCTAAAGCAAAAGAGATGTGCTTAGAAAACTTCAGAACCTGGATAACAAGTTACCTCAGAAATGGGTTTCTAATGGGGCTAGATCAAGAGGGGACAAGACATAAAGCTGAGTTAGGGAGAGTTTTCCAATATAGTGGTACTTTCCAGTGATACAGGATTTCACCCCTGGCAAGGTCCCTCATGGCTGTTGGAATGGTCCTTAAAATGTTAAAAAAAAAAAAAAGCAAAGGCCCTTATTAACCAAAAGAGAGATGCCAGAATTGCTGCAGCGAAGTATGGAGGAATAGTTTACAAAGCTCAGAGAAGCAAGAATAAGGTTCACTTTACAAGACAGAAAACACCTGTGGCTGATCCTGCTCCTCTGGAAGGCCTGCAAGATACTCTCTTTATAAAGACAATAGGTCAGAGAGACACCTGCATTACTAAATAGGCTGGGAATAATGATGGAACATATTGTTCCAGTACTGTGTTTGGTAAAAGCAAGAGGAATGACAGGATCTGAGAATAGCAGTGGCCAGGTGGCAGCACATTAGAAACAGAGTGGACATGACTGTCATTAGAAGTGGGGAGGACAGAATTATTATAATCTGTAGCAAGTTCCAAATGAGTCAGCAAGGCCTGACCCACAAAAGATTATGGAAGTGGCTTCCAGGACATTGTATTTCCAGGGGCAAGATAGATGGCAACCCGAAAGGAAACACACACACACACACACACACACACACACACACACACACACAATGGAGATCAGAACTGAGGAGCAGAAGTGTGGAATTAGCCACCCCTGAAGAACAGCTATGTCCATGGGCCCAGTCCTCCAACCCAGAACACATCAACTAAAGCAAAATCCTGAAACACCACAGCAAGCTCTGTGGATTTCTCAGATCTTTCAGAACTATTGAACACAGATTGATGCTGGAAGCCTAAGATCCCATCACGACCTTCTCATTAAGAATGGAGGTATGCAAAAGTCATCTCAGAAACTGAGTCCTAACCATGTTTGTGGTCATTTCTCTGGTTTCCATATGTACAACTGGAATGAATATACTGAGCAATTGGCACAGTCCTAACTTTATTTCTTAAATTGTAAAATTATAGCTCTTATATGAGAGACAAGAAAAGCCTGAAAGTGCTCCCACTGCCCTCCACAAAGATAATTTTTAAAAATACTTTTATCACATGTGTATTCATTTCCTAGGGCTGTTGTAAAAAGGTACCACAAACTGTGTGGTTTTAAACAATGGAAATTTATTCTCTCACGGTTCAGAAAGCTACAAGTCTGAAGCCAACATCTTAACAGGCCCATACTTCCTCCAGAACCTCTAAGAAAGGATCCTTCCTTACCTCCTCCAGCCCTAGTAACTCCCAGAGAGTCCATGGCTGGTGGCAGGACAATTCCAATATCTGCACTTTGTTGTACCTCTAGCTCTTCCCCCTATGTCTGCATCCATGTCCAAATTTCCCTCTCCTGGTAAGGAACCACCTTACTCCAGTGTGAGTACAACTTAATTAATTACATCTGCAATGATGTAATTAATTTCCAAATAAGGTCACATTCACAGGTATTAGAGATTAGGGCTTCAATATATATATATTTGGGGGGATACAATTCAACACATAATAGCATCTCAAAGAGATGGCAAAAATCAGTGCCGCTCTCTGAAACTTGAAAGGTAAAGGAGTGGTGGTCCCCAAATAAGACCCTCTTTAATGTAGTAGCCTGGCCCCTGCAAAAACTAGGGATCACAGAAGATTACAACGAACTGCACAAGTTAACACAGTAGTCATTCAATTGCTGCTACTCCTCCAGAGGTGATATATTTACCAGAGCATGTTAATACAGTCTTGGCTACCTGGTATGTTATTATTGAACTCGCAAATGTTTTCTTTCTCATTCTTATCAGAAAGACGAATGAGCAGTTCCTACTCACAAAGACAGATAAAAGTCCACATTCGTAGTCTTGCCCCAAGGGTGAATTTTAACTCTCCTGCTCTCTGTCATATATTGTCAGAAGAGCCTTCGGTTACCTGGATGTTTTACAGATCCAGGACATCACACGGTCCACTGTATTGATGATGTCATGTTAATCACACCTGATGAGTGGGAAGTGGCAGAAATTCTGGATGCCTTAGAAAGTCACATGTATTCCAAAGGGAGAGAAAACCCAGAAAGGTTTAGGAGCCTGGCACATGGATAAAATTTCTAGGGGTCCGAGGTTCTGGGCATACTGAGATATTCACTCCAAAGTAAAGGATAAATTATTACCTTGCATCTCTAGCACTAAAAAAAGAACCATCATGCTTTATAGTTCTCTTTGGGTTTAAGAGACAACATGTAACACACTGAAAACTACTGTTATGAGCCATTTTTCAGAGTATGTAGAAAGCTGTGGAGTGGAGCCCAGGGCTAAGGAAGTTTCTGCACAAGGTCCAGAGTTGTGGCTTGATCCACATCATCAATGATACTGGAGTTCTTTGTGATGGCAAAATACATTATGTGCAGTGCACACTCCTCAGGTGCTAGAGAGACGTTATGACATCTGCAGCAGAGAAATATAAACTGTTGATAAACAACTCCTGGCATGCCTTTGGGCCCTAATGGAAACTGGGCATCAAACCATGGGATCTTGAATGATGTCAAGTGACCCTATGGCCAAAACTAGCCGAGTACAGTGATATGCAAGAAACAGTCCCTATGAGCACATTTCTTCCCAAGTCCATACTCTGTGACATCTCTCTGGGAGCTTGTATTCAGCCATGATGGAAATAGTAACACCACAGAACTTGGCAAATGCTACAAACCCAAGGTGGCATTTTTCAGAGGCAATTACCAGCATACCATGGATGTTAATATATCCAAGGAGTTGTAAAGTTAGGTGACCTCAGCAACAATCCACCATAGCACAGATATGATACATCTGGGGTCAAATACAAGTGGATCCAGGGAGCTGCACAAATATGTGTCCCAAACCCTCATGTTATCTGTCACTGTTACAGCAATGCTTCTCCATCATTTTCCACCTATGAACTCATGATAGATGAGGAAGAAAAAGAGAGCTGCAATCTACTGAATGAGAGAAAATATTTGCAAATCACACATCTGATAAGGGGTTAATGTTCAAAATATATAAAGAACTCATAGAATCCAATAGCAAAAAAATCAAACAATCCAATTTAAAAATAGGCAGAGGATATAAATAGACATTTCTTCAAAGAACATATCCAGATAGCCAACAGGTACATGAAAAGGTGTTCAACATTACTAACCATCAGAGGAATGAAAATCAAAACCACAGTGAGGTACCACCTCACACCTGGTTGAATGGCTATTATCAAAAAGACAAAAAATAACAAGTGCTGGTGAGGATGTGAAACAAAGGGAACCCTTGTGCATGGTGGTATTGAGTTTCCTCAGTTTTTTTTTATTTAAAACTAGAACCATATGATCCAGCAACTCCACTTCTGGGGATTTATCCAAAGAGGGGAAAACACTAACTCAAAAAGATGTATGTACCCCATGTTCACTGCAAATTCTTTACAATAGCCAAGATATAAAAACAACCTAAGTTTCCACCAAGGGATGAACAGATAAAGAAAATGTGTGGGGGACAAGGGGCAGTAGGCAAATGGTGAAGAGAGTCAAAAGGTAAAAGCTTCCAGTTAAAAAAAAAATAAGTCTAAGGGATATAATGTACAGCATGATGACTCTAATAACACAGTAGCACATTTTTGAAAGTTGCTTAAAGAGTTAAATCTTAAATGCTTGCATTACACAAAAGAAAATTCTATATGTGTGGTGATGGGTGTTAACTAGACGTATTGTGGTGATCATTTTATGGTGTACACAAGTATTGAATCATTCCATTGAATACTTGAACACAATGTCTCAATTATACCTCAATTTTAAAAAATGGAGTCTTTCTCTGTTATGAAACCCTATATACCAGTGATTATACTTCAGTGAAAGCTATCTTTGTTTGTTTTTTGCTTCACCTTAAGGAATGATGCCAGCCTCACAAGGTTGTTATGGAGTTTAATTTAGATAAAATAGAGGATAGAAAAGACATTATATGCTATGAAGTATTATAGTAACAATACTATCTATATTGTAAAGTATTACAGCTATTATTACAATCATATAGGCTAGATCCTCTCTGAAGCACTTTCTATATAAAACATTTACTTCTAATATTCTACTGTAATTTTGACCTGATTGATCCCAGCATTTATAAGCAATGAGGTGTGGAGGGGATGCTGCATGATTTTAAATATCCATTGTCCATTGTTTCACATACCTGAGATGGGGAGCCGGGGGCAAGAGGTGAGAGCCTTGTGAATTGCTGATTGTAGATTGCAGTGCTTGATGCACACGTCAGAAATGCAGTATCTATAGTCAGAAGATTTCACTGGGTGGTAAAAAAAGCCTGGCAAATGCTGACCAGGTGTGTGTGTTATCAGTTTCCCATCCTAACACTAGCTTTTGTTGAATCGATGGCATTTGTGTACAGCATCTACAGGTATTTTGATCTTTAAAACAGGGCTTTAGGATCTGTAGTTGAGAGGCAGCCCAAAAGTATAAAATATTTGTACTGAAAACCTCATCGGATTTTAAACTTGTGACAGACTGTGGGAGCAATAAAATACATCCCATGTTTCTGAACCACCACCTCAGCAGACTGACCACTTCCCCGCTTTGTGCTAATGAGAACAGCTGAAATTGCTTCCAGCCTTGCAGAAAGCATCAGGAAAATTGGCACCACTGTCCCCAGCAGAGGTGAGAGCTGGGACAGTGAACACTAAGGACATCACACCTACGCTAATAGATGCCCAAATAGGATCATCATGTTCACAACTGACACATTTAAAGAAGCAAAGAGCAGCCTTCAGGCGGATGGAAGTGGGAGGCAAGCAAACTGATATTTATAATTTTCTTTAAGGAAATAACAAAGGGGAAGCTGGAACTGCTTCTTATGAAAAAGTGCACTATTAGGAAAACTCTAAAACAAGACTTTCTGCCTCCTTTATCTCTGTTCCTCTTCTTAAACTGAAGATGCAGCTGACCATAGTACTATTGTATCATTAGGGTGTGAACATTCTCAAAGTAGTGCCTTTACCTAACATGGAGAAGCTCGATCCCACAACAGGTTGGTTGGCTTGGCATAGAAAAAGTGCCCTAGACAAAAACTCATGCTTGGGGATCTGGACAAGATATGCCTTTGGCTAAAGGAGAGCCGAGAGTCCACTCCCCCTGGTTCTCAGCAGATGACCTAACCTCCTGTTTCACTGAGAAAATCTAGGCCGGCATTCTCAAAATGTAGTCCGTTGGTCAGTTCCACAAGCATCATCTAAAACCTTGTGAGAACTACATATTTTCAGGCCCAATCCAGACTCTCAGCTCCAGGGTGGAGGTCCAGAGATCTGTTTTTCAGTAAGTCTTGGACGTGATTCCATGCACTAGACTATTTAACTGCTACCAATTTCCACCTGTGAAGATGAGGTTCTCCTATTTCTCTTTTTGTCATTTCCAACATGTTCATTCTGACTTGGATTTACATATCTCAAAAGAAGATATTTCTAATCTTGTCTAAAGTTCAACTTTTCCCATCTGCTCCCCCTACTATATTCTACATCAATTACTGACCATCTTATCGTCAATCTCCTGCCACCTACCAGTTCCTCCTGTTCAGCATACGTGACTCCCCACACTGTTACCTCTTAATCTTGTCCACCCCAATGGACTTCCATTCTCACTCTTTCCTTTCACAAGCATCTGAAAAAGCACTATTTTATTGCTATCCTGTCTTCCTAGGCTCAGTTTATGCTTTCTAAAGGTTTTATTTTGTCCTCTCGTATTACTTGTAATATAACATTCTATACACAAAAGAACACATGTGCTTACCCAACTGAACTAGAGCATTGGTCACCAATGCATTGCTATGCGTTCCTCCCCTCCCTCTGCCTCCTGGATCATTTTTAAATCCAGTGCATTCTCACTCCATAACTCTACTAAGACTTTCACTAGCATTACCAGCATCCATGAAACTGAATTATCCAAAGGCCTTTTCTCAGTCCTCATCTTACTTATACTCTGTGTAACGTCTATCGGTCATCACCAAACCTTCCATATGGCCAATTTCTCCTTTTGAAATACCCTGATTCTCTGTTCTAGTTCTGCTACTTCCCAGACTCTTTATTTTCTGCCTTCTCCCTGGCTCCTTCCCCTCATTTGGCACCATCATCTTATTATTCCTTAGGGCTATATCCTCAGTTCAAGATAAAAATTGATATTAATTAATCTCTGCACACTTGGTCTGGGCAATCATATTCACTTCTTTGCTTCATTGCCACTTGTGTATCTATGATTTCCAAAGTATGATACAAAAACATGTTTTTAACTGCTTCCAAGGTTCATTTAGTACTTTAAACTCACCCTTTTCAAAACTAAACCCACCACCTTTTACTTATCCCCAATTCCCACACCATTTGGGGGGCATTATTATCTATCCAGTAGATCATGCTAGAAACACCTGTGTATTCCTGGTTTCTTCTCCTTGATCCCAATTCACATCAACTGAGCACCAATTCCCATCCATTCAGCCCTAATGGTGCTCATATTTTCCTCCTCCTTTTCATTTCCACACTGACTTCCCTGCTCAAATCCCTCAGCATTTACCATCTACCTCACTCTGAAAGTCTCCCCTCTAGATTTCCAACCTTCATACTTTTCTCTTTTCAAACAATCTCTGCATTGTCTCTTATTACCTCATTACCTTACTGAAATACAAATATATAGAGAAAACTTCAATGGCTTCCATATAGTAATTTGGATAAAGTCAAAACTTCAATACCCTTCATGTTCTAACCCCTGCCCAGTTTTAAAAATTCAGATTTCCTACCTTTTTTAAAATTTTATTTTAATTGTTGTTCAAGTACAGTTTTCTGCATTTTATCCCTATTCCAGCCCTACCTTATTTTTAAGCCATATCTCCACCCATATCTTCTCCCATAACCTACATACCCTATGAAAACTTGCATTCTTTCAATACTTCATTTTGTCTCAATTAGTCATGCTGCTGTTCATGCTTTCTCCTCTGCCTGAAATGTCATCCCCATTTCTGTCGAGCAGAGAGACACTTCAGCTTCAAGGTCAAGGACAAATAACAGCTTTCACTGTTGCTTCTCCCACCAAGGAAGAATGAAAGGCTCCTCACCTGTGTTCTTATTCTAAAACTACACATATTAAATGATATTAATTTGCTTACATCTACTTTTCTCACTGAAGTCTTAGAGTGTTAATGATTCATTCCCTTTTTTTGTCAACACTCTCCCTTGAGCCTTTGGAAACCACTTATCTTTTAATGTATCTCCCTAGTGATGTTTATTTTTTTCTAGAATACCATATAATTGGAATCATATAGTACATTGCATTTTCATACTGAATTCTTTCACTTAACAACATGAATTTAAAATTTATGTAGCTTGATTACTTATTTCTTTTTATCACTCAATAATATTCCATTCTATGGATATACCATAATTTATTGATTCACATATGAAAGGAATCTTGGTTGCCTTCAGTTTTAGTGATTTTTTTTAATAAACCTATATAAACATTTTTGTGTGGGTTGTTGTATGAATATAAGTTTTAATATCAGTTGAGTAAATAAATACCTAGGAACATGATGGTCAGATCATACTGTAGCACTGTTTAGCCTTGTAAGAAACTGCCAAACCTCCAAAGTGGCTGTGCCACTTTGCATTCCCACCAGCAATGAATGAGAGTTCTTGTTGATCTGCATTCTTGTCAGCAATTGGTACTACCAGTTTTTTTCTATTTTAGCCATTTTAGTAAGTGTTTAGTGGTATCTCATTATTATTTTAATCAGAAATTCTGTAATGGCAACTAATTTTGAACACCTTTTCAAATGCTTGTTGGCTATCTGCATATTATTTTTGGTTAGTCAGCTCTTCAAATCATAGGCCCATTTTCTAATTGGATTAGTTGTTTTCTTCTTATTAAATTTTTTAAGTTTCTTGGATATTTTGGATACAAGTTCATGATCAAATACATGTTTTGCAAATATTTTCTCAGTCTGTGCCTTGTGTTTTCACTATCTTCATTGTCTTTCACAGAGCAGCAGAGCAGATGTTTTAAATTTACATAAGTGCCACTTACAACTTTTTTCTTTCAGTGACCATGCTTTGATGTTATATTAAACCTGTGGCCTAACACAAATTCACCTTGTTTTTCTCCTCTATTTCATCTTCTAAGGGTTGTATAGTTTTACATTTTACATTCTGCTCTCTGATTTGAGTTAACTTTTATGAAAGGTACAACACCATGTCTTGGTTTCTTTTTTTGTTTTTTGTTTTGTGTTGTTTTTGCATATGGATGGCTAATTGTTCCAGCACAATTTATTGAAAAGACTGTCCTTTCTTGACTGAATTTCTTTTGCTCCTTTGTCAAAGAACATTGACTATATTTCAATGGGCTCTCTATTCTGTTCCATTGATCTATGCATCTATTCTTTGCCAATATAATGCGACATTGATTACTATAGCAATATAGCAATGGGCTTTCTATTCTATTCCATTAATCTATGCATTCATTTTTTGCCAATATAGTGCTATATTGGTCACTATAGCTTTATGTCTTGAAGTCACATAGTGTGAGTCTAGCAACTTTCTTCTTCTCTAGTATTATGTTGGCTATTCCAGATCTTTTGCCTTTTGTATAAAGTTTAGGATCAGTTTGTTCATATGCACAAAACAGTTTACTGGAAATTTTATTGACATTGCACTAAATCTATAAATGCAGGTAGGAAAAATGCATCCTAGTTTTTTTAATCTTTTAACATATAATCATAATATACCTATTTATTTAAGAGACCTTTGATCTCTTATCAGAATTTTATGATTTTCTGCACTTATGTCTTGTATATGTTTTTAGATATATCTAAATATTTCTTTTTGTTTTTGTGCTATTGTAAATGGTACTTGTATTATTACTATTTCAAATTGCAATTGTTCATTTCTACTGTGTAGGGAAGCAATCAATTTTATATATTAACATTGTAATCTGCAACCTTGCTAAACTTGTTTATTAGTTCTAGAGGCATTTTTTTTTTTACAATTTCTTTGGATTTTCTGCATAGACAATCATGTCACTTGCTTAGAGTGTTTTATTTCTTCCTTTCTACACTGTATGCCTTTTATTTCCTTTTCTCATCTTACTGCACTTGTGAGGATTTCCAGTATAAAATTGAATAAGTTTAGTCAGACCAGACATCCTTACTTTAGTCCCAATCTTATACAGAAGGTATCTAGTTTCTGAGTATTAAGATGCTAGCTATAAGTTTTTTATAGAGGTCTTCAAGTTGAGGAAGTTTGCCTTTATTTCTAGCCGGATGAGAGTTTTTGTATAATGGGTATCAGATACTGCCAAAATCTTTTTCTGCATCAATTGATAGGATTATATAATTGTTCTTCAGTCTGTTGGTATAGTAGAATGCAGTGACTGACTTTCAAATGTTGAACCAGCTTAGCACATCTGGAATAAATCCCCCTTTGTCAGGGTATATAATCCTCTAATATATTGTGGAATACATTGCTGATTCTTTGGAGGATTTTTGTATCTATGTTCATCAGAGATATTGGTCTGGAGTTTTCCTTTCTTGTAATGCCTTTGTCTGACTTGTGTGTTATGGTAATGATGGTCTCATCACTGTCTACTTTAATATTCTGGAATACATTGTGAAGAATTGGTATCATTTCTTCAATGATACATTCTGTCTACTTCAATTTTACAGAATAGATTTTGAAGAATCAGTATCATTTCTTCCTAAAACATTTGGTGAATTTCATCAATGAAACCCTCTAAGCCTGGAGCTGTCTTTTTTAGTAAGTTATTAATTTTCTAGTCAATGTCTCTAATAGAAATAGGCATATTTGTACTATCTATTTCTCCTCTGTGACTTTTGGTGCTTTGCATCTTTCAAGAAATTAGTTAATTTTATGTAAATTTTCAAATATATGGGCATAAAGTTGCTTACAGTAATCTTTTATTATTCTCTTAATCTCCATGAGATCAATAGTGATGATCTCTCTTTTGCTTCTGAAGGTGGTATTCTGTGTTTTGTTTTTTTTTACTGGATGGACCTACCAGAGTTCATCAATGTATTGACCCCTCTAGAGAACCATATATTGATTCCATTGTTTTTTCTATTGTTTCAGTTTTTTAATTGCACTGACTTCTGCTCTAATTTTTATTATTAATTTCCTTCTCCATACTTTAGCCTTAAATTGTTCCTTTTCTTTAGTTGCCTTACTGATTTTAGCTTCTGCACTCTTGTCAAATATATATTATAATGCTGTAAATTTCCCTCTGTGCAATAACTTTGCTATATCCCCAAAATTATAATAAATTATAGTTTTATTTTCACTCAGTTCAAAATATCTGTAATTTCCTTTTGATATTTCTCTTTGACCTATACGTTATTTAGAGTTTGGTTGTTTAATCTCTAAGCATTTAGGATTTTCCAGCTATCTTTCTGTTATTGATTTCTTGCTTAATTGCATTGTGATCTGAGAACACACTTTGTATGATTTTTATTCTTTTTAATTTGTTAAGGTGTGTGTTATAGCCCAGAATAGTTGTATCTTGGTGAACATTCAATGCAAGCTTGAGGAGAAACTGTATTCTTCTGTTGTTAAATGGAGTGTTTTTTTTAAAAAAACAATTAAATGAAGTTGATTGGTGCTGCTGTTCAGGTCAAATATATCTGTAATAATTTTCTAACAATTACTGAAAGGGCAGTGTTGAAATCTACAGCTATAATGGTGTATTTGTCTACTTCTGCTTGCAGACCTATTAGGCTTGCTGCATGTATTTCGATGTCCCGTTGTGAGGTATATACACATTAATGATTGTGTCATCTTTTAATATAACGGCTCTCTATATCCCTGATAATTCTGCTTGACTCGAATTCTGCTTTAACTAAACTTAGTATAGCTACACTGGCTTTGTTTTTTATTAATTTCAGCATAGTGTATCTTTCTCCATTGCTTTGCTTTTAACAAATCTAAATCTTTATATTTAAAATGACTTCTTGTGAATGACATGTATTCAACAGTTAGGTCTTCTTTTGTTTATTCATTCTGACCATCTCTGTCTTATAATTAGTGTATTAAAATCACTGGCATTCATATTTAAAATGGTTATTGATATAGTTGATAAGCTATTGATAAAGTAGTTATTGATAAAGCAATTATTGATATAATATCTATGATATATTCATTCCTTTTATTCTTTGTCCTCCCTCTTTTTCCACCCTCTCTGGTTTTAATTGAGCATTTTATATAATTCCATTTTTCTCCTGAGTATATTAATTATACTTTAAAAAAATTAATGGTTTCTCTAGACTTTTCAATATATATTACCAGTTAATCTAAAATCTAAATCTGCCTTGTTGTATATATAGCAAAGGTGCTTTAAAACAGAATAGCTCCGATTGCTCCCTCCTGTCCATTATGGCATTACTGTTGTTCATTTCACTTTATATATTCTACATGGTTACTATAGCATTGCTGCTGTTCATTTCACTTGTCCACAGTATGTTGTTACTATAAGTATAGTATGTTCAGTTACCCACACTATAGTATATTGTTACTGTAAGTACTTTATCAAGTTATGTTTTATATAGTAAAGAAAGATTATTTAAGCAAACTAATGTTATTTTATCCTCATTTATTTCTTTTCTTACACCTTTTTCTTTTTTTTAAGATTTTATTTATTTATCTTTAGAGGGGAAGGGAAGGAGAGAGGGAGAGAAATATCAATGTATGGTTGCTTCCTGTGCATTCCCTTTTGGGAACTGGCCTGCAACCCAGGCATGTGCCCTGACTGGGAATCGAACCGTGATCTCTTGGTTCACAGGCCTGTGCTTAATCCACTAAGCTACACCAGCCAGGGCACACTTTTTTCTTTATATAGATCCAAGTTTATGCCCTATATAATTTTCCTTCTAACCAAAAAACTTCTATTATCATTTCTTTCAGGGTAGGAGTGTTGATAATGAATTCCCTTAAGTTTCATTTGTATGAGAAAGTGTTTATTCTGCCCTGACTGGTGTGCCTCAGTGGATTCAGCGCTGGCCTGGGAACCAAAGGGTCACTGGCTCAATTACCAATCAGGGCACATGCCTGGGTTGTGGGCCAGGTCCCCATTAGGAGGCACATGAGAAGCAACCCCACATTGATGTTTCCCTCCCTCTCTTTCTCCCTCCTTTTCCCTCTCTGAAAATAAATAAATTCTTTTTTAAAAAGTGTTTATTCTCTCTTCACCTTTGAAGAATAATTTTGCTGATTATAGATTTATGGGTTGATTGGGGTGGGGGAATTTCTTTCAACACTTTAAATAATTGATTCCACTCTCTTCTTGCTTTCATAATTTCTTTTTTTTTCTTCAGCTAAGAAGAGATGATTTATTGTACATATTCAGCCACAAATGATAACAGAACCAGTCCAGAATGTCACAGGTCCAGGGCAAAGGACCAAAAGGGACTGTTGTACGAGCAGCGTGGGTCTCTCAAAAGGTGGTCGCGGAGATCAGACTGTATGTTCTACATCCATCGACAAGCTCTCGATAGCAGGCATGCAGTCGAACAGTTTGTACCAGTGTCCCTGGCCTCTGGCTTCCCTTATTTCTGCTCCCGTGGCTTCCATGGGTGCACACGCTAGCAGTTTACTCGGACCTCTGCCTCATCTTTCTTCTTTTGCGCTTCAGCCTGCGCATTCGCTTCTTCCTCTACTTGGCTCTCCTGGCGCAGAGGTTTCTAAGAAGATGGGGTTAAGGCCGAGAGCTGCTTTCATAATTTCTAACAAGAACTTTGCTACAATTCTTATCCTTGCTCCTTTCTATATCCAGTTTTTACTCTTTGTCTTCTTTGTGATTTTAACATTGTTTTCTGGGTTTCTGTAGTTTGAATATGATATGTCTAAGTATAGATGTTTTGGTACTTATCTTTATTGGTATTCTCTAAGCTTCAAAATCTGTGGTTTAGTCTGTCATCAATTTTGGACAATTCTCAGCTATTACTTCACATTTACTTCTGCTGCATCGTCTATTTACTTCTGTTATTCTAAATATGCATGTGTCAGCTTTTGTAATTGTCACATGATTCTTGGACATTTCTTCATCCGTTTGTTTAAAGCTTTGGGGTTTCTTTTCCCTTTACATTTCAGTTTGGGAAGTTCCTATTCACCTAAGTTCAATCTCAGCGATTCTTTCCTCAGCCTTACCCAGTCTACTAATGAGCTCATCAAAGGTATTCTCCATTTCTGTTAGAGTTCCGATTTCTAGAATTTCCTTTTAATTTTGACTCACAGTGTCTCTCTGCTTTACACTACTCATCTCTTCTTGATTGTTGTTTACTTTTTCCATTAGAGCCCTTATTATATACATTAGTTATTTTAAATCCTTTTTCTGATAAATCCAATATCTCTGTCATATCTGGGTCTAATTCTGCTGCTTGGTTTATTCCTCCAGACTGTGTTTTTTCTGGCCTTTTAGTATGCCTTATAATTTTCTTGTTGAAAGCCTAACATAGCACTCACTTTGGCCGCACATATACTAAAAATTAGAATGATACAGAGAATACTAGCATGTCCCCTGTGCAAGGATGACATGCAAATTCATGACGTGTTCCATATTTTTTAAGCCCAATATAATGTATCAAATAAGAGAAACTAAGGCAAACTGGCCATTGGTGTGAAGTTTCATCTTAATCTGAGTAGGCTTTGGCTTCGTTAAATGTTTATTACAGCTGAGGAGAACCATGCGGCTTTGCCAGAGTGGGAACTCTTGCAGCCACTGTACAGAGAGGACCACTTGGCTGTGGCAATAGAAAGGAGAGCCAGGTGGCTGTGGACATGTAAGAGAGCCACACAGCTTTGCCAGAGTGGGGACCCCCACAACTTTAGTAGGGGGAACCACCACCTGGCTTTAGCAGAGAACCACCATGCAGCTTTAGCAGAGATCCTAGCAACACAGCTGACGGTGCCGGGAACCGAGGGAGGCCTACCAGCAGAGCACAGATTACTGGGAAGAACTGGAGGCTGCCTGAACCACGGACTTCTATTTCGTTTCCTGAGATACGTGATTCCTGTTCCCCCAGCTTCATCAAGGTGTAAGTGCCAACAATAAGCAGTGCCTACTTAATGCGTGAGGATGTTAAGTTTGACACACGTGCACATGCCTGAAACCAGCAGCATAATCGCTACCGAGCACCGCCATAGCCCATCTCTGCGTGCCCCCACGTCCCTTCTCCCTCAGGCCTTTCCTTACTGTCCCTCTGTCCCTAGATGACCGCTGATCTGCTCTCTGCTACCACGGTCTGTTTTTGGTGTGTCCTGGTTAAGAAATTCTTCCTGACTCTAAGACTAAAGACTTTACTATAGTAAAGTCTTAGAGTCAGGAAGAATTTCTTAACCAGGACACAAAGATTTCCTCCTATGTTCTTCCAAAAGCTTGGTGGTTTTTGCTGTTCTGTTTAGCCTGTGGTCTGTTGTCTAGTTAACGAATGGTGTGTGGGAGGGGTCATGGCTTATCTTTTGCATGTGTCTCTCTCTGAGCTGGTTTCTTTTTTAAAAAAAAATTTATTGATTTTTAGAGAGAGAGGAAGGAAACAGAGAAAAAGAGAGAAACATCAATTTGTTGTTCCACATACTTATGCATTCACTGGTTGATGATCTTCTGTGTGCCCTGACCAGGGATTGAACCCACAACCTTGGTATATAGGGACGATGCTTTGACTGCCTGAGTTCCCTGGTCAGGGCTCTTTGAGGTGGTTTCTGAACAGAGCACTAGTACATGCCAGCTCCTCTGCGGTGTTCTCACTGTGAGGCCCGTCCCTCTAGGGTTTCTGCCATTGAGAAGTTTATATTCTCCAGCTGAGCGGAGTCTTGGAAAAATGCTAAGATCAATTACAGAGACTTCCAGCCAAGATGGAGGCATAGGTAGACATGCTGTGCCTCCGCGCACAACCAAGATAGGGGCAACAACAATTTAGAAACAGAATAACAACCAGAACTGACAGAAAATTGAAGTGTATGGAAGTCGGACAACCAAGGAGTTAAAATAGACACGTTCATCCAGACCGGTAGGAGGGGCGGAGTCGGACAGCCGGGCAGAGAGGGGTGGCAGGGCACAAAGAGCGCTGGGACCGGTGGCGTAAGATTGCAGCGTGCGTACTGTGGGCACACAAGCGGAGGCTGGCAGACCCCAGCTGAGGGGTGGCAACTGGCAGACCCAGTGAGGCAGTGATTGTGAAGCACGGCACTGTGTGCAACCCAGGATCCCAGTGCTAGGAAATAGAGCCTTGGGGCACTGATTGAAAACACCTGTGCAGGTTGAGGTGCAGGGAGAGACTCCCAGCCTCACAAGAGAGGTCGTTAGAAAGATCCACGGGGTGCACAGGCCCACGCACATGGGAATCAGCACCAGAGGGGCCCAGTTTGCTTGGGGGAAGCAGCAGAAGGGACTGAAATGGGAAGAGAGTGGAGCAAGCCCCATTGTTCCCCCTAGGACCCCAACCCCACATACAGCGTCACAACACAGAGACTGGGTTGTCCTGCCCTGGTGAATACCTAAGGCTCCGCCCCTCATAGTAACAGGTGCGACCAGACCAAAAAAAGAGAGAGAGAGAGAGAGATGGCTCAAACAGAAGAACAATTGAAAGTCCCAGAACCCACCCTTTTAAGCAACCGAGAGATAGCCAACCTATCAGATGCACAATTCAAAACACTGGTGATCAGGAAGCTCACAGAATTGGTTGATTTTGGTCAGAAATTAGATGAAAAATGAAGGCTACAATAAGTGAAATGAAGAAAAATACACAGGGAACCAATAGTGATGAAATGAAAGCTGGGTCTCACATCAATGGAGTGGACCAGAAGGAAGAAACAACCACACAGAAAAGAATGGAGAAATAAGATTTCAAAAAAAAGAGGAGAGGCTTAGAAACTTCCAGGACATCTTTAAACGTTCCAACATCTGAATTATAGAGGTGCCAGAAGGAAAAGAGGAAGAATAACAAGTGGAAAAGTTATTTGAACAAATAATAAAGGAGAACTTCCCCAATCTGGGAAAGGAAATA
>CM052542.1:43408198-43440608 GCA_028533065.1 Trachops cirrhosus | reverse complement strand
ACCTAAAACAAAAACAAGAAGAAACTAAGCAAACAACTAGAACAGAAACAGAACCACAGAAATGGAGATCACATGGAAGGTTAGCAACAGGGGAGTGGGAGGAGGAGAGAGGGGGAAAAGGTACAGAGAATAAGTAGCATAGATGTTAGATAGAAAATAGACAGGGGGAGGGCAAGAATAGTATGGGAAATGTAGAAGCTAAAGAACTTATGACACATGGACATGAACTAGAGGGGGGGAATGTGGGTGGGAGAGGGTGTTCAGGGTGGAGGGGGATGGAGGGGGGCAATGGGACAGCTGTAATAGCATAATCAATAAAATTAAAAAAGATCAATTACAGAGAAATAAATATGCTAAAAAAATGTTTATTATAGCTGAGGATGCTGGAGGTTTTAACTGCCCAAGTGATTAGATATCATATAACTTACTAAGTGATCATCCTGATTAATTTCATGCCCATCTGATACCATATATAGTTATTTGGATATTATTGACTATATTCCCTGTGCTGTACTTTACATCCTCATGATTATTGTTACTACCAATTTGTACTTCTTAATCCCTGCAAATTTTTCATCCATCCCTCTAATCCTCCTCCATTCTACAAATGTCAAAATGTTCTCTCTACCTATGAGCCTGTTTCTGTTCTGTTTGGCTGATTATTTTGTTTTTTTAGATTCAATTGTTGATAGATATGTATTTATTGACATTTTATTGTTCATATTTTTCATCATCATCTTTTCCTTCTTAAAGAAGACCCTTTAACATTTCATATAATACTGGTTTGGTGGTGATGAACTCCTTTAGATTTGTCTTGTCTGGGAAGCTCTTTATCCACCCTTCATTTCTAAAGGACAGCTTTGCTGGGCAGCGTAATCTTGGTTGTAGGTCCTTGCTTTTCATTACTTTAAATATGTCTGACCAATCCCTTCTCACCTGCAAAGATTCTGTTGCAAAATCAGCTGACAGTTTTCTGGGAGCTCCCTTGTAGGTAACTAATAGCTTTTCTCTTGCTGCTTTAGATCCTCTCTTTGTCTTTACCCTTTTGCATTTTAATTATGATGTGTCTTGATGTGAACCTCTTTGGGTTCATCTTGTTTGGGACTCTGTACTTCCTGGTCTTGTATATCTATCTCCTTTACCAGGTTAGAGAAGTTTTCATTATTTTTTCAAATAGGGTTTCAGTGTCTTGCTCTTTCTCTTCTTCTTGCAGTACCCACATGATGCAATTATTGGTATAATTAAAGTTATGCTAGAGGCTCCTTATACTATCCTCATATTTTTGTATTCTTTTCTTTCTTCTTCCTTTTCTAATTGGGTTTTTTTTTTGCTTTGTTATATTCCAAATTGCTGCTTTGATTCTCAATTTCATCTACTATACTGTTGATTCCCTATAAATTATTCTTCATTTTAGTTAGTGTATTCTTCATTTCTGAATGCTTCTTTTTTTATGGTTTCCATGTTCTTTTTTATTCTGTTGAAGTTCTCTCTGGGTTCATCTAGTCCCTGCCTAAGTTCACTGAGCATCCTTACAACCAATATTTTAAATTCTGCCCCTAGTAGATTGTTTGTCTCCATTTTGCTTAGTTCTTTTTCCGGAGTTTTGTTCTGTTATTCATTTGTGACATGTTTCTTTGTGTCCTCATTTTGGCAACCTCTCTGTGTTTGTTTCTCTGTATTAGGTAGAGCTGCTATGTCTCCTGGGCTTAGTAGAGTGGCCTAATATAATAGGTGTTCTATAGGGTCCAGTGGCACAGACTCCCCCTTCTCCCACTCCAGGTGAGCACTCACCAACCATATGCTGTGTACACCCTCCTGTTGTAGTTGAGCCTTGATTGCTGTTGGCTCATCAATGGGAGAGCATTACCCCCAGCCTGATTAGCTGCAAATACTGCCGCAGACACCTTAGAGGATCAGCTATGCAGGGCTCACCCCATAGAACAGGACTTACTTCAGCAGGTCTCTGGTGCCAGTTGAATCTGCCCCTTCAGTGTGTCACTTTTGGGGATGGTTGGGTGGTGCTTTGATATAGTCTGAAGCTCTCTACCAGGTTTACTAGCTCTGGAGCCTCTTGGGAGACGCAAGCCACTTGTTTTCTGCCCATGGCCACCTGGCATGAGCTACAAGGCTATCTGCAAATAGCTGCTACTTGTGCCGGGCTTGCAGGTACCCAGGAGAGGTCAACCTGAAACCAACACCAGCTGCCACTAGTGCCAGGCCTGGGGCCATTTAGCAAGAGGTACATGGCACACCAAAGCCAGATGCTCTTGTTTGAGAGATTTTGGGAAAGTCTAAAGCCTGAACCAAGATAGGCCATTTGTTTGGAAGAGCCACTGGAAACAACTTGGGTGGGTCCACATGTTGAGGGGTGGGTCTCAGAGAATCACTGGGTCTGGGCAAACTGTGAGCCAGGTTGATGGAGACTCAGATATGGTGCCTACCTGTGGGCTCTGTGGGGGGAAGGCTCAGAAAAGTAACACAGGCCTCCACCAGCACTTCTGTCTGTGAGAAGGCTGTCCTTCCAGCTCTTGCTCTAATGCCAGACAGTTCAATTTGTCTCACAAGTTCCTAGAGCCTTTCAAGCTGCTGCCCCAGTGCTGGAACTCAGAAGGAGTATGTCCAAGTAAGTCTATGCAGAAGCCTTTAAGAGAAATTCTTGGGATTTCAGAAGCCCTCTGTCTCACTCAGCCGCAATCCCCACTGGTTTTTTACAGCCAGAAGTTCTGGGGACTTCTCTTCCTGTCACTGGGACCCTGAACTGGGGGGCCTAGTATAGGGCATGGACCCCTCCTTAGAGGGCACCTCCACAGCCGAGATATCCCACCCAATTTTTATAGCCACGTGTGGGTGTGGGACCAGACTGTTCTGTGTTTCCACGTCCCCTAGCAGTGTCTATGTGGCTTCTTCTTTATGTTCTTAGTGTACGACTTCCATTCAGCTAAATTTCAGGGGATTCTGAAAGATGGTTGCTTTGATGTGGTTGTGGGAGGATGCAAGCACCACATTTACCTACAACCTCATCTTGGCTGGAACTGATAGAATATTTATTTACAAATTAAAACAGATTGACATACACTGAATAGTTATTTTGTTTTTAAAAAGGTCATAGGCAGTAATTTTGCTTTCCCTTGACATTAGTGAAAATGTATCTCACTTCTTCCTCAATAGCCTCCTTCTAATCTACAGAGGTAGAAAACACCTCCACTGTTTAAAAGGTCCCATCTTCTACCCAAAGGGAAACAAGTTATCAAAATGTCAATAGCCTTAGTCATCCCACAGATAGCTAATATTTTAATAACAGGAAATCATACTTAGAATAATTAGAATATAAAACTTAGAACTGACATTTAATTTTGAGGCTACTCACCCCTCCTGGCTCACAGCTGTAATAGCAATGCTTGGGAGTGTCGTCAAGGGGAGCGTGGTCGGCCTAGAAATGCCATCAGCATCCGGCGTCCTGGCCTTCTCACTCTGTCTTTGGGACAGCGGTGGTAACTGCAGGTTTCCTGAGCAACACCGTCTCCCTCTCCAGAGGTCAATCCCAAGTGTGTTACTAGAACTGTAGGATTTACTCAAGCTACATTCAAAATAATCTTTAACATTCTGGAGGAACAACAGAGAAAGAAGAAAGGAGGAAAAAAAGAGAGAAAATTCAAATGTTAAAAATGAAGCACAGTGGAGTAAAATAAGAAACTAAATGAGCAAGTTGTCACTCACACAGTCCTGAATCATTATCTCAGAAGCAGAATCTAACAATGGTGTCAACAGCTTAATAGAAATCAAGAAATGGGGGAGGAACATTCACAACTTTTAGAACAAACATATCAGTTGCATATTCATGGTGATCTTTAAGGCTGTAGATAATGTTTCCCATTTATGGTATGTGGATTGATGGGTTTATCTCCTTTCTCTTTTTAACATTTCTCTTTCTTTTTTCTTTTTTCTCTTTTTTATTTGCTAAAATGAAAGCTTATAATTAAAAATATTTAGGAAATCAATGATATTCTACAATATGGGAACAATCTTCACTGGCTGAAATACAAAGTTTCTAGTTTAGTGTTTTAAAGTAAAAAATATTTTCTATCATAGGACAACAAGATGGAATAATTATGAAATTATGGGTGACTGCTATTCTTGTTCCAATAAAAGTTCTTCTCAAGATTGAGATTTATTTCTCTATTACACACATGATATAAGAGACCAGAAAAAGAAGAGTATAATTAATTCAGTCCTGGGCTGAACTACAATGTTGAATACTTTCTCTGATGCTGACATAAATGAAATTCTTGTGAGAAGATAGAAAGCATTGTACTATAACCAGTGATAAGAGTTATTTACTCTTCCTATACATCTCTTGGTGACTGTGGTTCCTGGTACTGTTGGGAGTGGGGGTCCCAGATAAGCTACTGCCTGTTGTCCCATTCATACCAGCTCAAAGACAGAAAATGTTACAGCACTGCAGATGGCCACTGACAGCAACTTGGAGTTTAAAAGATATACTTGTCATTCTCCACTTTTATCTTAACAGGGAATCATGGACCTACCATTAGTCCAAGATCTTTCATCTGAAAGTCATTCTGTGCTTATAAAAAAACAGGTACTTTCTACTAGCCCTTCAAAATAGACTTAGGAGAATCTGGCACTAGATATCCTCAAGTTTAAACAAACCTTCTCTGCCCCCCTCCTCCATCCATATCTATCCTGGTTTGTAAAGAGTAATTAACTCAAGTTTAAAGGCTTAACTGTGTTCATTTAACAAGTACTTGTTGTACACCTATTATAGTTTTGCACTGTGCTGTTTAAGAAAGATACAATGGCAAAAAAAGGCATAGTAAATATTCTCATAAAACTGATATTCTAGCAGTTTATTTTCATCTGATCCACACAGGACATTTTGATGATGGAAACCTGGGCATCAGTAGGCCTGACAATTTTCAAGGGCCCCACTCTCCCCACCTAAAATGGGATATAATTGTATTTTCTTGTGTTTGACTTACCGTTTTGGAATACTGTTTATTTGAGATTCTGTGAAAACACAATTCAGTAACAGGAAGAAAACAAAACAATCTAGAATTTTCCAGAGTTTGAAATACTCTGGAATGCATTCAGTGTTTCACTGTTTAGTAGCTGGTCATTACATTAAATGTACCGTAGGCCTAGCATGTACTGTAAACAGTGTGGGTGCGGGTGCTCATAAGTGGCCAAGGTGAAAACTTGAATGTTCCTTTTTCAAAACAATTACAGACCAGTTAAAAAGACAGCATGTTCAAAGTCTCCCCAGAGGTTCAAGAACAAATTAAAATTCAAAACTATAACTACAAATCAGTCTAGCTCCAAATATGCCTGTAAAGAAGGTACTGCTCAGTTGGAAAGCAAAGTCTTAAGAATATACTTTACCTCCTATACAAGAAATTCTGTACCAGAGAAAAGCAACGGGTATATCATTAAGTTAAACACTAACGACCATAGTCTCCTAGCATACTGAATATTTTTCCCTTTTATAAAATGGAAATATCAACTAGGCTTAATAGTAATAAATAAATCAACTGGGTATTTATTTGTTATATGCTATTTGACAAGCAACAAAGTTACACCTAGCATATGATATCTCCACACTGACTTGATAACAAGCTTGAATTTACAGGTTTAAAGTCATTGTTTGAGTTAAAGGAATGTGTTTCAAAAGCCCTCAGTTAGTGTGAAAATGCATTACCACAAAAGAACATAATAGAAAGAAAGCTTTTTGGTAATCAAATTAAATACCAGAAATATTAACAATGTTTTACAAATACTAATTAACCCATGTAGAGTTATTCATAATTACCTAAAGCTCTCTAATTCATACTCATAATTTATACAGTACTAACATTCTCAAAGACAAAATTTCTTACTGCAAACAGCACAACCCTGGCTGTCTCTACACCACTCATCAGATCGAAGATTTGAGGCAAAGGAATATTAATTTGAACAGTACCTTCGGAAACCACAATTTTTAAAAGTATACACTGCCCAAAATGAACTTACATCTTTATGATTCCAAGAGAAATGCCCGGCTTTGGATTATCTTTGTGTTCTTGGATAATCCTTGTTTAAAAATCAATATCTTTGCCAATGTCATACCAAAAGATTATCACAAAAGAGGAGGTAGTGTGAAACCCTGTGGTTCAGTAAGAAAAGTTTTTGGTAGGAAGGAAGGGAACACCATAGGGATTCTTTGCCCTCTCCTTAGATCAAAACTTACCATGTTAGGTGGTAAGGACACTCCATGTTAGGGCCACTGGAGTGTCCAGGCGAGGCACATTGGTGCCTAAGTGGTCAAGGCTTTGTTGTTGCTTTTGTTGTTTTGTGCTGTCCTTTGTTTACTGGATTTAAGTTTATTTTTGGAGCTTGCTCTAAGTTTTGAATTCTTGTGATTACACTCATGGTGAGAAAATGAGATCAGGTATTTCCAAGGGCTTCTAGTGTGCTTATGTGTCCATTCAATTTGGATAATAGGCCAGGGTTGTTCAAGCCTTATTGAAACTAGAAATGGAAATTATTGGAAGCATTAAATGCCACTTAAGGCCCTCGTCAAGACTAAATGTCATCGTGCTCCATGAGACAATAATAAAAGTAATTTTGTCTTTCAAAAAATGTGGTTTTATCATAGGCAATCACCACCAATTACAAGAGTAATTTAGGCCCTCCTTCTTTCCCTCCCTGTCTCTTTGTCAGTTTATACACATATCTCCTGGCCTCTTCACTCATTTTCCCCTTTTCAACTCCTTCCCAAGCCAGCTGCTCCCCCTCTCTAAATGATTCTGTAATCCCTTTAGTCATAGGAAATTGTTCTGTTTAGTACTTGAATAACACTTAATTTACCCCTCACCTCTGGAATTTAGTTCTCAAATGCAAATTATTGAATGTATACTATTCCTAACATTCATCATACTAAGTCTCCTATTAAAATCATTTGTGACTATAAGTATATGAAGGCAGTAGTCATGATTAGTCATTTGTGTATTCCCACAGAGCCAAACACAGTGTCCTGCACGCAGTAAAGGCCTTTGCACATACTGTTGCCTTTACCAGAAATATTCTTCCACGTATTCACATGGCTCTTCGCCCTCTGTCTGTATGTCATCTTCTCATGTTACCCTCTCAAAAACACTCTATTCTCACCATCCAATCATTCTTTGCCCCTGACCTAGTTTATATTTCTGTACAGTTCTTGTTTTTATCATAGCTGGGATTGTTTTATAACTTATTTATTTACTTCTTCCCTTACCTCTGGAATATAAACTCCAAAGGAACAGGGACTCTATGCTATTTCTTGCTGAATCTCTAGAACCTAACCAGTGTTTGGCACATAGTAGGTGCTAAATTAATATCAGGTAAATATTTAAATCACTAAACAAATGTTTGCTGAGGTAAAATAAATGAGAATATAATAAAATATCTTTTACATGGGATAAAACTTCCTTCAAGAGTGCGGTATGTAAAATGTAAAGTCTGCTAAGTTGTTCTCATTCTGAGGTAATAGTCACTGTAACATTTAGTATGATCTTTGGCATTGTGGTTAAGAGGCTGAAGTGCATGGTGAAACATTCTAGGTCATAACTTTCCATTGGAAACAAAGTGCAAGCCACAAATGGGAGTTAAATGTGTCATTTTAAATTTTCTAGTCGCCACATTAGAAAATAAACTATTGAAATTACTTTTAACAATAGAGTTATTATAGAATATCCAAAATATTATCACTTTGCTATGTAATCTATATAAAAATTATAATAAAATCTTTTACTTTTTCAAGTTTGTACTACTATGCATTCAATATCCAAGATCTGTTTTATGGTTATAGCAAATCTCTATTGAGACTAGTGCTTAAGCACCATGTGTGGCTAGTGGCTATTGTGGTGGACAATACAAATCTCAGTAATAACTATCTGGTGGGCCAAACAGTCTTTGAATGTGCTTTCCTTTTCTGCACGTGCAACCCTCCCATCTTGAAGCACCTCAGGGAGGATCAGGATTATTACCAGAGTATGTAATGAAAACGAAAGAATGGGTGTCTAGCTTTTAGACAGAATACATTGCTTAGTTTTGTTCTTCCAGAAAATATAGTCTTGGAGCACACATGTGCATAGAGTACTCAGAAATAATTCCAAGCTTTTTAAAAAAAAAAAGAGAGAAAGGATTTCTAACATCTAGAAGCTTCCTTTTGGATATCCTGAGCAGAGCATGGATGTCTGAACACAGCTTTTTCTGTCTGTAACTGAGAATATAGAATATGAATTAAGGGAAGTGTGCTTGTGGTCAAGGAGCAGAAAGGTAATGAGAACAGAACACTAACGAGGTCCCTCAACACAAAAGAGTAGAAATGGCAATGGCAAAGCAGTGTGTTTGATAGGACTTGAGTCTCCTAGCAGACCTAAGTCTTCCTCTGAATTTGCATGTCCTAGAAGTTCCCACAGCCATATAAGAACACAGAAGGAAGTTAAGAATTAGCCTCAGCTTGCCTGCCAGGGGGCTTGCTGCAGTATGAGGCAAAGGGTCCAGGAGTCCATGGGGTGCACAGCCCAAAGATAAGAGTGGATACAAGACTTTTAAACAACCAGATCCCCCACTGAGTGGTTAAGTAAAAGTCCCAGGCACTGGAGGAGAAGGTCAAACTCAAAGTGCACTGAGATGGTGCACTGCTTGTGCCATGAGCAGCCATCACCTGCCATACCTGTCACATGCATAAGCAGCGCTGGATCAAAGGCAGAAAATGGACAATGAAAGGTGTGGGGAAACGAGCTGTTCTTCAACTGGACAATGGTAAGCACTAGAGGAAAAGGATAATATAAGACAAGGACAATACCACACATCTGTTACTATAATGTTAATTAATACAAAGTTTGCTCCCTTGCCCAATGACACGTGATTAAATAAAAGGAGTAAGAACTGGGAGAAATCCTGAAAGACTGGACCCTTACTCAAAAGACACCATTTTATATCAACTTGCAAGTTCAAATTCATCCCAGCCCCTCCCACATCTGTGAAAGAGGAGCTTAACAAAAAAAAAAATATGAGCTATCACAAAGAACAAACAAAACTATTTCATTTTTCTCCATCCACCCCTTCCTTCTGCAAATCCGATTAGTGGCATATAATTTTTATCTCAATTACAAACATTAACTGAGTAAAGACTAGACAATTAAAGACATAATAATGAGGGACTAATCAATGAAAAGCAAAGGAGACACTTAACCTTAGCTGTCCAAGATGCAAGGCTCTGAAGATGATGAGTTAAAGACTTCTTCAGATGACCTGAGCAGGGCCTCTCGAATGCAATGTACATTCCTAGTCACCCTGGCTGATCAGACAGTTAACGTAGTCTGATCAGGTGTGGCTGAAGCTCTGCATTTCTAATAAACACCCAGGTAATGCTAATGATGCTGCTCTGAGGACCACACTTGAATAGGCAAGACCTAGAAGATGTTACATCACAAACTTCTTATGCGCAGTTGTCAAAGACCCAAACATAGGAGGTGACTCTTAACGTTTAGTTGTACTGGGTTACAGAAAACAAGTCATCAGGGAACTAATAACATGGACAGTGTGGAAAGAGGAGTTTCTGAGTCCAGATGTGGGCATGTGCCAGAGACTGGTGATTTTCTGCATGAAAACCATAAAACTCAAACTGAGCACATCTCCCAGCTGCAGAGAGGACAGCGGTCATGCTACCTCACAGAATGCTGGGTCCTGGTGCTGGTATTGTCTGGGCCATAGAAACACCTTTGTGACAAAGCAGTGGTGTCATCCTTGCCTGTCCTCTGCATAGAACTGTGGAGTGACTTCTTTACTGAGTAGAGAAAAGGTGGGTGGAATCTCTGCCTTTTGGAACTTACATCATCCGCTGTCACTGCCATCACGCTCCTGCTTTTCTTCATTATAGAGATGAAGAATATGCTCTCTTAGGGTGTCTGTTACTCAGTGCAGCTTTGTTGGCAATTTCTAAGATCTACAAAGGAAAAAACAGACATATAAAATGAACAGTTTGGTATGCTTAGTTAAAAACAAATTTGTATTCTCCAAACTAATATTTGAATATATACAGTGTACATGGGTAAGTAAACATCATAGTTTTCTAAGCCAGTTCAATCTATGAGAAAAGAGGTTAACAAAATACAAAAATCCAAGAAATTATGCAAAGCTATTTGGGAGAGAAAAATATAACAGTTGGGTTCCCAAATAATCAATTATCACTAAGAATATAGATATAATATGTATTTCTAAAGGGTTTTATACTTAAAAAGTGCTACTCCATAAAATGTTTCATTTGATTCCCTTAACAGTCTGTGAGATCATTTTCATGTTTTTTTTCTAATGAGAGAACACAGGGTCAGAAAAATAATTTGGCCAGTGTAACAGCTAAAACATGGCAGATCTAGAACTTAATGAATATGACCCCTTGATACTATTATCAAAAAAAAAGGAAAAGAAAGAAAAATAAAGCAATGCAAAAAATATACACAATCAAAAATTCTTAACTTCAATTTTACTATTAGTTTAAACCTCACACATGAATAAGTATTTAGGTAAGTATTCATCACAGAGAATTTTAGCAACCAGTAGTTAGAAAAAGCTAGAAATCTCTAATTTAAGTCACAGAGACCTGGTCATTTTGAGGTAGAGATATTACAGTGCATGGCATTTGTTTTGTGTATATCATTGGAAGTCACTTCAGAAACCACCCCTATAATATTACCAAAATTTAAGGGTATATCCTGGTTGTGGAAGCTCCAAAGGAAAACTAGTCACTGGTTTATCAGAACTCTGGCTATTAAAACAGGCCCAAATTGAAAAGGCACATCATATCCAGCATATGATTGTATACAAAAGAATATGAAGAATTCTGAGTTTGCAGAATTGAACTGGAAAAGCTATACTATACAATCATCAAATCCAAGAAGCATTCATCCATATGGTCATTTCTCAAGAACTTGGTATAGAAATGCCCTGCATTGTTGCTGAGCTCAAGAAGCTCCTGTTTTCTCACTCTGTACGTTTAAACTCTTAATACATCCCTGATTTGAAAAGTCTGCTTCTGTAACATGAAGATATATATAGATAAAGAGCGTAATGAAATGGTAGCTATGTGACTAGGAATACTAAGTAGTGGCATTGTACCATCACCCAGGAAACCAGGGTTGAATTTCTACCACATAATTTGACTACATTATGCAGCAGTTGCCAGTAAAACTGAGAGTAGATAAGAGAATGGGGGGGAGGAGAAACTTTGCCTTTTAAGTGTTCTACAGAGAGAACCCTACAGGGTTTTCAGGGGTTTTATTCCATAGACCAAGGAAAATAATTTCCTCTGCATACAATATATTTACAATTACTGAGCTCTTCAAAAGCTGTCCTAACAGGAGTAGGCAGAATTTCAGGGCTTTTACTCAAAGGCTGCTTGAAACCTAACAAAAGTAGACAAATAACAGATATTTTATCACAGAGTTACAGTCAATCTTTAGAGGGTGAACACACAATACAATGTATAGATGATGTATTATATAGAATTGTACACCCAAAACCAATATAATTTCATTAACCAATGCCACTCCAATAAATTCAATAAGAAAGAAAAAAGATAGACTTAAATAATAAGTATAATTTGTTTAGTGGAGATAGTAGAGAACAATATGGTGTGCAAAAATATGGAAAGAAATTTAATAGATGAAGGGTATGCCACATGGAGGAAGCTCCCAAGCTAAGGAAATTAATGACAAGCAGAAAGATAAAATGTTCCAGGGTAACATCAGGAGGTCTTTTGGCAAGCTATAGTATTTTTGTGAGGTCTTAGCCATAGAAATAAACTTAAGTTTTATGACACTTTGCATGTGAGAACTTATTGGACAAATTCATGTGCCTTCAACTGGGAGCATGTCCTGACTAGGAAAAGCAGGATCTCAAGTAACAAGGCAATTTTTCAAATGTTCTACATTTAAAAACATATTATTCTATATTCAGAAGTAAATCTTAACATCTGTTATATAAAACAAAAGAAGAAAGAGAAAGAAAGATCATTTTCTGGATATGCCTCATTTGCCCCTCGAGATCCACACCTCCACCTTCGCCATCCTGCCTGTGCCCTGGGAGGCTGGTCCAGGGATTGCATCATGGCTCTCCAGCCCTCCGGCTGCCGACTGTATTCAGTCCATGAGAAACAAAGGCAACAGGATAGAGGGCAGGAGGAAAGCGAGGCCCCTCTCTGCTGGCCATGGTGTAGCAGCAACTAAAGTCCTCTACTTTAAGTTACAGCCCTGTGAGCCCCCCTCTTCCAAGATGACAAGTTTCCCTGGGTTCCATTAATTAATGTCTCCATGTGACCTTCAGAGATAGGGCTGGTAGCTTTCTCCACTGTTGCTAGCCTTAT
Organism: Trachops cirrhosus; assembly: GCA_028533065.1. NCBI lineage: Eukaryota > Metazoa > Chordata > Mammalia > Chiroptera > Phyllostomidae > Trachops > Trachops cirrhosus. The sequence goes on along the minus strand of CM052542.1, from coordinate 43,428,208 downwards.
GGGGCCTCATCATCCCTTCAGGCTTAGCCTCAGACCTGCCCATACCTCTTATAAACAGCACCTCCATTAATCTTTGTTTTACCCTCTTTTGGAAGCGCAATCTGTCTCCAGCTGGGACCCTGACTGATAAGAGATTTGTTCCAAAAACTTTACAAACCACAGGGCAATTTCAAAATATCGTCCCTCGGTGTCCAGGACAGTGACTGACAAAAAACAGGGTCTTAATAAATAATTGTTCAAAGAATGAATGAGTGAAATATAGTTGGAGTTCTAGAGTGATTTTATGCCTTTTAGAAAAGAAGGTCGGCAGACATTATATCAAGTGGTTTTTGTGAGGAAGAAATGGCTTCACATCATCACTCTGGTGGCAATGATGATTCTGTTTGTGAGTTCTGAGAAATGGCATATTTAATAGCATATTATGTTATAATATTATGCTATAATATTATATAATAGCATATAATATAATTTATTATATAAGATATTATTTTATACTATGTTTAATATGGGAGAATAGGAGTTATTTATGCCATATCATTGCTGATTTTTAATGTCACCTGTCTTTTGTTTAGTCTGCTGTAGATTGAGATTTATCCTATGCCAGTTTAAGTACTACATGTACATAATTTCAAATATGTGTCATAATAATCATCCAACCAAGTAAGGTGGGCAGGAAAATCATAACAAATAAGAAAATCAAGTCTTGGAACAATGATGAAATATGCCCAAAGTCACACACTCTGCTGGTTAAGACTAGAGCATTTGGGTTCTAAAGCCAAGCCTCTTAACCTATCATGATGCAGCTAATTCAATTTTATTCATGTATTTTCAAGGTAGAAGTGAATTACATGATTTTTATTTCATTTTCTGACACCAGAAATATAAGTTAAATGAATCAGTTTTCTGGAAACATGCTCTTCAATCAGGCAAGGATAAACAAGAGTAATTTTTAAGAGATACTGAAGTTTTTAAGTGTCTCAAATTTAAGGCAAGTGTAGATGAGAGAAGAGGTCAGGTTCTATTAATTCGGGATATTCTGGTTTTAGCAAAATTTGCTTCTCAATAAATAGAACACCATATGCTTCATTAAAACTAATTCTTTCTGAGAGTTTCTAAGCTAATGAGTAAATTGATGACTATAAATTCCATTTCCGGCATATTGTAATAGTTTTTCTGTGGTTTTATATTTCTTCACCTTAAAGATGCTTTTAAAGTTATATTATTCCTTTATAACATCCTGTTACACTCAAAGACTACAGTATTCCTCATATAATCTTGCCTTTTTCATGTCTCCTTTCTCCACAGAGAAGTAAAAGCTGAAATAAGGGAAAGGATGCTGAGTGCTGTAGCAAACATGTGAATTCCTCCTTCAACAGGGTTCAAATGATCAGTTCTAGTAATCCCTGGCTGATAGAAATTTCAACAAATTATGATAATCATTTTAAAAATATTATGTACATCATGGGTACATGCTAGACCAAACCTTGAAGAAATAAGAAAAATAAGAGTAATATTTTGAGGTTTTAAGAAAGCTACTTTTTTGATTAGGTTCTTGTTAAATGAGAGATTATATGGTATTTGTCTTTCACTGCCTGGCTTGTTTCACTTAGCATAATGCTTTCTAGTTCCACCCATGCTGTTGTGAAGGGTTGGAGCTCCTTCTTTCTTTCTGCTGCATAGAATTCCATTGTGTAAATGTACCATAGTTTTCTGATCCACTCAAAACAAACAAGCAAGCAAAATATAACCATAGACATTGAAATAAAGAACAAACTGACAGTAACGAGAGGGGAGGGGGTAGATAATGGGGGAAAAAGGGAAGGGTCACTGAGGAGCATGTATAAAGGACCCATAGACAAAGCCAAAGTGGGGTAGGATTGAGGGTGGGAGGTCGGGGTGGGTGGGGTGGGGGAAAGTGGTGGCAGAAAAATGGAGGCAACTGTACTTGAACAATAAAAAAAAAGGGAAAAAATAAGAAAAATAAAGCTACTTTTTCCAATTTAAAGATTGCCCTTTATTCTGAGATGATGTTCAGAAAAGTTTCATTTTCTTTTTTTTTGTGTGTGTAATTGAATTATTGAAAATTCTGAACTCAGTGGGGCACCGATATATACTAGTTTTCATTTTTCTCCAGTAAGTGCTTTCCCTCTGCAAATCTATTTCATCTTCCTTCACAAGAGTTCCCATTGAGTTCAGAACTCCAATTTATAACTGCTTTATATTTTTATTTTTTAAAATATTTTATTGTTGTTCTATTATAGTTGTCCCAATTTTCCCCCTGTTGCTCTCCACTGCTCCACCCATCCCACCCCCCACTCCCACAGTCAGTCCCCACACTGTTTCCCATGTCCATGGGTCATTCATACATGTTCCTTGACTAGTCCCTTCCCCTTCTTTCCAATCTTATCCCCCTTTCCCATCCCCTCTGGTCAATGCCTGTCTGTTCCTTGTTTCCATGCCTCTGATTCTATTTTGCTCATTTGTTTGTTTTGTTCATTAGGTTCCTCTTATAGGTGAGATAATATGGTATTTGTCTTGCACTGCCTGGCTTATTTTAGCATACTACTCTCTAGTTCCATCCATGTCATTGTGAAGGGTAGGAGATCCTTCTTTCTTTCTGCTTTGTAGCATTACATTGTGTAAATGTACCACAGTTTTTTGATTAACTCATTTACTGATGGGCAATTAGGCATTTACAGGACTTGGCTATTGTAAATAATGCTGCTATGAACACTAGGGTGCATAGGTTATTTTGAATCAGTGTTTCAGGATTCTTAGGATATAATCCCAGCAGTGGAATCACTGGATCAAAAGTTAGTTTCATTTTTAGTTTTTTGAGGAAAGTCCATACTGTTTTCAACACTGGCTGCACCAGTCTGCATTCCCACCAACAGTGCACTAGGGTTCCCTTTTCTCCACATCTTTGCCAGCACTTGTTGTTTGTTGATTTATTGATGATAGCCATTTTGGTAAGAATGGGGTGGTATCTCATTGTAGTTTTAATTTGCATCTCTCACATGGCTAGTGATGTTGAGCATCCTTTCATATGTCTATGGGCCCTCTATATGTCTTTCTTGGGGAAGTGTCTGTTCAGGTCCTTTTCCCATTTTTTAATTGGATTGTTTGTCTTTCTGGTGTTGAGTCATATGAGTTCTTTATATATTTTGGAGATCAGACCCTTGTCTGAAGCATCATTGGCAAATAGGTTTTCCCAAACGGATCCCTCTTCATTTTTATGTTTTCTTTAGCGGGGCAGAAGCCTTTTAATTTGATGTAGTCCCATTTGTTTATTTTTTCCTTTATTTCCCTTACCCTAGGAGACCTATTGGCAAAAAATATTGCTGCATGGAATATCTGAAGTTTTACTGCCTATGTTTTCCTCTAGGACTTTAATAGTGTCATGACTTATATTTATATCTTTTGTCCACCTTGAGTTTATTCTGGTGTATGCTGCAAGTTGGTGGTCTGGTTTAATTTTTTTGCATGTACCTGTCCAGATCTCCCAACACCATTTATTGAAGAGGCTATTTTTACTTCATTTTATGCTCCTGCCCCCTTTGTCAAATATTAATTCACCAGAGACATGGATTTATTTCTGGGCTCTCTATTCTGTTCCACTGATTTATTTGGCAAAATAGTGGGATACAAAATCAATATTCAGAAACAAAAGCATTTTTGTACACCAACAATGAAATATCAGAAACAGAAACTAGGGAAAAAAATCCCACTTACTATAGCAACAAGAAAAATAAATTACCTAAGAATAAACTTAAACAAGGAGGTAAAAGACCTGTACTCAGACAACTACATAATGCTGAAGAAAGAAATTAAGGGAAATACAAATAAATGGAAGTATATAATGTGTTCATAGGTTGGAAGAATTAACATCATCAAAATGTCCATACTACCCAAAGCAATCTATAGATTCAATGTAATCTCTATGAAAATACCAATGGTATATTTCACAGATCTAGAACAAATATTTCAAAAACTTATCTGGAACCAAAAATGATCCCAAGTAGCCTTTGTAATCTTCAGAAGGAATGAAGTAGGAGGGATCACAATACCTGATACAAATTATATTACAAGGTCACTATAATCAAAACAGTCTGGTACTGGCATAAGAACAGACACATAGATCAATGGAACCAATTTATAACTGCTTTAAATCACATGTCCCTTTTTTCTGGATTCAGTGACCAGGCTGTGTGGCACCACTCAGTGGCCAGTGTGCAGAACCTGGCATGGGAAGGGAAAATGCTCTACTTTTCCTTCTCCCTTCCTCCTTTCATTTTCAGATTCTAACTCCTTCCACATTGAAGCAGAGTGGAAAAGTTAATTAAAAGAAGTAAAAACCTTCTTACTTAATGGGACATTTAATTACAGTTCTCTTGAGTGCCACTACTTTTCTAGCAAAAAGAGACTGTATACTGATGACCTCTCTAAGACAAGTGTTTAAATTCTGGCTCTTCTTAGGGGTGAGTAGGAACATTACTATTGGGAAAAAATAACTTTTCATCTCTGCAGCTCCATCCCCATTGGTATACATTGAATGTGCTGATAGGGTCCCTTTGAGCAATGGTCTACTCTCTTGATTGAAGTAATGACAAAATGCCTCAAGCCCCAGTGAACTTGATCGAGAATAAGCTCAAGCATCTTTGTCACACTAAGTGGTGAAAATGTAGGCCCTTTTGGTACTCTCTCTTCACTCCATTTCTCTCTCTACCCAATTATCCCACTCTATTTCCCCCTTGCTCAGAAAGGCACAAAGAGAAGATCATAAAGTCTTCTGCATAAGTGACCAATGGAGAAATGAGATACTGTGTCAGTTTTTTTATCAACATCATTCAGACCCAAGCCAAGCACTCTAAACTCTGCTCTGTGGTGCTAGGGCTGGGACATTGCAAACTGCATTTCACAGATCCTCTTTCATCTGGCTTCCTGTAGTACTGCCAATGGGAATGATTAGTAGGAAACTGGAAGAAGAGATTTGCACAAAAGGGACTCTCTTCCTTCTTTCAGGAGTATAGAAAAATTGGCATCCCTCCTGACAGACCCAGAACCAACCACACGATATCCTCATCAGATGTCTACTCACTAGATTCATGGTGAAACACTTGGTTGTTCCAGCTCCTACTGGTGGTGACCCCTCATTCCTAGATTCTGGTAACACCATCATCCCTTTTATCCCCTCAGCATTAGAAATGTTAGCTGCTTCATTAATCTTTGAGTCACCTGGTGGGCCCCTTTCATTTTCATCATTTGATACTTGTGTAATCAGTTTCTTGTATTAAATCCCTTGTGTTTTCCTAACCAGAACCTAATCTTACTTTAATTGATCTCTAGAAGTGGCTCTACATCTTCAGTAGACCAATAATTCCCTTCTTTAAAACTCCTTCACATTCTATCTCCTCTGCCCAGAGTCAGTTTATATGAGCCCTGGGAGGCTGCTGGGGTGATGAGTGGTATCAGAACCAACCTGGCATCTCAGAGGGAGTAGTCTGAGCACTTTTTATACAGTCAAACCTCAGTTCTCCAAAGTTCTCAACCAAGTTGTTCGTGGAAAAAATGTCTTGGTTGTCTAACAAAATTTTGGGTCTTAATTCTTGACCCAACAACCCTTTGATGCTGATACCTGTATGGTCAGTCATGTGCCTCTTAGGTGACAATCAAAGGAGATTTGATTTTTGAAGAAATAATTTCTCAGTTTTCTAGAACAAATTAAGTTTGAGAACCAAGGTTTCACTGTAATTCTGTCCTTAGAGAACATGGGATATTTTTATGGCTTTTAGCCCTCTGCTTTGGGTTAAATAGGACCATCCCCATTTCTTGCTTAACAGGAAAAGTCCTATTCAACAATCTTTCAGGTGTTAAAATGTCCATTTATAAAATGATAAAAATGTGCCCTGGCTGGTGTAGCTTAGTGGATTAAGCGCGGGCCTGTGAACCAAGAGATCACGGTTCGATTCCCAGTCAGGGCACATGCTTGGGTTGCAGGCCAGTTCCCAGCAGGGAATGCACAGGAAGCAACCATACATTGATATTTCTCTCCCTCTCTCCTTCCCTTCCCCTCTGAAGATAAATAAATAAAATCTTTAAAAAAAATGATAAAAATGTAATGGGACATGAGCATTTCTTTCTTTTGTTTCTTAATGGCCTCCACTGAGAAATTAAACACTGATAACTACATGTCAGCCCTCTAATTCTTTGAAAATTTTATTGATTCATAAAGTACAAATGTCTAAGAACCTGTAAACTAGACCAGTGGGTCTTAACTTTACAAAATAACTAGCATAAAGTCTAATTGAAGAAAAGGAAGCTCTTCTGCTTTGGGCTAGCATCTTATGTAGTATGAACTGGGGAAAAATGTTGGACAAAGTGGAATCTGAATTATCGTCCCCATTTGTAGCCACACAACTGCCAGCTACAGCTATGCACCTAGCTCTGTGTTTCTGGTGTCCGCAATGTCAAGGGGCTGGGTTATAATTATCCATAAACTTTAGAGTCTAATAAAATTCTAGGAAACAGAAGTAAACAAAAATGGTAGAAACCAACTCTCTAGACTCAACACACATGTAAGTATGTCCAGAATTTGATATATAAAATATAAAAGTCCTCCCATGAGTTTGTATTAACTGGTCTCATGACACTTTCAAAAACTCCAGATTATAGAACTGTTGGGGAGATAAACAGGAGACCAATGTGCTTCCTCTAAAAGTTATTGTAGTAGGATACAAATAATGGAGAGCAAACATTAATTAAAAATATGTATATAATATAAAAAGATATTTTCTGTGTAAAATTTCCTAAGACTATAAGCACCCAACATTTAGCTGTAAGCATTTCTAGGAGAGAAAAATCAGTTTGTTTTATTAGGCCATAAGCATGAAGACTTTATCAATAAAAATTGAAAAGCATTAAGAATTAATATGAACGTAACCATTAGCTTAGTCCTGAGGCAGGATAGTAAGAAGCTGTGAAAATTTCTTGGCAAGTGGAATGGGGAAACTGAGACAGGTAGCTAACTGAAACTGGCTTTATGCAGCACCCTGAATCACCTGCCTCCTTCTCCCTTACACATCCACTACCTTAAGCATTAAGCCCTCAGGACAATGAGATTCTGATCAGCATCAAATAATAATCTTAGGACAAAAGCCTCGAACCTGTTGGCCACAGAAACAGAGTTTTGGTCAAATTACAGATAACATCTAGGCCTCAGTTGTGTTTCAGCTCCAGGACCAGAAAAGCAGCAAAACCATACAAAGCAACACCATGACTGCATCAGGACCAGCTACAATGACCAATGACCCCCTACCCTAGCACCAACCAATCAGTGGACACCACAACCCTGACCTCATATGCTCATTTTGATGAATCAGCATATTAAAGGACACACCTGGAAAGTGGATGAATATTTCATTGAGATTCTCCCCTAAGACCCTCCCTAAAATTCCTGCCTATAGAAAACAGACAAAGACAAAGGGCCCAGCCTACGCATGTGCTCTCTCTCTAGAGCATACCACACCGTCTTTCGTTGGGTGTGTACCTTTTCTTTCTTTCTCCTAAGTGCTAAGGGTCTCCATAAGACTTGTAACCAGGGGAACAGCAGGCAGTGGCAGCTCATCCTAGAATAACCCCCTGAACAGTCCCAAAGGCCTTTATTTTGCCTCTGTAACTTGTTCCTGAGTCCATGCAGCCCAGCTGGCCCACTTCTTCTGCCTCTGTGACTTTCTTTCTAAAAAGCCAAGACAGCTCTCTGAGTATCCTACTCAAATCTTCTCCTTGAGTGTACTTTCTCTTTGCATGTTAAATAAACTTCCTCCTGTGCTAGAGTTCTTGCCTCTGAATTCTTTCATTGCTGAACTGAAGAGCCAAGAGACAGCACCACTGCCAATAGCCTGAGAGAATGATAGTAACAAAGAGATAATGGCATTCTTTTAATAGTCATCAGACTGCAAAGCAGCTAAGCTAAAGGCTGCTCTGAGTAAAATGTGTCTCCTGAACAACCACTTAAAACCAATTTCTACCATAAAATGTGTTCTCTCTAAATTACTAATATGGTACAATCTTGAAATCAATTCACATGTTGACAAGAAAAAAATTCTTAGCATACAATTTTAGATGAATGTTAATTTCTGACACTAACAGAATAGAAAGTGACAAACTATTCCCATGTTTCTACTTGAATAAATAATGCCTTAATAAGTTTATTAGTGAGTTTCTCTCCAGGGAAAGTTGTCTAAATCAGAAAGTTCTAAAGAAACAACTTATTATTTCTACTATTAAAAATGTTACTGGTGCCCTGACCAGTATGGATGGCTCAGTTGGTTGGGCATCATCCTGCAAAGCCAAAGGTCATCGGTTCGATTTCTGGTCAGAGCACATGCCTGGGTTGTGGGCCGGGTGCCTGGTCAGAGTGGGCCTGTGAGAGGCAACCAATCGATGGTCTTATATATTGATATTTCTCTCTCTTCCTCTCTCTCCTTCTCTTCCCCTCTCTCTAAAAATAAATAAAACATTTAAAATGTTACTGGTACTATTGGTTAATTTTTTATAGCTTAAAATGCCATAAGGAGGCAATTTTATGTTCCAGCCATTTTTGGCTCCATTATAAGTATTGGGAAAGGACCCCAAAAAAGTCCTATATTCAATGGCATATTCAAGCCCTATATTCAAATCAATGAACAATTTGATATTATAAGCAAATTCTGAGGGTTTCCATCTTTGAGTTATCATTGTACCAAAAAAGTGATGTGATCACAGAAGATCTAGAAAGTATTAGGGAATTTTCACTATCTCTTAAAATGAACCACAGAAGATCTACAAACCTAAAGGTCAGTATGGACAAAGGATAGTCAATTCACTTATGTATTTTATGGGCACCTGCTCATGCTCAAATTGGGATGGTCTAATTCCACCCTCAGAGCTATTAGTAACTTTCACAGACCTATTAGCAGGTGTTCTGGGATTTCAATTCACATCACTAACTTTCAATGAGAATATAAAAATTATTTTATCATTTCTTATGGCTGAGTGGTATCCTATTTTATATACATAGCATATCTCCTTTATCCAATCATTTATCAAAGGATACTTCAGTTATTCCTATGTCTTGGCCACCGTGAATTATGTTGCAGTGAACACAGGCAGATGAAATACTGCTATTTGCAACAACATGGACTGACCCTGAGAATATCTTGCTAAGCAAAATAATTCAGACAGAAAAATTCAAGAACCATATGATTTCACTCATAAGTGGGATATAAAACTGAAAGCAACAAATGAACAAACAAGAAAACAAACGAAAACTTATGGACACAGACAACAGTATGGTGATTACCAGAGGGAAGCAGGTAGGAGGATAGTAAAGGGTAAAAGAGGTCAAACACATGATGATAGAAGATGATTTGACTTTAAGTGGTGGGCACACAATGCAATATATAGAACATGTATCATAGAAAAGTACACTTGGACCTATATAATCTTATTAACTAATGTCACCCCAATAAATATCATTAAAAATTGCATCCATGTTCCAAAATCCCCATTTCTGTCCATTATGGATATTGCCCACTTCTTCCTTTGGTTCCTCAACAATAGCAACAAAAACTATAGAGAACCCACTGGGTGACAGGAAATGCTGTGGGTAATACAAGATGAATATAATAGAATTCTTGACCTTAAAAAGCCATGGTCTAGTGTTTGTAGGGATGAATCAATGATTATTCTTTCCACAATATTTAATGTGCTCTTGGCATGTGTCAGGCTCACAGTGCAGTGTGATAAGTGTTCTGACAGGAATACACAATGACTTTATTTGGTTACTAGATGAGTGAAGGCCACCTCTGTGAATGAGAATGACCAAGAAGAGCTTCAGAGAGAAGGTCTCAGTCCTTTTATGGGTGCATTCCTACTAAGGAATGAAGGATAAAGCCCTTCTGTTCCCCCTATTTTCCAGAGTGATCTTTTTAAAAAATGAACAAAATTCCTCATATTACTTCCCTCCTTTTCATTTTTCATGGCTTCCTCTTACATTTAGGATAATCCCCAACCCTAATATGACATGCAGGTCCCTACATATCTGGTCCTTGCATACCTTTCAGCTTCAACTTCCTATGTTGGCTTCCACCTGCCTCCCTACCTTATCCCACATCACTGTCACCTTTAACTCATTTATCTTTAGCCAAATTGCATTTAGGATTTATCCCACGGCCTTCTTGCCCCAGGACTTTTCTTGCACTGTAATACTTTCTCACGTTTGCCTAGCTAAATCATCCCTTAGCCTTCAGCTTACATGTCACTTCTTCAGAAAAACCTTTACTGACTTCCCCCATTTGTCACAAGGACTTATCACATCATTATTTTCTTATCCACAGTATTCATCATAATGGTATATTTATTTTTAAGAATGCATAGTTTTGAACCTCTCAGAAGATCAAAATGAATATTATTAAATTACTTATTCCTTGTGCCAAGTAATAAATATTTATTGAAAAATGTTTGAATAATAATATAGATGTGAATGGAATAGATATGCTCTATGCCACTGTCTGGATGATTTAAAAATATGATAATCCAAAGGCAGAAGATAGCAGGGGGAAAGAGATAGAACCAAAATACCAGGTAAACTACAAATATCAGCTCACAAATAACATTATGGACAGCATATATTATGGACAGGATATATATTCTTACTCTTGTAGAAGGATATAATTGCTTTGGGGTAGGCACTATTCTGTAGTATACACACACACACACACACACATGCACACACACTATAGAATACTATACTAACTATAGTGTTTGTGTATATACATATACATACATACATACATACATATATATAAAATCTCATGTAATCCTCAAAACTATGTTTGTCTCCATTTTACAGCTGATAATTTTGATGCATGGAAAGGATAATTCATCCAAGCTCACTTATCTAGGAAAGGGCAGCAGCAGGATTCACACCGAGGCACTGCGCCTGCAGAGCTCATGCAATTAACCATTATCCTCCATTGCCTCTTGGAAGCAGCAAACAAGTATTATTTATCAAAGAACAAGCAGCAAATGAAGATGGGTTAGACCTAAGATATCGAGGGAAACTGGGAAGAAAAGTGAGATTTCAAGACATGAAAAGAATCCAATTCTTTAAAATAAAAGTAATAAAACAAAAAAAGAGATAAGATTCTATTGTTTACAGAACATATAAAACCTATGAAAAGGTACTCTCTTATGTTAAACTGGAAGCATAGACTATGTGTATAAAACTGTAGATTTAAAATGTAACTAAAAAGACATAATAATTTGCCGCTACTGCTTCTTATGCTCCAGCAAAAATGCACAAGTATTTTCTTCTTCTAAATAAGGTCTTTGGCTCAATATCTAAAATTACTTTAGGTTAATACAAAAGACCCTTGATATTCATTTACAAGTGCAACATCCCTAGGCTCTTAAAAATTGTCACCAATCTAGTACTTTTCAAACACATTTCATGGGACATGTAGGAGATAGAGGAGGATTTGGTTGAAGTCTTCTTTTTAGACTCAGAGACGCCAGACACTCATCAACTTCAACTATTTCCTGTCTTCAAAAAAAAAAAAAAAGAACGAAGTGCAACAGTTCATTATTGTTTTAAGCAAGCAAGCACACAAAACATCTGCATGTTCCTTTCTCAGAAATATAAATATTGGTTTGGTCAAAAAGTCTATTAAGTTTTTCCATAAAATAAAAGACACATTTTTTTCATTTTCACCAGTAACTTTATTGATTTGGGCATTTTGAGTATGTCAGCTATCTCCTGCTATTGGCTTCCAGTGGGCAGAGGCCAGGGGTGCTGCTAAATATCTTCCAATGCATAATACAGCCCACAGCAAAGAATTATTTGGTCAAAATGTGAATGGTACCAAGAAACTTCACAAACCTCTTTTGATACATTCAATCAGTCACAGCACCTTCTCCACACACTGCACAAGTTTTTTGTGTGTTTCATTTTACCTTTTTTAAATTATAAAACATAATACACTGAAAATGTTGCATATTTTCTTCCATCTTCAATATTAAAATGGCTGTAATTTTTTTATTCACCAATTCTGATACTTTTTTTAATGCACACTAATATGACAACTGTCACAATATAATGTAACAAAATTGTTTTGAATGAAGTTAAAGACAACTAAACACTACTAGAGCCATTGTATGGCAAAAACTAAACAAATTTTTGGCAAACCCAATAATACTACATCATTACAGACTTTCTATGATGAAGGTCCCAAAGATGTGAGGAATCTTCCCAGGACTTCAAATGAATTACTGCCATGACATTTACTGGTTTAAGGGAATTAATTGGATATTAAATCTGCCAATGATTACCGTCTGTTTAGAAGCAAAAACTCAATTTTGGGCCAGTCTGTCCCTGACATACTACAAGGTCAGGGATTCATATTGACGTGGAAATATCCATGTCAGAAACTATCATTTCTTTGCTTATTTTTTGAAGATGCAAAATTAGGCCTCACCCTAAGAATGGGCTCACACATGAATTTAACAAGCACCTAAAATATTGGGTATGTAAGCGGTAAGAGAACAGAAGGAACAAGTATTAGAGGAAAAGTGGGCTTGGGAGCCACAAAACCTAAATTTTTATCTATTTTACATTTTGACACTCTGTGAAAGATTTTATTTAACAAGAGGTGCTACCACTTAAAAAGAAAAACTTGAAAACCACTCTAATACTGACTATAATACCCCCATAAAATGCCAAAGTGCAGTGTGTTTCTAACTTTACTTATTAAAGTACCAGCTTTGTAACATTTGCCATATGAAAGTCCCTTGTTTTACAGAGGATGTAAAGAGCCCTGTAAAGGTGGACTGGTCATTCACCAAACAAGGGGCATAGCCAGGGCTAAACCCCCAGGAACCTATATTTGGTCCAGTGTGTTCCACTTCAGTGCCTGTGCTTGTTGCCTCAAGATTAAAGGGTTTTGCTTTGTTCTGCTTTTATTTTTGTAAAGCTTATTTATAAATTAGAGAGCATGATAAAACATAAAAAAAGACTTTAATGCTAAGCAACTGAGTATATGAATTCACATACTCATGTTCTCAGGCATTTTTTATGCGTCCATTTGTACCACAATTTACTGAGCACTACTGAGGGCCACGTAGTGCAGAAGTACCAGGAATACACAGATAAAAAGACATGATTTCTTCTAGCCCAAGGATTTTACAGATAAGGAGTAGAATGGGAATTAACAGTTGATATGAGTTACGTTACAGAGGCACTTACAAGGTGCAGCTTTAGCACACAGGAAGGTAATATAAGTCTTCCAGGGAGGACTAGGAAAGGATTCACAGAGAAGGCAAATCTGAACCATGCACTTATAAGATAAGTAAAATTTTATCAATAAGGTGAGGAAGAGTAGTTAATTTCAAAAAAAAAGAGACACAAGACTTCCTCTCACCAATCTTGTTTTCTCTCTCTCTTTTTAAATGTTCTATCATTTTTGTTTTGGAACATATACTTACTTTGCATTAAAAATGATGTTATTTATGTTAATATATAACAGGTTTAATATATAATGAGTTAATATAAATAGGTTTATTTTAAGTGATTTGTAAGTATTTTTAAATGATTTTATTTATTTATTTTAGAGGGAGGGGAAGGGACGGAAAAAGACAGGAAGAGAAACATCGATGTGTCAGAGAAAAATCCATGGTTGCCTCTCCTATATGCCATGATCAGGGACCAAACCCACAACGCAGGCATGTGCCCTGATGAGGAATCAAACCTGCGATCTTTTGGTTTGCAAGACAACACCCAACTAACTGAACCACACTGGGCAGGGCTAATGAATTTTTAAACTGACTTTTTAAATTGCTCTTAAGCTTCCTGCCTTCTACACTGGACTTAATTTTCTTACTAAGTCCTCCTTTCAAGCTCCTCTGTTTCTCACTCACACAGTCTCTTCTTTGTCATTTTAGTACTTTTTCCAGCCTCATCCCTTTTAAACTTCTCTTTTGTCTCTGCCTCTTTCTTCTGTCTTCCTTTCCTCCTTCTTTCACTCTTTTTTTTTACTGGCTCTATTTTGAAAGTTTTCTTTTTTCTCTCTCTCCTATAACTCTCCCTTTCTTTTGTGTCTGCATATTTTACTGACTTCTCCTTAAAGTTAGTCCTCCCTCCCTCCATCCCTCCATTCTCTGACTCACTTCATCCCTCTTTTTCTTTCCTTTCCTTCCTTTTCTTTTCCCCTCTCTCCCTCGCTCACTCTCTTATTCTCTTTTCTTGTTTATGCAATTCTTTTTTTCCTCATTCTTTGTAAACTAATTTCCTCCCTCCTCTTCTTCCCTTTTTCCTATACTCTTTTAGACTGGCTTCTCTTTTTGTAAAGTATATTTTATTGATTATGCTATTAAAGTTGTCCCATTTTTCCCTTTTATTCCTCTCCACCCTGTAACCCCCTCTCCAGCATTCCCCCCCTACTTCATGTCCTTGGATCACACATATAAGTTTTTTGGCTTCTCCATTTCCTATACTATTCTTAACCTCCCCCTGTCTATTTCATGCCTATCAATTATGCTTATTATTCCCTGTATCTTTTCCCCCATTCTCCCCCCTCCCCTCCCTGCTGCTAACACTCCATGTGATCTCTATTTTTGTGATTCTGTCCCTGTTCTAGTTGTTTGCTTAGTTTGTTTTTGTTTTTAGGTTCGGTTTTTGATAGTTGTAAGTTTGTTGTCATTTTACTGTTCGTATTTTTTATCTTCTTTTTCTTAGATAAGTCCCTTTAACATTTCATATAATAAGGGCTTAATGATGATGAACTCCTTGAACTTGACCTTATCTGGAAAGCACTTTATTTGCCCTTCCATTCTAAATGATGCTTTGCCCTTCCATTCTAAATGATAGAGTACAAGGCAGAAGGGAATAAGCTGGGGGTGCAAGGCAGAGGGAAAAAAAGGGAAGAAAAATGGACAACTGTAATAGCATAATCAATAAAATATACTTAAAAATAAAATAAAAATATTTTTAAAATATTAAAACACTTCATGCTTTTAGGATGAAGGAAGCAGTAATATTTCTGGTATTAGTCATAGGCACTTGCAGATTCTCTGGTATAAACTATATTCAGTGCAAGCCCGTTGTTATATAAAGGACAGCTTTCTGAAAGAGGATTCAGAAAACTCTAGGTTGGGGTTGCAACTCTGTCACATACTAAATGTGGTACATTAGCAATTTACTTAACCTCTCTGAGACTGTGCACTTATTTATTAAAACAGGCACAGTGCCTTTTATCTCACAGAGTTATTCTGAGAACGAGATAAAACAGTGAATGGGGTCTGACAGGGTCTTACATGTATGCAATAGGATCTCATTAAATGATTTGCTAATCACAATCCCGTGAAAACATTTGTTAAGTTTTATCTCTTTACCTCAACACAAAGATGCCCTTTCAACCTCTTTCCTTTAAAAAAAAAAAAAAAACAACAGAAATAACACGACCTTATATAACTCTGCTTTAGAGCTATTTATGACTGAACTTTCTTATTACCAAGAGAACATAACAACTACTTTCTTGGGGAAAGACAATCTCCAGGGATCTGAGCAGGGGATCAAAATGAATCTGGCAAGGTAAACATTACAATAATCCTGAAAGCACAAATCATGAGATGAGGAGATAATACAATGTCTGACATGATATTAATCCCAAATCTTTTAGACTACAGTCTATTCATGAATAAGTACAGGAAATAACAAATACTGATTAATTATTATCCAACCATAAATACAATATAGAACAGTAATTAATGAAAAAGAAAGTAATACTGATTTGTCTCTTTTACCACAAAGCGAAATAATATCATCTGAGTCACAAAGAGACTTTTGGCCTCACCTGTGCTGTACAGACTGTCACTATAAATAGGTCATTGTCCTAATAATGGCCAATTCAGATTACAAAGTACTGGCTATGAAGTAGGAACATATATATATATATATAATTATAAAATAAAATAAAATTATATGTAATAATTATATATTATAATTATAAAAATGAAATTATATATGATTTTTTATCTTTGCCTAGATAATAATATAACAATTACCCTTATCTTTGTTTAAAATGTTAAGTTTAAGACTGTATTAAGTAATACTGGATAGAGAGAAAATTACCTTCATAGTCCATAATTTTTATCAGCGAATGAGCTCTGTTTCATTATTATGTGGTGTGTTTTTAAGCTAGACAGAAAATGAGACAATGGACTAAAGGCTATTATAAGACATTCATTCATTTACTCAAAGAAAATAAATAGCACAGATCTACTATTTGACAGGCACCGCTAACAAGACACCCAGTTTGCCTGCCAAAGAGCTCACAGTCTAAGACATTCAATGTTGAATGGGCAGTAATGAGCAGTATGCATTATGTAGAGGAGAAACACATCGAAGGGATTGATTGTCATGAATAAGAGGGTCATACATTAACACCCAGGGCATGGTTTTGAAGGATGAATGAATTTCATCCCAGAATAATAATTGAAAGAATAATCCAGTTGAAAGAAATATCACAGACATTCAACATTATGTTTTGTGAATTATTCTAGTTTGTATGGCTCTAAAGAATAGTATCTGCAGGATGAATAGTAGTAGAAAGCACAATTAGATGTATAAGAGACAGAATGTGTTGACACTGAAATATAATGCTAAGTGATACAAACTTTATTTCATATATAATGGAAACGGGAGATGTTTTTGCAGAACCATAAACAGGGGATCAAAATGTACAGCTCTGCAGTCCAGAAAATGTGTTCTTGTGGCAATAATAAAGTGATTTGAAGAAATTGGAACCTTGAAAGGAGGATAATAGGAAGACCAAAAGGATTTATCAAAAATAGGAAGAAAATAAAGAGACAATAGTGATAAAAACCAAGGGTAAGGAGCTTTAAGGAGGAGGTATAATAAACAGGGTCTTACAACACAAAAAGGTCAAGCAAGCTAAGGATTGAGAAGTGATTATTAAAAAGAGAACTTAAGTGGTCATTTGCCAGCTTTGAAGAGTATTAGAGGTAGAAACTTGATTTGGGGGGTTACAGGATAAAATCACCATCTTTAGAGTCTTTAAGTACTGAAAAGGTTAGAGTGTATCCCATGGGGGATTCTAAATAAAGACAATACTGCAGAGCCAATTTACGTTAGATGGGGAGAAATAAAGTCTAAAATAAGTCATCCTTATGACCAACCCAATGACAAATGGAGAATTTTTGTTTTTCCTGGAACAAAGTCTTGATCCCACCCTCATACAAACATCCAACAAATAACTGGCCTAGAAGAACTCATTTCACTCACAGATGAATGAGAATCAAAAACAAAGGAACACAAGATCTGTCAAAGGAAGGAAGGGAGACAGAGAGGGCAAGAGAAAGGCAGAAAGGGAGGGGTAAATCCATGAAAAACAAACACTACTAAAAACATACTATTTTGAGAGCAGATAATTTCAATCAAGCACATTGCTGTTAAACTTTGTGTGTACATGTGTGTGTAGAGGAAAGATACAGAGATGACTTTGTAAAATAAGATCATAAAAGAGATACAACAACTGAGATAGCAGTGCCTAATACATGGTAGTGGTCATAAGAAATACCTGCCAAATGAATTACTACCATAAAATAACAAAAGGTTAAACATGAATACAGAATTGGCAGAGCTTAATGAAGAAGTCAAAGCACATAATAAAATCAACACAGAAATAAAGACCAAGTTGAAAGCAGCAAAAAGGACACATGGCAATGCTGGAGACATCAGGGCATAGACTTGCACAGAGCAAGCCAAGTAAATTGGAAAGGAATAGGAGTTTTACAGAATTGGAAAAAGAAACCAAAAAATGGAAAAGGTGTTAATATTAAAAGGCAGATGTCTAAAGGTATAATTTAAGATAATTTTCCAGAAATAAAAGAATGTTGAAGAATGAAAAGACATGGTATAGTCCAGAAAAGTGATCCATAACAACAATATCTAAGTAAAGTTAATAGATTCAAAAATGAAAAAAATCATTCTAGATTCCAGTAAAGAAATTAAGCCTCTACTTAAAAATATTTTTAGTAAGAAATTCTACCTCGACTGGGTAGCTCAGTTGGTTACAGCATCATCTTGATACACCAAGGTTGCAGGCTCAGTCCTTGGTCAGGACACATACAAGAATCAACCAATGAGTGGTCAAAGGGATCAACAAGTGGAACAACAAATCGATGTTTCTCTCTTTCTCTCTCTCTCCCTTTCTCAAATCAATAAATAATCATTTTTTAAAAGAATTTAATTTCTAACTGTTTATGCTACTATAGTTGTCCTAATTTTCCTCCTTTGCTCCCCCTAGCACCCCTATTCCTGCAGTCAAGACACCGTTTTTCCTGTCCATGGGTGATGCATATATGTTCTTTGTCTAGTCCCTTCACCTTCTTTCAGCCAGTGCCACCGTCCCCTCTTACAGCTGTCAGTCTGTTCCTCATTTCTGTGCCTCAGATTCTATTCTATCACTACATGTATTTTTGAACTTCATATACATGTAATCGTGCAGTATGTTCTCTTGTGTCTAGTTTCTTTTGTTCTGGTTAATGCCACTGAGTTACAACTGTTTTTTCACGTCTATCAGCAGTTCATTCTTTTCTATCTTGCTGATGACTTTCATTTTTTAAACATATCATAATTTGTTTATCCTTTCTCCTAGTACTAAACAATTAAGTTGTTAACATTTGGGGTATTATGAATATAACTGCTAAATATGTTTTGTGCAAGGTTTTGTGTGTTCACATATGCTTATTTCTCTCAGGAATTACCTAAGAGTGAAATACTTGAGTACACTCAAAGAGTATGTTTAAATTTTTAAAAAACTGCCAAGCAGTCTTTGACAGCAATTTTAATATTTTATATGCCAACCAGCAATATATGAGAATTCCAGTAGTTGCAAATTCCCACCACCATTTGGTATTGTGAAGTTTTAGTTAGTTAGTAAGTTAGTTAGTTACTGAGTGAGTTAGTTGGTTCTACCTCTAGTATCACTAGTAGCCATGTGTTCTTTCTTATACTCAGGCTCCATAGTGGCACTGGCACTTTCTTTGAGCCCCAGATCATGGCAGTAGGGTTTAGGCACCTCCTTTGACATATTTGGAGGTAGGTGAGGAGAGCCCCAGCACTCTGCTGCTGCTGTCGATGATGAGGAGGAGGATGATTTTGAGGGCTATGACTCAGGGACTTCCTGGACACAAAGTCCTATTTGATAGCACAGACAAGAGCATGAGAGGAGTGTGAAAAGACAGCTCCAGAATTTGAGCCTGTTCCTATCATTAGAAATCAAAAAGAAGTTGGGAAAGCAAACTTATTTTTAAGAGGGAAATATTGACTTTATTTAAATATATGACAGTAGTTATAATCCATTTATTTTTTCCATGTGTATGTTAAAATGCCCAGCACTAATAGTTGAAAATGCTATCTTCACCCCCACTGAATTACTTAGGCAATGTAGTTTAAAAATTACTTGATCATAGGTTTTCAAGAACTACTATAAAGGACACATGGACAAAACCAAGGGGGAGGGTGGAAGCAAGGGAGGGAGGTGGGTTTGGCTGGGGTTGGGGAAAGTGGTAGGGAGAAAATGCAGAAAACTGTAATTGAACAACAAGAAAGTAATTTTAAAAAGAATATAAGTAATAAAAAGAATAATACTTAAAGGTAAGTAATTAAAAAGAATATAAAAATAAATGATTTAAATGGTAAATTTTATATCACAATAAAAATACATATTGAAAAAAATTACTTGATCATATATACAGGAACTATTTTTGGATTCTAATATATTTCATTGACCTTTAGTGATCTTCCCTACACCACACTGTCTTGAAATCTGTTAGTGTAAGTCCTCTAACCCTATTTTTATTTTCCAAAATTGTTTAGCAATTCTAAGACCTTTATTTCAATATAAATTTCAAAAATATCTTAAAAGCCTACTGCAGCTTTATGTTCAAGAA
>CM052542.1:43385444-43407698 GCA_028533065.1 Trachops cirrhosus | reverse complement strand
TACTTCCTCCTCATGCTTCTTCTTCATGAAAAGCAGCTCCTGCTTGAGAGCCTCAATCTCTGTCTCCAGCTGCAGCCGAGTGATATTGGTGTCATCAATGACCTTTTGGAGCCCATTGATGTCATTCTCCACAGACTAGAGCATGGCCAGCTCCTTCTCTTACTTGACTCTGAAGTCATCAGCAGCAAGATGGGCATTGTCAATCTGCAGAATGATGTGGGTATCATCCACAGAATTTGCAAAGATCTGAGCCCTCAGGTCCTCGATGGTCTTGAAATAATGCCCCCAGTCTCTGTCCTGGGGTCCCTTCTTCTCTAAGTGTTCCTGGATTTTGATCTCCAGTCTCTGATTATCAGCCTCCAGGCTTCTCACCCTCTCCAGATAGGAGGTAAGGCAGTCATTCAGGCATTGCATAGTCTTTCTCACTCTGGATGTCCCCCTATGCCCACCAGACCCCCAGTCATCCCTACAGCCAGGCCCCTGGATCCCCAGCTGCCCCACACTCTGGTGGAGCATGACACAGAGATCCAAGAGCCAGAGCCCCCCAGTGCCTGCATAAACGCTGTCCACGCTCCTGGTTAGCCAGACCTAGTAGCTGGGTTACTGCATGGAGCCCAGGGTCCAGTAGCTTGTGGAGAAGCTGGAGCATGTGCTAAAGTTCATGTTGTTCAGGAAGGAAGATGAGAAGCCAAGACTCAGGTTGAAGCTGCTGCATTACTTATTTATGCCAGTTATTACTGGCACAATTATTACTGTTTCCAGAATACTGTGACCACTAATTATTATTATTTTCCCTTTTCAAGAGGAAACTCATTTTTTGATGACCAGTTTGTCATCTTATGGGAAAAATAACATATTAGTAATCCAAAATGCAATAATACCAATGCTTTTAAAATATTGCTTATGAAAATATTCATTGCATTGCAAAAAAAGAAAGAAAGAAAGCAACATCACAATTTATGAGATATAATCTGTCCCATAGCCCAGGACATTCATATGTAAGATATATATTCTTTTATATCTGCTATCCCTGTACCAGTGTATAATGATTCAATTCTCCCAACTCTTTAATTCAAACTAAGGCAAGAATTCTGCATAATTATTGTGAAGTCAATTGACCTTCAGTTTGTTCCAATGTAAATGTAAACTCAGCAGAAGGAGGGGATCCAGATAATTAAGAATATTTTATGCCACTTACTTTTATCATCAAACAGAAAATCTAAATATTCTCAATGTACTCATGGATAACAAAAAGTAAGTTCTCAAAGATCCAGATATCTATAGATTCCAGTTGGAGGAATACTGGGCATAGAAGGGAAATATACAAATGGCTGAGGCAGAATACATAGATACCAAAATGTGTAATAATAAAATTCAAACAGCTCCAGAAAAAACTAAGAATTCACACAGTACCAATAGCAAACATCTCTGAAATGGGAGCAAAAGACTTCCTTTTCCCCTCTCTCTCCATGGTGGTTGATTGCAGAATGGGAATTGTTAAGTGATGGAAATGAGGCTGAAGAGAACAAAGAGAGGGAACACGTACAAAATCCTTTGTAAAGTTATTGCATCAGCCCAGAGACATCACATGTAATCTAATACTGTTAATGGACATCATAAGATCTGGAAGTTTGTTCACTTTCCTGGAGGATGAACTGGTATCTTTTTTTCTATAGGTCACTCTGTGATTCTAAGGGACCCCAATTAAAACATCATGATATAGGAACATAGATTTTTCTTCACAGATGGTTCAGATCAGAAATCAGAATTAGAGTTTAACTGCATCTCCTGTCTCTTATTTACCCTGGTAACAGGTTGCTTAGAAAAAAAAATCAGAACCACAGGAATGGCCCTTTGCCATTCTGTGGTAAATTCTCTGTCCTTCAGTTAATGAAACCACTAAGCTTTTAAATTTTAAAATGGCCAAACTTAATATCTAATTTGCTAAGCAGGTGATATAAGCATAAAAGAAAAGAATGCTGTATACAGGCTGGTAAAAGGCCACGTGTTTCTAACAGAAAGGATGAAAAACTATAAAATTAAGCTTAAATGTTACGATGCTTTTAGACTTCTAATTCTGTATACAACATTAATTAACACAGTCACATTTTATCCAACATAATGAAGTGTTTCCAAGCAAATGTAATCCCCAACATGTCATCAAGCTATATTGCAACAATGTTTGGAACTTGCAGCCAGATAGCCCTCACAGCTGCTTCAAACTTGGGTATACTTTCTCATATGAAAAGATTATAAAGCACATAGGTACAATGATATAGGAATTACCATTCAGCTTCATGTGGATAAAATGGGCTTTTCTGAGTTGGCCTGTGCACCTAACCACCATTTATAACAAGGAGCTGGCAAGTCATAAACACTGATTATATGAATTCAAATGTTCACAGCTAAACTGAACTCATTTTTAACACTTTCAAAGATGTTATTGGTGACTACAATGAGTTTCCCTGAAACTTAAATTAATGTGGCCATTTGAGAATGAAACCTTCAGAAGAAAACCACAAATGATAAAATTAGTACTCAGTACAAATAACCCTCTCCAAAAGCTATATCTGAGTCTATTGGGGGACTTTCAAAACCAAGCAAAATAACTAATGTGCAAGGCCAGAAAAATGTGCCTGAATACAAAAGAAAGCTCTGCCCTAGTCATGGGGGTTATGTAACCTGCCTGCAAAAAGAAAATGTGGCAGCAGGATGGTGTGTGTGAGTCACAGATCAGGAAACTCCAAGTTTTGGTACAACACTGTCAAGGGCAAAGTATGGAAGGTACGAGAATCTGGTCACTAAGATAATTGATTCAAATCCTCATTTATTCCACAAACATCTCTTGAGTGTATACAACATTGTCAGTGGTGTTTTAGGCAACAAAGATACTCTAGTGATTAAAACACACAACAATTACATTCTAGGGGGGATAGAAAGAAAATAAACAAAATAAACTGGCAGATATTTAGCTATGTGGGGGGATGGCTAATCATACTGAAAAAAATTAGAGACAAGAGAATAGAGAGGAGAGATAGGGTATAATTTTAAATAGGTTGATCAGGAAAGACCTAATAGACAAGGTGACTTTGAATAAAAACCTGCTGATGGTGAGAGAAACAATGTAGATACCTGATGCTCAAAATAAAAAGTAAAAAGAACAGCAATGCTAAGGCCCTGGGGCGGAAACATGTCCACAGTGTTTGAGGAACAGCAAGGTTACCAGATGTCTGAGATGCATCGTGTGACAGCAGAAGAGAAGCAGCTGCAGCTAGTCTATGTAGGGCTGTGTAAGGGATTGGGCTTGTACTCTGGGTGAGATGGAAAATCATCAGAGAGGATTAATAAGGGATGACTTGTATTTTAACAGCATTATTTTAAGTACTATTTCAACATTAAACTGGAGGAAGAAGTGTGTGCAGGCTGTAAAGGATGACGCAGAGAAAACAAGTGGAGAGCTGCAATACTCCTAACACAAAATAGTGGTGACAAGCACCATTAATGGTGACAAACATGGTGGCAATGGAAATGGTGACAAGACATTGAACTATTATGGTGGTAGAATTGACATAATTTCGTGAAAAGACTGGGTAGCAACAAAAGGTGAAACATCATCAATAACTCCCAAATATTTGGTATGATTTACTGGCAAGGTGGGATTGCATTTAACTGAGGTGGGCAGTCTGGGAGGACTCTGTTTGTGATGCTGACAGTATTCCCAGGACATTTCTGTAGCTGAGGCAAACACTTTAAGAATATCTCTGTCTCTCTGTACATCAGGAAAGATTTCAATTAGTATTGCTGCAATCCACCCAACAGTACTAGGGAGAAAGTACGCTGGATAACAAATAGGAGTCTCTTAGCCATAAGAAGGATTATCTTCTATCATGATAAGGAGCTGTTCCACTTACTGCTGGCTTGAGAAGTCTGTAATCCTTCTTATATTTGTATCTCTCTATGTAATGGGTCATGTTATTTTCTGATTGCTTGTTTTTAAGTATTTCTGTTTATCATTAGCTTTTGGCAATTTAATTATGATTTATGTGGTTTTTCTTGTGTTTATCCTATAACAATAAACTGAATGCATTATTAAAATCTTAACAACAATAATTCCAAATCCAGATTGCTTTGTTGAAGAATTCTATCAAAAATTTTAAAAAATACAATACCAATGTTACAAAAACTCTTTTAGATATTTGAAGATGAAAAAACATTTCCCAATATATTTTTAAAGGCCAGCATAACCCAGATACTTAGCCACAGAAAGTAAAAACAAGAAAATGAGAAATCAATGTCCTTCATAAATATAGATATAAAAACAACTCAAGAAATTTTTGGAAATAAAATCCAGCAATATACAAATAGTGGTACTGATACCATCATAACCAAGAAGTATTTATCCCAGGAATGCAAGGTTGTTTTACATTAAAAAGTCAATCAGTGTAATTCAACACATTAACACAATAAAATACATATTATCATTTCAAAATATGCAAAAAATTTTCTGGATTAAAGAATATTTTAAAACTCTCAGAAAACTATCAGTAGAAGATATATCTATCACAAATGCCTTCTATCATCATACCTAATGATAAGATAATATATGTTTTTCCCCTAATATTGAGTATGAAAGGTAAGGATTCCGACCTCACTGCTTGCTTCTATACAATGTATAGCAGTAATATTAGCCATTGCAGCAACTTGAGAATAGGAAACAAAGAGCATACAAACCAAAAAATCCCTAAATTCCTAAATAATTTTTTCAAAGATTCTGGAATAAATAAATTTATCCAGGTCTTATTTAACATCAACAAGTTTACTTAAAAATCAAGTTCATTTCTATATCCTAGCAACAAAGAGTTGGAAAATAAAATTTTAAATACTATGTAAAACAGCATCCAAAACCATGATTGCTTCTGCACAAATTTAATGATGTATGTGTAGACTGCCAATAGACATATGAAAAGATGTTCAATGTCACTAAATCATCAGAGAAATGCAAGTTAAAACCATAATGAGATAGCACCTCACACCTGTCAGAATGGTCATCACCAATAAATCCACAAACAAGATGGCGAGGGTGTGGAGAAAGGGGAACCTTGTGCACCATTGGTGGGAATGCAGGTTTGTGCAGTCACTATGGAAAACAGTATTTAGGTTCCTCAAAAAATCAAATTAAGATAAAGAAAAATTATAACTGAGCAATTCTACTTCTGGGTTTTTATCCAAACAAATTCAAAACAATAATTTGAAAAGATGTATGTTCACTGCAGCATTATTTACAATAGTCAAGATACGGAAGCAACCTAAGTGACCATCAATAGACAAGTGGACAAATGAATAAAGAAGATGTGAGATATATATTCATATATATAATATAATATTTATATATATGAAATTACTTGACCATAAAAAAGAATGAAATCGTATTATTTGTAACAACATGGATGGACCTAAAGGGAATTATGCTAAGGGAAATATGTCAAACAGAAAAAGACAAATACTGTATGATTTCCCTTATATATCTAAAAAACAAAATAAATGAACAAACAAAATAGAAATAGACTCATAGACAGAACAAACTGAGGGTTGCCAGGTGGGAGGGGATTGGGGAGATGGGCGAAAAAGGTGAAGGGATTAAGTACAAATTGGTAGTTACATAGGAGTCATGGGGATGTAAAGGACAGCATAGGGAAGTCCATAATGCTGTAAAACTATGTATGGTGCCAGGTGGGTACTAGAATGATCAGGGGGAATTGCTTCATAAATTATATAATTGTCTAACTACTATGCGGTATACACAAAACTGATATAAAATCATATTGAGTGTCATTGTAATTGAAAATAAAAATTTTTAAAAGACATACAAATGGTCAATAAGCAAATAAAAAGGTTATCAACATCATTTGCCATCTGGAAAATGTTCATGAAAACTAAAAAATTATGCCCCAAAATCTACCATACCAAATTCACTACAATCACTAAAGGTAACAAGGCTGACAATACCAAGTGGTAGTGACAATGTGGAGCCAATGAAACTCTCCTACTTTTCTGGCTGGTGGGAATGTAAATGGTACAACCACTTTGGAAAGTAGTTTGGAAGTTTCTTATATAGTTAAACTTACAGTAGTAACATGACCCAGCACTTCCACTCCTACGTATTTACCAAGTGTGCCTATTATCACTTAATTGACTCTGAGCTCCATGTCCACCTTTCTTTGCCTGATCTGTGATAGCAGAGCTACATCCTGTAAATATTTCTCCTTTTCCAGATGGTACAATGTTAAGCTTTGTAATAGATGGTTCTGGAGACATTGAGTTGGCGAAAAGTTCATTTAGCTTTTTTGTATGATGGCTCTCATAGTGTTTAGTTGCCTTTAACTTCATTCAAAACAATTTTGTTAGATTGTATTATGATAGCTGTCAGTCATATCAGCATGCATTTTAAAAAAATGTATCAGAATTGCTGAATTTTTGTGCAGCCATTGTAATGTTGAAGATGGAAGAAGACATGCAACATTTTCAGTATATTATGCTTTATTATTTCAAGAAAAGTAAAAATGGAACTGAAATGCAAAAACGAAAGATAGATTTGTTCAGTGTGTAGAGAAGGTGCTGTGACTGATCAAATATGTCAAAAAGTGGTTTGTGAAGTTTCTTGGTATTATTGACATTTTAGCCAAATAATTCTTTTCTGTGGAGCTGTCTTATACATTGGAAAAAGTTTAGCAGCACCCCGGCCTCTACCCACTAAAAATCAATAGAGGGAGATAGGCAACAAACTCAAAATATCCAAATCAATAAGGTTATTGGTGAACCTGAAAAATGTGTCTTTTATTTCATGGAAAAAACTAAATGGGCGTTTTAGCCAATTCAATACAATGGAGAAGAAAGGGGTTTCTCTTTCTGGTTCTGGTGCACTACTCACATCAGGCTCCTACAGGGCACACATTTTTTTTCCGGAAGTGCCGAGTGACCAAAAGCATCTGGCACTTTCCCAAGGGCAGCTTCACTTGACACTCCATCAGGCAGCTTTGTGGTGAAATGCCACTGTCAGGGCCCTTCACTGATCCAGCTCAGGGAAAGACAAATGCCATGTTATCTCACTTACATGTGGAATCTAACAAACAAAATAAACTGATAAACAAAATAGAAAAAGGCATAGATACATGGAACAGATTGACAGCTGTCAGAGGGGAGCAGGGAGGGGGAACTGCATGAAAGAAGGTGAAGGGATTAGCCAAAGAACATGTATGGATAACCCACAGACACACACAACAGTGCGGTGATGGCCAGAGGGAAATGGAGGTGGGGTGGGGTGCCAGGGGGGCGGTAAGCAAAGTGGAGGATGAGGTCACCTGTAAAAATGTCAACAACAAAAATGAAGTAAAAAAATAATAATTTCCTATTTATAATTACCTGCTAGTTAATGATTTTAATATTTTTCAATTAAACTTTCCCTCTTCAAACTACTGTGTGGTTTCTATTTCTTGACTGAACCCTGGCTAATGTACCAAGAAAAGAAAACTTAATCCACAAAAAGACTCATACAGAAATATTCAGAGTAGCTTCACTCATAATAGCTGAAAGCTAGAAGCAACTCAAATATTCATCAACAAGTGAATGAATGATTTGTAATATATCAATGCAATAAAATATTATCAGCAATAAAAATGAATGGATGTAATGAGTATGAAACAACATGAGTGAATCTCAGAAACATTTTTTGAACAGGAGAAACCACCCACAAAAGAGAATATACTATATGATTCCATTCATAAAAAAGCTTCAGAAAGGAAATTTAATCTATAGTGAGAGAAAGCATATCAGCGGCTGCCTGAGCCTAGGAGCAGGGCATGGGGAGTGACAGAAACTTGGCACAAGGGGCTCAGGGATAAGGGGAAGCTCTTCACATGGATTGTGGTTGATGTTTCACAGCTGCATACATTTGTCAAAATTCTTCACTGGGTACGTTGTGAATGGGTCCATTTACTGTTTAAAAATGACGCCTCATAATTGACTTAAAAATTAATGAATTCACAAAAAGGGATTAAGACATTAGTCTCTGTTCATTTAATTTTGATGAAGTTGTACCCCTGATATTACTCAGTGCTTCATTATATTTACCAAGATAAATGTCCAGATGATCAAAGCTAAGGACTTGATAGTGAAGGATGATACTACACGAAAGAGGTTCCACATTTCAGACTTTCCCTTGACACTATCTCATCCTGAGTTCTCTATGTGCTACAATTACATGAAAGTGGGAGTGACAATGAAGAAGGAGCAGGAGATGCAGCCAAGTCGATCATGTGCAGGGGGCTGAGACCTAAAGAGCAGCATGGTCACTCGGCAAGTTCCACGCTTCAGAGACATCTGTTCTGCTGCAGCTGACATTCGCTGAGAGACATTCAGGAAGGAAGGGGGCCAAGAGAAAGGCTCATGATTGACAAAATGATAGCTTATAAACAAAGATCATAATTATACTCCTCTCCTGGTTAATACCATGTAATGGCTTCAAACCCCTTCCTAAATCAAATTAAGTTGAAGCTCTTCAACCTAGCATTCAAGGCCATTCATACTGTGTCCCAAATTTTTCTCCTTTCTGCAATTTACCTGCCTAGACCACAACAACAAAAATTGACTTTTTCTTTATGTTCAAACCCATCTTATGATTTTTTACCTTAGTTTTTATTTTAGTTTCTCTATCTAAAATTCCCACAATCTTTCCCTATACCCACCTGTTGAAATGCAATTTAGCAAATATTTAAATATTCAACCAAATATACTGAAGCTTGTCAGTCCCTATAAGCTTCAGGGAGTGCAGAGCTCTTCTGGGGAGAGGCCAGTCCCTTCTTTCCCTGTGCTTTTCCCTTGCTGGTACTAAGTGGGAGAGGCTCCAAGACACTCCTTCAGAGATACTGGAAACCCCTGGCATCCACCCTGGCTAAAGGCTTCCTGTGGACAAAGAACCGGCAGGCCTGTGCTAGTGCTGTCATGAAGTTGAGCAAGATGAGGGGTAATGTAACCCTTAAAGCTGCAGGGATATGTGACCCTTTTCTGAAAGATTTCTGCAGATGGAAAACCCACTGAAGTGGCCAACCATCATGGCTTAGAGACTATGGTACAGTATACTTTGAAGAACAAAAGAGAAACTGTATTCCTTATTCTCACCTCTCAGAAGGCACTGGAGAAGACCTTGAAAGTTCTCATGGATTCCTGTGATGGGACACCCATCCAAAGAAGGGAGATACAGAATTGAAGACTTCCCCAAAATGAAAGGGTCCTTGAAAACAGAGGACACAAGCATAAATCTGACCACTATCCAAAAAAGACCATTCACAGCCCCAATGTGGACATCACTCCACATTAACAAAAGCCACCAAGATCAACAGAGCTATGATGGACAACACTGATGGAAGAGGCACCTTCCAGCATAAACAATATGAAACCAGCTATACAAGATCTCTGCTTCCTTATTCCTTCATTCTGCCCACCTTTCCCCAACAAAAAGAGTATAACCTCAAAGAGTAAAGCAAGAAGGTACCTCTGAGGCAAGCCAGACCTCTTCCTTACAATAAACTCAAGAGTTCAGCTCTATCCCACACTACAGGAGGAGGGAAACTTGACTCAGACATGAGAGTGAAGTTTTCAACCACACTAAACTAAGCTAACTGAACATGACTAGAAGTTATTTTCTAGTCATAGAAAATTATAGAAACTATCCAAGGCATTATTCAGGAAGGCTAACAGGAGATTCTTATAACAAGGTTAATAATTTAGACTTGGAAAAAATAAAAAATAAATTTGTACTTACACTATAATGGATGTAGATTTCTTGACAAATCATTTATAGTTGTTTACAATGGTGAAAATACTATGTCATTATAAGCTCACTTCTGAAAACTACTGAAGATGTTATGTTGGATGCTGAGATATTATCCAGAGAAGGAGAAATTGTCTGCAATCTAATTAAAAATAATGTCATGTCATAGAAACCTAGAGCACAGAAATGACGGGTGGAAAGGCCCCTTGGAAAGATGTAACTGATCGGAACTGTACATTATACTTGCAAATTCAACAGCTGGGGCTGTCTAGGCTAGTGGTTACCACATGTCAAACTACAGCCCACTGAAGTAATAAAAAACTTCAATAAAGCGAATCCTAAACAGAGCTGCTTTACAAATCACTTTCACCTTAGAATTCCTTATTAAGTCTGTAATAAAAACAATGGGTCCATTCAGCTGCTTATGATTTCTGGAAAATTGTCCAACTGGTCACACCATCCTACTTTTGAGCCAAGGAGCAGAATAGAATGTCCCACATCTTTCCCCTGCTCCTTTTCATCTGCTCTTTGTAGTTGTTGCTCTTTCAAGTAATGTAGTTGGAGAAATAAACTATATATTGGTCACTAAACAGTCTTAAAAGGAAGTCCCTGTAATAAAAGGGATTATGAAAAATCCCAATTACTTTTTTTGTTTACATTTTTTAAAATTTCAAGTCCAATACAAAATGAGCTTGTAAATCATTTTTGACTGCCAAGTTAATAATGAATAAACGCGGCTAACTGAACAGCTTCCATTTGTCTAGGAGAACACAATGGTCTCTAAAATTCCAACTCTGAAAACACAGTTCTTCAATAATGTTAGACTCATCATCGAGGCAATGCCATATTCCCAAGTGCACTACCTTTATTCTTCTTCAAAAAGGTATTTAACAAATACTATATGATTTCACTTATATATGAAATTTAAAAAACAAATATAAGTGAACAAACAAAGCAAAAACAAACTTATAGATATAGAGTACAAATGGATGGTCGCCGGGGGTGAGTGGGATTGACAGGCTGGATGAAAAAGGGAAAGAGACTAAGAAATAGACATTGGTAATCACAAAACAGTCATGGAGATGTACAGCATGGAGAACATGGCCAACAATATTGTAATTGCTATGTATGGTGTCTGATGGGCACTAGATTTATTGGGTGATCACTGCTTAAGTTATGTAAATCTAATATCATGTTGTGCGCATCCAAAACTGTTGTGATATTGTATGTGAACTGTGATTGAAAAATAAAAAGTCACATTTAAAAAAATATTTGTGGTAGGACCATCTAGTCAAATTTTAGGCTTCCTGAAAGCATAGAAAACATTTTCTTTCTCAATTTTGTTAACCCTGTAGCACCTCTATAGCACCAGTACAATCATTAGTATCCAATAAGTGCTCTTACGCTGTTGACTATTTTTGCTGCCTTTCCCACATGGTGTATGTCCATATTTATAAAGCAATTTATGAACTCCAAGTGTCATATACTTCAGATGTATCAAGTACTATGATTATATTTGAAGATGTGTGGATATAAAATGTTTGAGATAAATGTGGTTAGTTGGTACTTTGTTTCCTTTGAGATCAATAAAAAAATGAAAACCAGAAGAAAAAAACTTAACTACGTGAAACTTTAAAAAATCTAACTGCACCATACACTCTTATCAGCTTTATATGGCAACTTATATACCAGAATTGTCTGTAATTGTCTTATTCTCACTTATGTCACATTCTAGAAATGAGCAAGTAATAGTCAATTTCACCAAGCAAGCATATGTAGAGATATGCCATTTTTAGAATAACTATATTTAACTGAAAGGAAATTTTAAATTACAGCTAAAAAAACATATTGTTATCCTTTAAAAAATTGGAGAATGATTTATTTGATACAAAACTTCTTATTTGCAAATATAAGAAAAAAGCTGCAGACTTGAAAAAAATATCCTTTCAACATCTATTGGGTTAATTAAAAACTAACCCAACAAAATGATTAAATGCATGTATTTTCTTATGAACTTTTAGCCTTATTTTTCAGATGAAGAAACTCAAGTTTAGAAATACTAATGAACATGCCCCAAGTTTTATAACGAGACAGTGAAATAACTGAGTTTAAATTATATCTTGTTTTTTACTGTTAACATGGGGTGCCTCTCGTGCCTACCAATGGTTTTAGTAGTGGAAAATTTTCATGGTCTCTTTTCTTTTAAATTGAATTTATGGAAGTGACATTTATTAATAAGATTATATAGGTTTCAAGTGTACAATTCTACGATACATCATGGTCTCTCTTAATAACTATAACGAGGGAAAGAAAGGGCAAGATTTCCATATAGAAATGAGAGTATCTAGCCTCCAAAGAGTGAAACCAAATAATGGAGAAGCAAGCAAATAAATTTTTAAAATGTTAATTCTTAGGGATTTTC
Source organism: Trachops cirrhosus (assembly GCA_028533065.1). Taxonomy (NCBI): domain Eukaryota; kingdom Metazoa; phylum Chordata; class Mammalia; order Chiroptera; family Phyllostomidae; genus Trachops; species Trachops cirrhosus. Next base: position 43,395,450 of record CM052542.1, on the reverse strand, counting down.
CTGGGACTTGCCTGAGAGGTCTGAGTATGTGTCTAGTGTGTAGGAAGCTGAGCTTTTGCAGTCTCACTCTTTCTGGCAGCTATGCCTTCGAGTATCACTTCCACGTCAACTGTTCTCTTCATAATTTCTCAGTGTACCCCAGGGCCTCAGAATAAATCCATTAATTCCTTAGCACACCAGATAAGATCTTTTAAGAAATGTCCTCCATTTAAATCTCCATTCTCATCTCTCCCCTCTCTGTTATCCATATACGTACCAGGGATCTAATAATTTCCCTAACAATTATGTACTTTCAAACATCCATGTCTATGCACTTACAATGCCTTCTGTCTAGAACCCCTTTCTCTGCTTCCTTATCTGTCTGGCACAAGCTTCCATGCATTCTTCTGGATGCCACTCATTTTCTGAAGATGTCAATGTCTTCCTGTGAAGCCTTCTTGGATGCACCTCTCACACTTTCCATACAAGAGTATTACCATGTAATACCATGCTATCTCTCTCTCTCTCTCTCTCTCTCTCTCTCACACACACACACACACACACACACACACCTTTTGACTATGAGCTCTTTGAGGTATTCTTCTCTGCCTGTATTCTCAGTATTTTGTACAATGCTTGGCATGGAGTGGGTCTTCATTTATTTACTGAGTACATGCCAACTGCCAGGCACCATGCTAAGCTTAGAAAACAAGTCAGATGAACTCGACCCCTGACTTTACAGAAACTACAATACAGTAAAATAATATCTGCTGATTTATTTTTAAGAGAAATGATTTAACTTTATAAAAATGTGTTAAGACAGCAAGACTTGATTGGGGTTTTTTTCCCTTTTTTTCTGGCAAAAAAAGAAACCAACATGGAGTAAAAATTAGAAATATAACTAATAAAAATTAGAGACAAACATTTCAAGGAAATAGAGAAAGTGAAAAAAACTTTTCATTTAGAAAGTGAAGCAAAAACAATGAGCAGCAAAAGTAGCAGCAACATGGGGAGGAAGCTGGTTCTGTTGTGATGACAAAACAACGAAGGACCCTTCGGAACATGACCTTTCAATACAGACTGAACTGAGAGACTGGGGAAACAGTGAGCAGCAACCACTGGAGGGCATGAAGTCATCTCGAATAGGGCCCTAGTGATGGAGGGGGTAGAAAGCAATGGCCTCCTGCAAAGAGACCGAACCCCTCACCCCCTCTCTTACAGAGCTTATCAGCCACAGGCAGTGATTCACAGCCATTGATTTAAACCATATTTATTGCTATGGTTTGCCTAAATATTCCTACTCACAAGTCTTAATGCATGCTGGTCCTTTGCTTGGAATATCCAATTCTCTCCTCCACATTTACCCAAATTCAATTTGTCCTTCAAAACCTGGCCCATATTCCATGTTCCCAAGCTTCACATGACTGATCCCATAGTACTGACATCAATGAGAATTAAAACCATTACCTTCTTTCCTTCCTCGAGATATTCATTCTCCTGACTTACTTCTTTCAACAGCAATGGTGCCCTCCCAGTAGCGCAGGGGCAAACTCCTGGACTCATGTTTGCCTGTTCCTTCACTCAGTCCCACACCCCGCCAGCTGTCAAACCCTGCTGCCTCTGCCTCTGTAATGGGGCAGAAACATGTTCTCTCCCCTCTGTTCCCCCCACACTGACCTCTTCCTAGCCTCTCATTACTTCTTACCAGTCTACTGCTAGAGCAAGTATCTTCCTCTGGCCCTCTTACCATTTCAATGCATTCCAAGTTAAGCTTCAGAAAGCATAAAGCATTTGTTTTCCCCTTGTTCATACATCTCTAATATTTCCTCACCACCTCAAAGATAAGGTTCAGACTCCTCCCTTAACTCTGGTTTACTTTTCCAAAACTTGTTCCTATTGCTGTTTTATAGACACCCTGCACTCCAGGTAAACTGGACAATGTGTTGTCACCAATATAACTTCAGCCAATGTCTTTGCTCCTGCTGCCCACTCTCTGCTCATCTCCATTATTATTAATCCCACCACAGTCAAGTTTCCACACCCTTTACAAGACTTTTATTGATTGTTTTCTCATAGTTCCTTCCCCATAGATGACAGAGAAGTCAATCTCCTTCCTCAGAAGCTGCATGGCACTTCACAGCAAATTTTGAATACCTTTTGTCCTATGTTTTAGTTGATTATTTCTTGTACCACTCAGTTGGATTTGAGACCACTGAGAGCCACCTTGTGGGTTAGATTAGAGTGACTCTTCTGTTTTTCCATGCACCTTTATGATATCTGAATTAAAGTACTGCATCACAACACTATAATTATTTGAGTCTGTCTATTTCCTACACTCCAACAGTCCTTAATGTTGAAAGGTAATATATTATTTATTAGTATTATTTTGTGCCTGGCATATAGTCAGTGCTTCATTAATGTGCCTTCCATGAATGAACACATGCTAGCAATGTTTCCTTAATACACCAGCTACAATTAATAATCTATCTCAGTTATAGTCTTAGACTTAAATATAGCTTCCCTCTTTTCCATGGTGTAAGATTCATCTCCATGACTACAAGAGAACTAAAGATTAGGTTGATTTCATCTTCCTAATTAAATAATAAGTTTTTTCACTATTCCCCTCTGTTACAATAGTTCACAATATATAATGGTTATCAACAAATGTTCATTAGCTGCTTGGTGGGTTAATTATCTGATTAGCGTGGGAACAGAATACAACCCAAAATGGTATTCCTCTTGTACAATAACAAGCTGAAGCATTTATTTCCTGATTTTAATATATTGAATAAAATTTTTGCATATTACACTAAAAGCTATTTTTTAAATTAAAATGAACACTAAAGATAATTTAGACCAGATTAAACTCAGGGGGTAGAGAGAGTATAGACTCCTGAAAATCTATTGGAGTTTGAATCTTCTCCAAAGAAAAATATATGTTCTCAACATCCATACATACATAAATGACCTCCTGACTTGATGTTTAAAAGCCATTTTTTTGGCCTTCATGTTAAAGAGAAAAAGTACCAGGTTCAAAGATGGTAGACTACTTACCCAAGTTTACACAAGTGACTTACCTCATGCTACTGCTCTTTGCACTGCACTAAATGTTAAAATAAATAGAAATGTTTAACACTATAAACTCTAAGTACAATGCTATTATTTGAATACTGTTAAATAATTTGCACCCTGGCAAGTTCAAGAGATCCTACACCTGTGTGTTCTTCCACTTACAAATTTTCTGAGAAGTCCAAACATGACTCAACTTAGTGATCCCAAAATTGTGCTCTTGCAACAAATATTTGATTCAAGACAATGAGCAGATAATGACTGCTTTTTATGTGTTGATCTCTGTGCTAAGAACTTAAAAGTACAGAGATGAATACTACATATACAAGGAACAAAGCCAGCCACTTCATCTGTCCTTGGAGATGGTAAGTTTGTCTAATTCATCCAGTACCCAGCACAGGGCTGGTAACTCATGAGTGTTTCTAAGGTATCTGTTTAACACAATATGAGAGGTGGTACATGCTCTTAAATAGCTCATATTTTCTGGAAACTTTTTTACTGTTATTTCAATTTTCCCAGACTGCATCATCAATCCATGGCTTTGTTTAGTTTTTTTAGTATTGTTAATGCTTATCATTATATTGAAATATGCTAAAAACAAACCAACTAAAGTTTCAAGAGCTCACAATAAATTATGACTATTCATTTTAAAAAATCAAAATAATATTTTCATGTCCCCCCAAATTCATTCTTCTTAAATCTATTTATTTTTTACATCATGTTTAAAAACTATAACTACATGTTATCCTTTACAATTTTTTTGCTCAAGCTCCTGCAGCAGCTAGACTATCAGATACAGTATCTTTATTCCTGTGAACCAGGTTTGAAAAATACTCTTTCAGAAGCTGTCCATTTAGGTGTGATAAGCATTTTGTCCTTTATGTCAATGGGTGTTTAATGTAGCATATAAAGAAAAATGCAAAAATTTTTGTTATATATATTAATATAGAATATCTATCAACATGATAGCTTAATCACAAAGAACTGGTGGTGGCTGGTTTATTCAACTTAGAAAAATATACAATGTACATATTCAGCAATTGACCTCTTTAATACATACTATGAACAAATTATACTCAGAAAATATGGTGGAAATAAAAAAGGAAGTGCTTTCCCTTGAGTTCTAGATTCCTTTTGAAATCAGCATTTTTTATTGTTTCAAGCCCCATGAAGACTCTAAACAAAGTCAACAGCCTCCCTTAATGAAGAGAGAACAGAGAGCGGGTGGCCAAGCACACTTCTGAGCTTCCATTAGACCCACACTATCTGTCTACTGCAGATAATCCTTTAGGCATCATGGTCTACAATACACAGCAAGAGAAACATAACCTTTTGGATAATGATAGAGGTAGAGAAGGAGATGGAGAGACACAGATAGAGCAATAGAGATAGAAACACAAAAGAGCTGAAAAAGAAATAGTGTAAGTGTTTAGGTTATTCAGGATAAGCATGGAATGCTAGAGCAATAGGAAGCCTTAGTGATCCACTGGTCTTACTGCATTGCTTACACTGATGGAAAATGAGGCCCAGAGTGGGTAACTGTCTAGTAGAAAGCATACTGACTAATAAACAATAGAATGTTGCCCATTAGCTACCTAACTGTTAAATGTTATCAATGTCATGTGGGGAAAACGACAAGTCAGAAATGTGAAAGGAATACAAGGAGGAGCAAATAAACCAACAGAGTAAGGCTGACCAAGTACAGTACATCAGGTGACTGGGACAAGGTGAGGGGGTTGGGGGTGTCTACCTGAGAATGTAGGACCATCCGAAGAGGTGGCGATGTTTTGCTCAAGTGGATTTTTGTCTTGTGGTGATACAGGTCTGGTATTACTGAATAGACAAATTTTCAAGAAAAGTCAGAAATTTAGATTTTTAATAGACATCCCTTGATATTTCATTGTTGGAAAGTAATTCAATATTTTTAACTCCCATGCAGACCACCTGCAGCCCAGACCCTGAATACAGATAGCTGGCTCAAGAACCCTGGTCCACAGCAGTCCAAATGACCTCAGAAAACATCTTTTTGAGATCCAGTTTTGGGGATTAAGGTTTTTCTGAGTTAAGATCTTATCTCTTTGCCCAAAATTCAACACTCGTGCTTTAAAAATCAGCACTCTTTGCCTTAAACACCACAGGGGAAGAAAAGATGTAAAATTTTCTTCAGAAACTTGTGAATGACTCAGGGATTTCTCTGGGAAGCTCTCTCTTCAGAGAATTTAGGAGGATGATTCCCTGTTTGCAAACAGAATTGTGTTAGATGCCATTTCCTGTGTACTACCTGTAAAAAACAGCCAAGGCCAGCATGGCTAAAAGAACAGAAAGCAAATTCAACCTTCTCCAAACCTTCCCACTCATGCTCCCTCATTCTTATTCTGGCTTCTTTTAAAATTCCTGTTGTCCCTGGTACTAGTCCATCATTACCCAATTCAATCAGTAAATAAATATATATTGAGCACCAACAACAGTGAGCCTAACAAAATCTATATCCTTTGGGAACTTAAATTCTGGAGGCAGAGAGATATATAGATGGACGCAGTGGTGTGCTGATAAATGTTTAACAAGCAGTTCTCCAGAGAAAAGGCTCTTATTTGTAGCATTTGATGATTTCTGTGGTATAAATACTCCTGTTATAGCTGATTTCAAGCTACCATCACTGGCAGCAGAGTTGGGAGAGATGTTCAGTAGCACACTGTGGTACATTTCCACCATACAGATGTGAGAGGTATAAAATACCTCCAGAACAGAAATAATAGTAAAATGTAGCACAGTAGTTAGGAAGTGAGCTTTTTGAGTATTATTACCTTGTTTTTTAATGTACTCCATTGTAAGTTTACACAATTTAATTTTCAATAACATCCATATTTAACAACTTGCTCCAAAAATTTCTGAAAATTTACAATTTGGTTCTCTTAGCCTAGAACAAGCTGTCTCTAGCACACTACTGGAGATAGATTAGATAGATAGATAAGATTTTATTAATATAATATAAAGAAATGATCAATTAAATGAAGAAAAATGAGGGAAAGAAATAAAGAAGAATACCATTGGAAGGCTATCCATTGGAAGAGGCCTAAGAATCAAAAACTCTGAGGGCTAGAAATGGCCATTCAACAACAATGCCTTCTACCCCACATCTGCCTAGGATAGCCGATCAATGTTTTAGCACTGCCTGTGATAGCAGCTCACTAAGTATCCCATTCTGTCTTTGGATATTTCTGACAAGAAAAAGCACTTACTGTTATTAAGCTAAAAATATATCTTCTTGAAATTGTGGCTTTTAAATTGAGTTTTGTTAAGATTTAGAAATTCTAAAATTGGGCCCCAGGAATCTCAGAGGCCTCAAAGTCTGGTGAGGGCAGGGCTGGGAAGGCTGGCTAGAGACAGCCAATGCAGCTTCCACTTCTAACAAAATAGTGGCACAATTTATGTCTTTATATATTGGGAATCTTTGTAAGTTTTGTATTTGAGAAAATATTTTTAGAGTTAAAACTGGAATGACACCTACTGCTATAATTATATATACTTATTACTTATACATTGCTTATATATTACATACTTCCACCGATTTATAAATTTATACAAAGATGTATATCCATCCTTCTATCAGTAAGGACAGACTACATTATGCAACAACAGATGGTCACCAATATCGAAGTGATTTAATATGACACAAGCTTATTTCTCACTTATGCAAATGTACTCCTAGTCCAGGTGACATTGCTCGCTTTTGCTTACTTTCATTCATCATAGAAATTCACAGTTACATGAACTTCAATGAAGAAGCAGAGAAGGGCATACGTCCTGTGCTGAGGAGAAGTGAAAATATTATTGAGCAGCACTTAATGTCTACTACAACCTTCTACTCATTTTGCTTTACTATTTATACGCACCTAATAACTTTGACCAGGAGTATACACATTAGATCTTTAAAAGTGCCTATAAAATTCTGATATTGCTATGTCCATTTTTTATTCCTTATTGAAAACTATTGATTGAAAAAGAAGGCATTCCTGTCCACCACTTCTGAATCTGACTTCTAAAACATTTAAAGAGGTTATTGATGACTGTAATAAGTGGAATTTAATTAATCTTGCCATCTGAAGATAAAACCTTTAGAAATAAACCACAAATGGCAAAATTAGTTCTTAGTGGAAATAGCCCACTCCAAAAGATATGTTCCTAAGTCTATGTGGGGACTTCCAAATCTAAGTAAAATAACTAGTGTGCAAAGTCAGGAAACTATGTTTGAATAAAAAAGAAAGCAGAAAGCATGAATGTACAGCTACTCAAGCTTTATTCCTGTTGGAAAGGGGAGAATGATGCTCTTTCCAGGTCTCCACATTTTCAGCAAAAAACAAAAGGTGCCCTCACACCTGAATTTAGAATATTTTCTTTTCATTCTCTTCTTTCTCTCTCCCTCCTGACTTTTATGTTAAGTACCCTCAACTGTTCTCCCTCTATTTTCATGGTGGTGGAAGCTTCTTAACATTCCAGAATAACCTTGTAGAACAGGATGAGTAAACTAATGCCCATGGACAGAACCCAACCTATACCTTGTTTTTGTGACCCATGAGCTAGGAATGGCTGTACATTTTGAAAAGGTCATAGAAACAAAAAGAAATAAAACTATGTAACAGTGACCATATATGGCCTGCAAAACCTAAATTATTTACTATCTAGATCTTTACAGAAAAAGTCAGCCTATTCCTGCTCTAGAATGAAAAGTCCCATATTGACTCAAATTCAATGATTCCATAGGATGTTAGGAAGCATGGACCAAATATATATATATATATATACACACACAGACATATACTGCTAAGGTTATTTTGCAAGGAAGCATCACAAGAACTTATAGGTATAACTAGGTCCTAGGAGGCAACTTTTCCACAGTAAGAAGTCTCATGAATTTCTAGGAAATATGAACTTTGAGAAAGAAAATTTTCCTTTGTATGAAGAATTTGTTAAAACTCCTGCAAGTGGCAAATTAGCAATTCCTCTATAAACCAGGCATTCCTCTATGGAGATGAGTACAGAATATTTTATGGTAATCTAGATGGAGAATATGATGAACTTTTAATGTAAGTCAGATTTCCATAAAGGTGATAATATCATTACTGTAGGAGTATTTATAATCAATGCCAGAAAGATATAGTATATAAAGAGAATGAATAAGAAATTCTTACAGAATCTCAGGAAAAGAAAACTAAAGGAGAGTCTCTTGAAGCTCCCTTCAGGACAGATAACAGAAACCTCACCAAGAGTTTGTTAAAATTATAGATAGATAGATAGATAGATAGATAGATAGATAGATAGATAATAAATAGATAGAATGGCGTTTTCAAGAATATTATAGAGCAAATTACACATGAACAACTCAATGTGTAACCCTATCAATTAGGACACATTTCACTTCCAATAGCAAAAAATCCAGTGAAAAGTAAAAATAAGACATTAATGGTTTACTCATATCTATGGGGGAGGCAATCCAGGGTTCATTCTACTGTTCAAGAAAACCAGCGCAAACCAGCCTCTTTCTATCCTCATGCTCCACCAACTCGGTGTGCTGGCTTTCTGCCCTTGTCATCACCAGATGATGACTACAGTTCTATAAAGAGTATCATTTCACTGATATCCCAAGAAAGAAGTAAAAGGAAGAAACAATGCCATTGACTTCTCTTCATATGCCTATCCCTCTCATTGAGAAGCAAATTATCTTTCTCAGAAGGTACTCAATGGTCTTTACCATAAGTCTTTTTAGCCACACAGGGTCAGATACAAGTATTTGGCTTTTTAATTTCTAGTGTAAAGAAAGGAGGGACAAAAGAAGAAAAGGGTAAGAAATGTTTTGGGGTCACCAGCCAATCAGGTATGCCACTAATCTAAATGATATTGGGGAACTTCATTAAAGAAAATAATTACATTCTTCCAAAATCACTATGAGAGAGAGAATTTATTGCCTACACACCAACCTAGTTCATATTCAGGGTCAATAACACAAAACCTATCAAGAAGGGTTTGCTGTCAGATGAGATTGTAAAACACCAAGAATGGTTTTAAACAAGAAAATTTATTGGTGCATGAATTGGATATATGTGGAATAATTTTGTGCAGAGTATATATATATTTCAATGATGTCATCTCTAAAAATATTTTTGGAACATTCATGTAAAAATGACTTTAGGGAAAATTTGTAACTCACACAAGAAATTCAGTCTTATTCTTTATATTTCCATATAATAAATCCTTAATTTTTTTGCATACATAGCCCTGCATTTTTATAAGGAGTAGTTTCCTGTTTATGTAAAAAGTGTAATCACCAGATTTAATTCCTAATAAATTTAAATGGCTTTATTTAAGCAAGCTCACTTTAAAATACTTATAATTTCTCATCACTAAGAACTGTTTTTAAGTATCTTTGGTGTTAAGGGTACAGTTTATTGTATAATCTTAAATGTTTCCTTAAATAACATGAACATGGCCTTCTTTTATATTCACACCAAGCATATGAAAGATATATATAGACATAGATATATATAGATATAGATATATATTATAATAAAACTATAATGAAATCAAAAAGAAAGGTAAGTGTAGAGATAAGTCTAGGCTTCCAACCAAGATGGAGGCATAGGTAGATGCACTGTGCCTCCTCACAAAACCAAGATAGGGACGACAACAACAATATAGAAACAAAATAACAACCAGAACTGACAGAAAATTGAACTGTATGGAAGTTGGACACCCAAGGAGTTAAAATTAGACACATTCATCCAAACCAGTGTTCGATAAGACCAAAAAAAAAAAAAACAGCAAAGAGATGGCTCAAACAGAACAACTGAAAGCCCCCGAACCCATCCTTTTAAGCGACCAAGAGACCTATCAGATGCACAGTTCAAAGCACTGGTGATCAGGATGCTCACAGAATTGGTTGATTTTGGTTGCAAACTAGATG